>JACVTC010000109.1:565000-642410 GCA_016946835.1 Neocallimastix lanati (nom. inval.) | reverse complement strand
AAAAATATTACTATTAATATAAGATTTAATATAAAAATATAAAGTTTAATATAATTTTTGATTTAATTTTTGATCTTTGGATTTAAAAATTTATTAAAGTACAAAAATAATAATGTACACATAATGTATTAGAAATAAATCGTAGATTTAATTAAGAATGCATTATTTAGTACATTCTTATCAAGATGCCCCGACGAAGACTCAAGCTTCTCTGTAAGCGGAGTTAAACTTTACTAAATTTTTAAAGTGAACATTCCTATCGAGTTGCTTTCCAGTCTTCTGATCGATTAAGGTTGCCGTGTTGAATTGAATTTTTAAAATTTTAAATGGTCCATTGTAATATGGTTCTAGCTTAGTGCGGCTAAAGTTTCTAACAAGAACAAGATCACCAGCTTTTAATTCTTTTCCTTTTTTCATACTTATTTGTTCTTCTCGTCTTGTTGCCCAATACTTGTTAGCATTCTTCACATTTTCGCATGCTTCTCTAGTCCATTGATAATGACGAACAAATTTTTCCATTAAAATTTCATCATACGATTTACCTGCATTTTCAATTGTTCTTATGGCTATATCATAAGGCTGTTGGTCTTCTCTTCCATATACTAATTCAAAACTAGAATGTCCGGTAGCTGTGTTTTTGGTAGTTCGAAGTGCCCATAAAGCAGAAGGTAAAACTTCATCCCAATCTTGATTTTTCCTTCCTAATAAACGAAGTAATTTTCCAATTTCTTTATTTCGGTTTTCAGTGAGACCATTGGATTCAGGGTGATAGGTAGCTATGAATTTTACATAAACATCATAAAGATCAAGAAAGATTTTAGTCATATCAGAAGTGAATTGGACTCCATTATCTGTAGTAATAACTTGAGGCACACCATGTCTTGCAAAAACGTTTATTAAAAATTTAATTATATCAGAGGAAGTTATGTTTTCAGTGGGTTCGGCTTCAACCCATTTGGTAAAGTAATCAACAGTTACTATAATATATTGATTATTATTTCTTGTTTTTGGTAACGGTCCTATAATATCTAATCCTAAATGCACAAAGGGACCCTCCACTTTAGTTGGATGGTTTTCGGTTGGTTCTGGATATGGTTGAGGACGATTTAACTGGCATTTTTCACAATTACTAACAATTCTTTTGATATCTTTAATCATATGATTCCAATAAAAGTTTTTCTTAAGTCTTTGATATGTTTTGTAATATCCTTCGTGGCCAATATTATGAGCTTCTAAAATTAATTTAAACCTTTCATTTTCGTCCGTTATTAATTTTCTATAATTTCCATTGTCGATAAAGTAATCTTCACCATCAATAACAGTAAACTTTTCATTAATAAATTCCTTTATAACCTTAGATAATAATTCTTCATTATTTCCATTAGTAATTTTTGTTAATAATATCTTTCTCTCTTCCTTACTTTTCATTCTTGAAAGAGCATCAGCTAACACATTCTTTTTGCCTGATTCATATTTTATATTAATTCCAAGCATACTAGCGGTTAGACACCATCTTGTTTGCCTTGCATTCAAAGGTTCTTTATTCTTAAATAAACCAACTAATGGTTTATGATCTGTGTAAATAGTTGTAGGTAATGGATTTCCTTCAATATAAGATTTAAATTTAGTCATACAGTAAAATAAAGCTGTTCCTTCCAAATCTGTGATACCATAATTCTTTTCAGTTTTCTTCAAACTTCTACTTATAAAGTGTATTGGATGCTCCTTACCGGTTTCTTCTTCTTTTTGTAAAAGAACTCCACCAATTCCATTATACGAAGCATCAGTTCTAATGATAAAAGGTTTGTCAAATGACGGAAATTTTAGAATAGGTGCATTGATTAATTTTTCTTTTAGGAGTTCAAAGCTTTCTTGTTGTTCTTTATTCCATTCATATTTAGTATTCTTTTTCAATAATTTACATAAAGGTGAGGTAATTTGAGCATATTTAGGGATAAAGTCACGATAATACCCTATTGCTCCTAGAAATGATCTTAATTCATGAATTGATGAAGGGGCTTCCCACTTCTTAATAGCTGTTATTTTACTTTCCATGGGACTTAATCCTTTAGTAGTAAGTTTGTGACCTAATACATCAACTTCAGTTTGAAGAAAATGGCACTTTTCAATATTAATTTTTAACTTGTTTTCTTTAAATACTTCTAATACTTGTTTAATATGAATTAAATGTTCTTCGATACTTTTTGAATAGATCAAAACATCATCAATAAATACATAAACAAATTCACCAATAAAAGGGAATAAAATTTTATTCATTTCTCTTTGGAAGGTTGAGGGAGCTCCAGTAAGTCCAAAAGGCATAACCTTAAATTGATAATTTCCAAACTTAGTAGTGAAAGTGGTTACTTCAACGCTTTCTTCATCCATTAAGATTTGGTGAAAACCAGAAAATAAATCAAGAGTTGTAAATATTTTAGATCCTCCGAGACTATCAAAAATTTCATCTATATATGGAACTGAATAAGAATCTTTTTCTGTCATATCATTGACTTTTCGGTAGTCAATACACAAGCGCCACTTTCCATTGTGTTTTAGAATGAGTACTACTGGAGATGACCATTCTGAACAGGATGGTTCTATCAATCCTTTCTTAATAAGCTTTGTAAGTTCTTCTTTTAAGATATCTGATTTTAATTTAGTTAACCTATAACTTCTTAATTTTACTGGCTTTGCATTTGCTTTCAAACGGATCTTATGTGGTGAAAGTTTAGAAGGAGTTAGTTCTTCTGTTGAAGTGGCAACTATGTCAATCATTTCTTTGAGAATTTTAATAATTTGTTCTTTATAATCTTTATTTAAGGTACTTAAAAATTCATCACTCTCCATAAATTCCATTGGAGTTAATTCCTTTATAATTTCCTTTTCATTATTCGTTTCTTCAACTTTTCTAATAGTGCAGATTATACTTTCTTCATCATAATATTGATTATTTATTTTAGCTATTTCTTCGTATTCACTTTCTGACAAAAGTTTACATAGACTGTTTAAGGTTGGATGAATAAATAAACAATGATCGATTTGAGTTTTAAAGTTTATTAACATATCATAAAATGAGTCTTCTTTCTCAATAATTCTAAAGTCCGCATTAAATTCATAATTATTAATTTTTACTGGTAATCGAACAATAATTCCTTCCGAGTATTCTTCATCTTGTGTTGCTAGTTGGATTCTTCCACGACTTTTTCCAACTGTTTCATATTCACCAGGTAATTTATCAAAATACTGCTTAGTAACGATGCTTAGGTTACTACAAGAATCAATTAAAAGTTTTCCTAGTACTCCGTCAACACTTGCATCAACCATTGCTAAGTCTTCTTCGGCTACTTCATTACTTTTACTTATGTAGCTATGGTCATAGTTATTTACTAATAAAGTTCGTGCTATTACATTGTCTACAGTTCCAATTATTTTAGACTTTTCTAACTTTAAACCTTGAGTTAATTGTGAACGAATTTTAGGACATGCATTCAAGAGTTGACCTATCGTAATACTGGATTTAAGATTATTTAAATCATCCATAATATTGTAAGGTTCTTTATTATTCATCATTTTGATATTCCTTTTTACTAATTGAGTATTTCCATTATTAGTTTCCTTAGTTTTTGTTGAAATTAATTTTTCCAAAGTATTAGTTTTATTTTGTTGATTATCTTTATTCATTTCTAGATCTTCTATTTCATTATCGATTACAAGTATATCTTCAGATTCAACTTTTTCCTTTCCTTTTGATGAATAATTGTTGTTTTCTTCTTTACTTTCTCTTACTCTTGTCATATTTCTTAATTCCTTTTCTTTTTGTTTTTCTTTGTTAATATTTGGTTGAGTTAAAATTGAAGGAAGTATTTGATTTTTATAAACTTTATTTGGTTTATTATGCAGCTCATTTTCTTTCTTCTTTCTTAAAGCAGGAGTTGCAAAAGGACGTGGATTATCTTTTAAACTTTTATGTACTTTCTTGGAATTATTTTCTTCTTTTTCGCTGTTATTATCATTCATTTTTCTTTTTACAGCATTTATAATGATATCATCCTCACTTTCAGTTGTGTCACTAAAATCAGATTCTTCAGATTCTTCGTTAAAGGAATTATTATCAATTGGAGTATTCTTAGTAAAAGTATTATTTTGTAAATTATTTAATGAAGCTATTGTTTTGTCATTGGGAGTGCTTCTGCTCCCATTTAGAAGTTTAAAGACTTTTTGGAATATATTTCTTTTTTATTTTTTTCCATAATCTTATTTAATTGAGGGCAATAGTATGAGTAATGACCTTCTTCCTTACAGAAGAAGCAAGTTTTAACGGATAAATTTCTCATTTTCTGGGTTGATTCTTCTATAATATCTTGAGGTTTCGGTTTATTATTTGTTTGATTTGTTTGGAAAGTTTCGTTTCTTCTTTTAGGATAAAGTCTTGAAGTAGTACTGTTTTGATTATTTTGATTATGCTGGGAATTATTAACATTATAGGTATTAATATTATTGTTCCTTACAGAAAGTCTATCTACTTTCTCGGCAATTTTGAAAGCTTTCTCCATACTTATATCATCTTTAAGGGATAATTTCTTCCAGGCTTCATAATTATTTTGAATAGAGTCAATATAATCTAGTACACCAATGCGCTTTCTTCTCTTTTTATCAAGTTTAGTGTACAAAGTTCTATATCTTACATTAAAGTCTTTAATCTTTTCGTTTCTTTTAATTCGCATTGCACGAAGTTCTTTAAGAAGTAAATTTTGGTCTTCTTTAATACCGTAAAAATTTTCAAGACTTGAAATAATTTTTTCAAGAGAAGGAAATTTATCATCATCAACATTTTCTTCTTCATCATCTTCTTCTTCATCTGATGAATCATCACTTTCATCATCACTATCTTCTCCCAAATCTTCAATAACGCGTTGTACTTCACCAGAGCTGGTAAGTAAACAAGCATTAAATATTGTTTCCGGATCTGTGATACCTTGTATCTTGATCCAAAGTTTTAATTCAGTAGCCCAGGACTTTATATCTAAATTGTCCTTGCTAAGCTTCACTATGTCTCGTAATTCTTTCTTTAATTCTTTAAAACTTAAAGTACTTTTAGTAGACATTTCGTTTTTAGTTAATAATTTTTTTATTGTAAATTAACGAGGTTATTAAATACGAATAAATTTGAAAGTCCAACTTTAAAAATATAATTTAACAAGTAATTTAATATCGAATCAAATTTTAAAACAATATATCTTAGTAATTTTTGAAAATAATAATTTTATTTGCTTTCTTTAGTAAGTATAAGCTCGAAATCCTTATCGACAACTTAGTAGAAATTATAAAGCACGAGGTTCTTTTCGACTACTTTTTTAAGAATAATTTTAAGTTCGAAATCTTTATCGACAACTTAATAGAATAATTTTAAGTTCGAAATCTTTATCGACAACTTAATAGAATATTTTTCAAGCTCGAAATCTTTATCGACCACTTGAATTTTGTAATTTAGTATATTTGTAGTAATAAATTTAGAAGCAAAGTTTTATTTATTATTTTCACCTTTCAAAAATTTTTCTTTTTAAACGATAAATATTGTATTGTTATAGCTAATAAAATTATTAATTAATTATAATTATTAAATACAAAAAAATAATCTTTATTGTCGTACAATCTGATAGTACACACTGTCTGACGTGCAGCTTACCTAATGGTGTCATGCCACGCGTGTGCCACGATTACTATATTCAATATAAAATATAGCAGTTCAGAGCCCACTAGCCCAATTACTATGTAGGATAAACTTAATCCGATAATCTATGTACGGAATAAAAAAATTTTAAAAGTATTCAATAATATTTTTATTAACTAATAAAAATTAACTAAAAACACAATATTTTCAAAGTAAATTAAGATTCTATTACAGGAATTATATAACAAATAAAGTACCAGTAATAAAAAAAATAAAAAAAATTTAAATGGCGAAGTTAGCCAAAGTCTGATACTTTATATAATAAAGTGCCTTATAACTAGCACAAAGAAAAGTAAAAAAAATTATATAAAAAAAACAATCTTACGCCTTCGGTGACGTAAGCTCCTTATTCGCCAGTGCTTGGAAAGTACCCGCACCTTCGTGTGTTGAAACGTTGAAGGTTGAACTATTATTACCGGGTCGGTAACCAAATACCTTCGTCTACTTTCCAATTAATCTCCAAATTAACTACTATTCAATAACCTACTATGAATAGAGTTAATTTGTTGCTATCTGAGAATACACTGTGTATGAGCTCTATCCGCTCCTTGTTATAATTTTACAAAATTTGTTTTTTTAGAATCTTAATTTTACTTATTTAAAAAAAATTTTTTTTATATATATATATCAAACAAGCGCCATGGGTTAATCAAAGGATTAACGACTTACTTGTTTATCAATATAAAATAAAAAAAAAATTAAAAAAAAAATCTATGTTATTTACTATTATTTCTATTTAATACCCCGATATCTCCACCATATAAATGTTAAGGTTTTAGAGAATTAAATAAAAATAAAGTAAGAAACACAAATTTTATTTTTTATTTATTAATTTATTTTATTTTATTTTATTTTATTTTATTTTATTTGATGATATTTAAAAATTAGTAGCAAAATTTACAACTATTTATACTTTTTTTTCAAGGCATAAAAGTTGTTCTTGCCACTAAATTACATTTTATTATTATTTTTCTTTTTATATATAAAAACTATTAAATTTAAATTGATTTTTATAATCAATTATATAAAATTTAATTATAACAATATAAATAAAATACATTTATAATATTAATAAAACTTTTTTTTTTTTTTTTTTTTTTTTTTTTTTTTTTTTTTTTTTTTTATTTTTTTTTTTTAATCTATCTAAAATATTACTAATAAGAATTTATTTAATTGGCTAAAATTTTTATTACAATCTGTTAAAATATTCAAATAAAAATAAAAATACTATTCTAATATAAAGGTTTTTAATAAAATAAAATATTTTTCAATATAAAATAAAACATTTCGATATAAAATTTTATAATAAAAAGTTAAAATATAATATATAAATTTTTAATTATCAATATATAAAAATATTATTAATATAAATTTTCATTATTAATATAAAAAAAATAAGATTTATTATTAATATTGCTAATATAAGTTTTAAATATATAAAAATATTACTATTAATATAAGATTTAATATAAAAATATAAAGTTTAATATAATTTTTGATTTAATTTTTGATCTTTGGATTTAAAAATTTATTAAAGTACAAAAATAATAATGTACACATAATGTATTAGAAATAAATCGTAGATTTAATTAAGAATGCATTATTTAGTACATTCTTATCAATTAGTTATTAAAATTAGAACTTTGGTTCAATGGTTAGTTACATTGAGCATGACCAATACTTTATGGGTTCGACTCACACTTCAACGCATTTTGCATAAATAATTATTTTATTAATTATTTTATTAATTATTAATAATATCTTCTTGAATATTCTTTCTGTATAAAATTATAGAAAGTTAAAGATTCTTTCGGTTCGTAATTCAACCGAAATGAATTTAGAAATTCTTATTATATAAATTATTTTATTCTTTTTTGATAAGATTCATTTTCATCAATTAAAATCTATATTCTAGAAACTTTACATTATTAATTATTACAAACATATTTCTAAATATTTCTTTAAAATTATTTTTACATGTTAAAACTGTTTTTCCGTTAAAAGTATAAATAGTGCGAACTTCACGAATGAAAATATTTTTCTTCGTGCTTTTATTAATAATAATTAACGTATAAGTAATTCGAAATATTACCTTGTTGATTAATATTAATAATTATTTTAAATTTTATAATTAATAAAAAATATTTCTAATAAAACGAATTATTTATACAGATAGTGTAAACCTATTGAGTTTTCTCCTTTCTGTGTTTCTATACCACGTCCCGCCGTTACAATAGAAGCACCTCCGTTACACATGCATTATTATCAATAAAAATAGTTATTGGTTTATTAAATCCTATTAATTCAAAAAGAATATTCTTGATCCATAATAATTTCTTGATGCATTGTGAAGCACTAATATATTCTGCTTCAGCGGTTGAGGTAGCAACTATAGACTGTTTTTTAGACATCCAAGAAATTGGATTATTTCCTAAAAGAATAATATGTCCAGAAGTCGATTTTCTGTCTTTAATGTCTCCAGCAAAATCCGAATCAGTATAAGCAACTATGTTTCCTTGACTATCATAAGTTATCTTGTAATCTATAGTGCTGTTTAAATATTTCAAGATGTTTTCTACTTTTCTCCAATCGGTTATTGTAGGATTTTCCGAATTTCTGACGGCTTTGTGTACGGCAAAAGAGATGTCCGGTCTGGTTGCTTTGGATAAGAATATTAGCATACCAATAGCGCTTTTATATGTTGTTTTATCATATGGATCATTATTCTCAGAAATAATATTATCACCAACGCATGGAGTTGTAACTTTTCTCATATTATTAATATTGAATTTATTTAAAATGATGTTAATAAAATGTTTTTGAGAAATTGAATAATTGAAATTGTTCTTTTCAATTTTAATTCCTAATATATAATTAATTGGTTCGCATTTTGAAATTTTGAATTTTTGTTTAATTTTATTTATAATGTTACTGATTTCTTTAACTAATCCAGCGATAGCTATATCATCAACGTATAGTCCAATTATGCAGACTAATTTTCCATTAACGGTCTTTTTAAATATGCATTTTTCAGACGACAATTGAATAAAACCTTGCTCTATTAAAAATTCAGATATTGTCAGATACCATTGGCGTCCTGACTGTTTTAATCCGTAAAGTGCCTTTTTAAGTTTCCAGTATCCCTTCCCAAAGTTAGCATCTCCAGGCGGAATAGTTGTATAATTATCTGAGTCAATTTTAGCATTAAGGTAGGCAGCTTTAATATCAAGTTGGAAAATATGCCATTTGAATTTTGAAGCAATGGCAATAATCAATTTTAGACCATCGATATTAAGAGTAGGGGCAAAGGTCTGAAAGAAGTCCACACCAAATAATTGTCGGAATCCATGTGCAACAATACGTGCTTTGTGTTTAATAACAACACCAGCACTATTAATTTTATTTGTGTATATCCAAATTAAAGGTAAAATTCTTTTGCCTTTTGGGACATGTTTAACAAATATCATTATATTATTATCATAAAAGTTGCACAATTCCAATTAAAGTTTTCGGATGCACTGCCTTTTATAATAATTTACAAAATAAAAAATTAAAAATAGATATAAATTCAAAGGAAGGAATATTTTTAGGCTCACTGTTATATAATTATGGATAAAATAGATCAAAAATTTCATTTATTAAGAGAAGCAATTTTTAAAGAAGACACTCCTGGTCTACACATTTATTGTAAAGATATGATCAATATCTTTAGTACATTAATTTATTTAGTACATTTAATTATTTAATGTAATTCACGTTTACAAAATAATGCTAATGCATTAAATTTTGTAAAATATATTAATTTATGAAATTAATTGATTTATGAAAATTAATAATAAATTTATATTTTTTATAATATATAATTATATATACTTTAATAATTATAAACTTTAATAATTTAAAATAAGAAGTATAATTTAATATTTAAGAAATATATATAAGAAATATTAATAATATATACAAAATATAAATAATAAATAATATAAATAATAATATAAAATATATAATAATATGAATTATTATAAATAATAAAATATAAATTTAATATGTAAATATACAAATATTCAAATATACAAATATGCTGCTACACATATTTGTTTTATATCAGAAACTTCCCTGCTAAAATTGAACTTAATTTCGCAAGAAATTAGTGAAATTAAATTTATAATAATTTAGATTAAAAATTTATATATTAATTTATATTAAATTTAATAATAAAAACAATTAAATTTTTGAAAATTTTTATAATAAAATTTTAATAATGAAATTTTTTTTTTTTTTTTTTAAAAAAAATAAATTAAAAATTTTTGAACTTTCAATTTGAAATTTCATTCATTAAAAGGTAATATATTTTTAATATGGACGTTTATTTCCAATTTTGTACCGTCCATAGCATCCTGTAATTGAACTGTATTCCAAGATATGTCCTTAATTATATATGGACCAAGGAAATACGGTTCAAGTTTAGTTCGTTGGTGATTTCTTATTTTTACTAAATCACCAATTTTAAAATTTTTCTTATTTTCCTTACTTTGTTGAGCTTGTCTTCGAGTTTTCCAATAATGGATTGTTCCAAGCATTTTTTTTGCTGCTTTTTCAACCCATTTAGCATGCTCAACGAACCTTTCCATTAATATTTCGTCCATAGTTCTACTATTATCTTCCAAAATTGAATTTCTTAAATTTATATCTATAGGTAGTAGTTCCTTACGTCCATATAAAAGTTCAAAACTTGAATAACCCGTTACAGCAGATTTACTGGTTCTTAAAGCCCATAAAGCCAGCGATAACAAAATATCCCAATGTTTGTTATCATTCGAGAAATTTCTTAATTGCTTTCCTATTTCTATATTTTTGTTTTCCACTAATCCATTTAATTCTGGATGATATGTACTAACAAAATGAATGTACACATCATATAGATCTAAAATTATTTTAGTATAATCAGCAGTAAACTGTACACCATTATCTGCAATAATTAGTTCTGGTATTCCATGTCTACTAAAAACTTCTACTAAGAAATTTGTTACGTCCTGTGAATTAATAGTAAGAAGTGGTTTAGCTTCTACCCACTTTGTAAAATAATCTATGCAAACAATAATATATTTATTACCTTGTTGTATTTCTTTTAGGGGTCCAATAATATCTAAACCAACTCTAACAAAAGGAGCTTCTACAGGAGTTCCGTATTATTTTTCTGTTGGTTTCGGCAATGGCTTAGAACGATTTAGTTGGCATATTTTGCATAGCGAAATATATTTTTTTACATCTATTATTAAATTTTTTCCAGTAATACTTTTCTTTTATTCTTTCGTAAGTTTTCTGAATACCTTCATGATCCACTCTATGTTCTTTAGTAATAATTTTAATTTTTTCATAGGGATCATCAATAATTTTTCTTAATTTATTATAATCTCTAAAATATAATTTATTATCAATTTTAACTATTTTTTCGGTTAAAAATCTATACATAAATTCAGAAATGAATTTTTCGTTTTCCTCCTGGGTGAGAATGGAGCTATCAATGGGTGAATTATTAACAACGGAGGAATCAATGGAACTATTAGAATTGCTAACAGAAGTGAACAGAATATTGTTATTAAAAAGAGAATTAAAGCTAATACAAACATTAGTAATAGAACAGTCTTTACGAACAATTCTAGACAATGCATCAGCAATCAAATTAGCTTTACCACTGTGATAAACAATATCAACTTAAAGTTTACTAAATTTATCACACCAACGTTGATGTTTAAGAGTATTCGACTCACAACTTTTAATAATAGAAACTAAAGGTTTGTGATCAGTATATAGAATAGTTTTGAATGGATTACCTAAAATATAATGTTCAAATTTTCTACGTGATATTATTTTTAATTATACAACTCCAATGTTACTAAATATCCAGTTTAAAACAATATAAAACATTAAGTTCACTTTCTACAGTCTTCCTGTATTCCAAATTTCTCTCTTCGTACTAGAAGCCACTTTAGAAATATCAGAATCACAGAAAGCTGTAATTAGTACACCTGATATAGTGTAAAGATGTGATTATTCCAATCACATTTTAAATTAAAATTTTTCTTGTGTAATTCAAAAATGCAAATTATTCTTTGATTTATAAAATAATAAACGAATGTGGTTCATTTCGCCAATTTTAAAATACAAATTTTCAATACGCCATTTATTTTTAATGGCTTGTAAAATTTTTTGTTAACGCCATAAAAAATTATAATACAATTAATTTTAAAATAAATAAATGTATAAATTAATAAATAAATAAATAAATAATAATAAAATAAATAGTAGAATATTAAAAGTAGAATATTAAAAATAAAGTACAGATTGAATAAAATAAAATAAAATAAAATAAAATAAATAGTAGAATATTAAAAGTAGAATATTAAAAATAAAGTACAGATTGAATAAAATAAAATAAAATAAAATAAAATAAAATAAAATAAATAGTAGAATATTAAAAGTAGAATATTAAAAATAAAGTACAGATTGAATAAAATAAAATAAAATAAAATAAAATAAAATAAAATAAAATAAAATAAATAGTAGAATATTAAAAGTAGAATATTAAAAATAAAGTACAGATTGAATAAAATAAAATAAAATAAAATAAAATTAATAGTGAAGTAATATAAAGGAATAAAGTATTAATAAAAATAAAATAAAATAAAATAAAATAAAATAAATAGTAGAATATTAAAAGTAGAATATTAAAAATAAAGTACAGATTGAATAAAATAAAATAAAATAAAATAAAATAAAATAAAATAAAATAAAATAAAATAAAATAAAATAAAATAAAATAAATAGTAGAATATGAATATAAAGTACAGATTGAATAAAATAAAATAAAATAAAATAAAATAAAATAAAATAAAATAAAATAAAATAAAATAAAATAAAATAAAATAAAATAAAATAAAATAAAATAAAATAAAATAAAATAAAATAAAATAAAATAAATAGTAGAATATTAAAAGTAGAATATTAAAAATAAAGTACAGATTGAATAAAATAAAATAAAATAAAATAAAATAAAATAAAATAAAATAAATAGTAGAATATTAAAAGTAGAATATTAAAAATAAAGTACAGATTGAATAAAATAAAATAAAATAAAATAAAATAAAATAAAATAAAATAAAATAAAATAAAATAAATAGTAGAATATTAAAAGTAGAATATTAAAAATAAAGTACAGATTGAATAAAATAAAATAAAATAAAATAAAATTAATAGTGAAGTAATATAAAGGAATAAAGTATTAATAAAAATAAAATAAAATAAAATAAAATAAAATAAATAGTGAAGTAATATAAAAGAATAAAGTATTAATAAAAATAAAATAAAATAAAATAAAATAAAATAAATAGTGAAGTAATATAAAAGAATAAAGTATTAATAAAAATAAAATAAAATAAAATAAAATAAAATAAATAGTGAAGTAATATAAAAGAATAAAGTATTAATAAAAATAAAATAAAATAAAATAAAATAAAATAAAATAAAATAAAATAAAATAAAATAAATAGTGAAGTAATATAAAAGAATAAAGTATTAATAAAAATAAAATAAAATAAAATAAAATAAAATAAAATAAAATAAAATAAAATAAAATAAAATAAAATAAATAGTGAAGTAATATAAAAGAATAAAGTATTAATAAAAATAAAATAAAATAAAATAAAATAAAATAAAATAAAATAAAATAAAATAAAATAAAATAAAATAAAATAAAATAAAATAAAATAAAATAATAAAAATAAAATAAAATAAAATAAAATAAAATAAAATAAAATAAAATAAAATAAAATAAAATAAAATAAAATAAAATAAAATAAAATAAAATAAAATAAAATAAAATAAATAGTAGAATATTAAAAATAAAGTACAGATTGAATAAAATAAAATAAGTATCTAATATAAAATAAAATAAAATGAAATGAAATAAATATCTATTATTAATTTTCATTAAAGAATATTAAAGATCAGTGTTTTCGAAATGAAAATTTTTTACATTTTTATTATATTCAATTAATGATGTAGTTTAATATTAATAATCTCATTAAATATAAATGATTTTTTGCTTTCTAACATATATAATTAAATAAAACATTTTATTTTTAAAAATAAATTGTCTTTAATATTCTTTAATAAAAAAAATAATAAATATTTATTTTATTATATATACTTGTACTTATATTATTACATTCTTTATTTATTTATTTATTTATTTTACAAATAATTGAAAAACTAATTTTTCAAAATTAATATTAAGAATAATATTGGATAATTAATATAATAATTATAATTATATAATTAAAAAATATTTATAAAAATATAGAAATAGAAGAAAATTTAATTATTGATATAAGTGAATCCAACAAAAGAAAAGAACAAATTATTATTAATAAAAAATATAAATTTAATTTTTCATATAAAAGAAAAGATAATTCCAAAGTGTATAAATGTACAGAATATAAAAAAATAAATAAATGTAAATCTTTTATTATTTTAAATGATAAGAAAGAAATTTTAAAGTATAATAGTTCACATAATCATCCTGAAAATGAATACGATGTTTCCCTATCTATAATGAAACATAAAATTAAAGATGGAATTGAAAAAAGTTCAATTCCTTTTGGTATAAAAATAAAACCCATATATAATAAAATTTCTAAAGAAATGGGACTTATATGTCCAGAATATAATTCAATTAAATCCCAAATATCAAGAAATTTAAATAAAAAACTACCATCCAATGTAACAACATTTGCTGAAATTCCAAGTGAATCTGAATATTATAAAACAAAGCGAGGTGAAAATTTTATGATATTCAAAAATTCTAATTTAATAATTTTTCAATCCCCTTTTCAAGCAAAATTATTTAGGGAATATAATGATGATATATTTGTTGATGGTACATTTTTTATTGCCCCTAAATTTAGTTATCAAGTATTTATTACAAGAACTTATGCTAAAGAATTAGATAGTTTTTACACTACTTCTTTTGCAATATTAAAAAATAAAGAACAAGAAACATATAAAATGTTATTTGAAAAATTTAAAAAAAATGCTAATACATGTAACAATAATATTAGAATTGAACCAAAAAATTTGCATTGTGATTTTGAAAGGGCCATATCTAAAGCAGCAAAAACAATATTTCCTAATACAAATATTAAATATTGCATTTTGCATTATAAAAAATCACTAGAAATTAAAAAAAATAAATTATGCTATAATGAAGTAAAAAATAATAATAATATATTTATTTATTATAAAGCTATTTCAAATTTACCATTTATAAATCCTGAATATATATTTGATATTTATGTTATAATTAAAATTAAATCCATTAAAAATAATTATTGTCAATTTTTAAAATTTTTAGAATATTTTTATAAAACATATTTAATTGATTATGATATGAAAATTTGGAATTATTATAATAATATAGAACATATAACAAACAATGCCTCAGAATCACTCAATAATTATTTAAATAATTTATTTCCAACAAAACCATCTTTTTATGAATTAATAGATAAATTAAATGAACTTGAACATTTATCATATTATGATTATCAAAGAAAAATAAGAGGAATTTGGAAAATAAAAAAAAGAGCAATAAATAAAGCTAATGAAATCAGTGTCTTAATTGAACGCTTCAAAAGTATTGAAGCCAAGTTAATTGATGCTAAATGTGATAGAAATAATATTATTAATTTGTGGTTTGATTGTTTAACTAATTTAAATAATATAATATAGATATTACTTTATAATAAATAATTAAGAAATGAGGAATGACCAAATGAAATAATCAGAATTCTGTCATTCAATAATTTAATTTATAAAGCATATTAAATTTATACAGTTTTAATAAATATTCAAATACAATGTATAATTTATAGTTTTATCATTATAATTATTATTTCGTTTAATAAATTTTAAAAAGAAGAATTATTATTAATAAAATTTATATTTTTAATAACATTTGTAATTTTATATAATTTTTTTATTAATAAAATTTAAATAAAAAAATTATTATTATTAGTTTTATATTTTTAATAACATTTAAGTAAAAGAATTATTATTAATAACATTTATATTTTTATGTGTTTTTTTATTAATAACATTTAAGTAAAATAATTAATAACATTTATATTTTTAATAACATTTAAATAAAAGAATTATTATTAATAACATTTATATTTTTAATAACATTTAAATAAAAGAATTAAAATCATAAAATCTAACCATTATATGATTTATTTAATTATTCACTTAATAATTAATTTTAAAATTGAAGTAACAAAATAGTACAATAAAGTAATATTATGTAGCCCAAAATAGATAAAGCCACATATTTATATATATCACGTGAAAAAATTGGCGTAATGCAACTTCCCCATAATAAACAAAGTAAATAAATCATATGAACTAAATTTTTGAATTATATTCTTTAAGCCACAAGATAAATTTTTAATGTAATAATTTTTATAAAATTTAATTCTGAGAAAATTATTGTTTTAAAATAATTTAAATGAATTAATAAAAGTTTAAAACAAAATAAATTAATAATTTATTTTGTGAAAATTAAGTTTCAAAATTTAATCATGACTCTTTTAACATTGTTTTTAAATCGAAAATAAATGAAGACTTTACTTTATGATATTAAAATAATAAATAGATAATAAATATACTTAATTTTAATTATTTAGTATTTAGTTTATAAATTTATTATTTAATAAAATTCATTAGGATAGTTTTATATTAAAATATATGTAATTTAAATAAAATAATATATTATCAATGTATTTAGGAAAAGTATAAATAGAAGATACTTTTCACGTTTTTTTTTCAATGTAATTGTTATTGAACAAATCACTATTAATAAATATTAAATATTAATAAAATATATTTATAATAAAAATTTATTGTGTCTTTTGTTATTGTAATCTATTTTAGTGTCTCCTTTTACATATAGGCTAATCCTTTTCCATCAATCCTCCATGGACCTGGAAAAACATTCTACATCATTGTGGTCAACTCTCTTTTTTTTTTTTTAGACTAAGAGAATAACTTTATTTAATTTATAATAATAATAAAATTACATGATTTTAAAGAAAAAAAAATAATAAAATACATTAATTAAAATATTATATATTATAAAATTATAAAAGTGCGTTAGAAGCAATAGCCTCTAACTTTTCCCATTCCTCGATAATAACACCACGTCTATTATTGTGAGTAATAATTTCAGTATTAGTGTTATCAACCGAATCTGTATCTGTCATTTCACCGAGAGGTGAAAATCCATGAATTATCATTTCGACGTCGACGCTCTTGGCAACGGTAGATTCAACGGAATACCATTTCATCATCAAAATAAAAGATCGACAAATTAATGGTATTACGTTTGTTAAAAATTCCGCAATCCCCACAAAATACGGAACAATCGAAGAAGTTGAACTTTGTTTAAAAATATTGTCAACTAATTGTCTTTGTCCCCCATCATTAACTTTAATTTTTGAATATATTGAACGCCCACCAAGAAGTGCACTCAATATATAATAATAAATATTATTATCATAATCCTTTTCTGAATCTAAAAAAACATCCAAGGATTTTTGTTCAATTATCATTTCAAACTTCAAAAAGAGATCATCTAGAAAAAGTAAAGATTTATTTCTGAAATTTTCCAATTCTTTACAGGCAAAGATCCAGTGAGAAAAGCTAGGTACACTAACACCACAACAAGGGCAACATTTAGGGCAATCTTCTGAGACGATTTTTCTTTTAATGGAAATACAATAGCTACATGAAAATATAAATAATACTATAGAAAAATACATATACAAAATAAAGCTAAAGCAAAAAATACAATAGATTCATTACAATGATAATATGTAGAAACTACATGATATTATTAAATATACAACTCCAATGTTACTACATATCCAGTTTAAAACAATATAAAACATTAAGTTCACTTTCTACAGTCTTTCAGTATTCCAGTTTTCTCTCTTCGTACTAGAAGCCACTTTAGAAAGGATAACCATCGATTATCATCAGAAACACAGAAAGCTGTAATTAGTACGCCTGATATAGGTTATTCCTTCTCCATCAACCATCCATGGACCTGGAAAAACAGTCAAACATCATTGGGAGGTCTTATAAAACCTTCATCAATTCCATATTTAGAGATTCTATTAGCTATGATTTTTGCAATAATTTTTAATCCATTATTGATAAGAGAGATGTTACGATAGTTATTACAATCTCATGGATCGCCCTTTTTATGAACAGAAACTATTGATGCCCAATGTTACTACATTTTTTTTTTTTTTTTTTTTTATTTTTTAACGGCAGCAAACTTGTTTCATCTTTATTAATTAAATATTTGAAAAAAAAAATACATGTAATAAAAAGAAAAAAAAAAAAAGATAAAAAAAATAAACAAAAAATAAAACACAAAAGAAAATAAAATAATGGTATAATATATTCTAGTTTCATTTAATTAATATTTGTAAGACTTCACAATGGCATTATTATACTGAAGTATAATAATTAATTTTGACTTCGCAATGTTAATCCTAATTTTAAGATTTTTTTTTTAAAATAGATAGTGTGGTGTTCCACTAAACTCTCCCCGGATTCATCATTTATTGAACTACTAGGGCAAGATTCATCCTTCGTAGAAATAGATGACGATCCTGTATTATCATTATGCCTTATCAGTATGACGTCGACGCTCTTGGATAAGTTTGGTATTTTGCAATACCTATCAAATAATAGTTCAAACGAACTACTTATGATAGGTATTGCCCTTGTTAAGAATTCCGCCAAGCCCACAATTTTTGGAACAGGTGACTCGGATGAACCTTTGAAAAGTAGTTCATTTAATTGTCTCTGTTCCCCACTATCGATGAAACATAGTTTTTTTTTTTTAAACGTCAGCAAACTTGTTTCATCTTTATTAATTAAATATTTGATAAAATACATATAATAAAATAATAAAAAAAAAAGATAAAAAAATAAACAAAAAATAAAACACAAAAGAAAATAAAATAATGGGATAATATATTCTAGTTTCATTTAATTAATATTTATAAGACTTCACAAGGGCATTATTATACTGAAGTATAATAATTAATTTTGACTTCGCAATGTTAATCATAATTTTAAGATACAAAATTATGATCTTCATTGGTTGCGCTAGCCCTGCTGGCCTGTCTTACTGTTCCTTCAGCATTGACGCTCTTGGTAGTAGTAGTACGATTCGATTTGAACCTATTGAACAAAGACCATTGCTGGCCAATAGCAATAGGTATAATCGATTGGAGAAGTGCCGCAGTAACCACTAAGAACGGAGTATCAGAATAAGCACCTGATTTCATCTGGCACTTAAATAAATCCTTCCATTCCCTTGTACTGTTATTAATACTTCGACCTCCAAGAAGGAAATTAAACACTTTTTCACACACACTAGAATCAATATACACATTATTTTCAATACTATTACTAACATTAATAAAAATACAATTACTAATATTACTATAACTATTATTACTATTACTATTATCATTATTACTATTAACTATATCATTTGTTAGGTTGCCACGGTAAAAAGCATTATATAAAATAAAATTTTATCATTAACTTTACTACGAATATGATTGAAAAATGGACAATCAATTAACCAATGACTTATTCATTGTTTATTACTTTTACAACAGGGACAAAAATTAGGACACATTTGATCTACTATTTTTGCAGCTTTAGCAATTCTAGCATCTAATCTATATCCGCTTCGTGCTCTCAATAGCCAATAGAAACCATATGAAAGATCAGGATATTCATAACAAAGTTTAATAAATTTTGATGTTTCTTCGAATTTGTTTTTGTCATAAAACTCAGCTTTTATAGAATTGATTTTCAAATCTCTTTTCCAATAAAAATCCTTGATTTTATTGTCGTTATTACCTCTTTTCTCTAGTTTACGTTTAAGAGTTCTACTTTCTTTTGTCCATGTATATTTTCTAGATTTTGAAATATTATTAACTAAATAGGAAATAATACAATTTGAATCTTTCCATTTGTTAAAACATTTGACTTGAGACAATGCACACTTAGCAGACAATGGAGGAATATGTAAATCTTTTGAAATAGAATATACATTAATAAATGATTTGGCTTTTTGTATACCTGCAATCAATCTTAATCCTTTATTAATTAATTTCTGAGTATTATTTGTTCTAGCTTTATTTGAACCAAGTAAAGGCGCAAAGTAAGAGACTTTACTAAGTACATAGGAGTTAATTATAATCTTCTTAAATGGAATAGGAATTTTGGAATTTGAAAGAAATTTACTAACAGAAAAGAGAGCTTTAGTAACTTTAGAGTTAAGTAATTTAATAATAGGGTTCAACGATAAGTTTTATCAAATGGTATACCTAAATAGGTATAACATTTAGTTATTGGGATTGGTTGACCAGCAAGATAAAAAGTAGGATCTCTTTTATTTTGAAAAAGAGGTGTGTCTGGTCGAATCACCATCGTTGCATACTTATTAATTCCAAAATTCATCATATTAAATTTAGCCCATTCATTTATCCTCTTAAGCTTTTTTTTTTAACTTAGTTCTTGATGGTGCACATAGAACAATATCATCTGCAAAGAGTCCACCACAACATCTAGATTCACCTAAAGGAATTCCAAGTTCTGAAACATCATTAAAAATGTCATTAATAAAAAGATTGAAAAGAATTGGTGATAGTGGACAACCTTGTCTAACTCCTTTCATAATATTAAAAGATTCCGAATATTGATCATCAATTTTAACACTGGCTTTGGAAGTCAAATATAGATTTTTTATAAATTGATAACATTTACCTCTAATACCTAAAGCATCTAATTTATATAAAATATTACCTATTGGAACAGAATCATATGCCTTTTTTAAATCTAGAAAAGCAAGGTAAGTTTCTTTATTATCATTTTTACGCCTTTGACAAATTTCTCGAATTGAAATAAATAAGCTAACACATTCTTCTTTATTACGAAATCCAAATTGCTCTGGCCTAATAAAATTATTTTTAAGTCCATATTCTGAAATTCTTTTGGAGACTATTTTCGAAATGAGTTTTATGCCGTTGTTAATCAGAGAGATACCTCTATAATTGTCACAATCAGATAGATCATCTCCTATTTTAGGAATAGATATAATACTTGCTTCATTCCATGTGCTAGGAAATTCTTCATTCCAAATTCTTGAGAATATCTTCTGTAAACAATTTAAACCAGAAGAAGAATTATTTACTGAATTTTAATCATCCGGAGGAATTAAAGCTTTATAAAATTCAATAGGAATTCCATCCGGGCCTGAAGCTTTATAATTTGGAGTAGCTAAAATTGCTTCTCTAATTTCTTCTATACTGATGTCTTGATTTATATCCCATTCATTGTGTCTCGTATACCTAATTGTTCCATTGGAAAATTTATTAGACCATTCGATTAATGCACTATTGATATCAGAATGGCTTGAAGCAAGTCTTTTATAGTGATTGTGCCATACTTCTAACTGTTCTTTAGTAGAAGTAGCTAGTTTACCATTTTTGTCCTTTACTGGAGAATTTGACATATTTTTAAATTTATCTACTTATGCTGTTGTTTTAAGCCATTTCCAAGCTTTCTTAGGGTTATGAGATTTCATATATTCACATCCTGTATTGATCCAATGTTGGTATTCAGTTTTCCTATAAATATTACACATATGATGAATAATTTTGCACATTCTATTATATTTTTCAATTAATTCTTCAAATTCATCTAAATTATGATAAGAACCTCTTCTTTTAATGGCTTTATATAATTTCATTTTGAGTTTTTGCAAATTAAATATTTTCTACAACATATGAAAAAAAGATTTTCGAACTTCTGAAATTGACGTGATATTAAGTTCCTTAGCAATATTGAATGAAGTTGAAATAAATTTCTTAGAAATATCATCAATACTAATATTAGGATCTGGAATCACTTCCTCTAATACACTAAAATAGTTGTGTCAAACCTCTTTTACCGGGAATTTCATTATTAGCTATTTTGAAGAAATGTTTGTAGTTTTTTAATGATACTCGACATGGATATTTACTGCTAGAACCTGAACCATTTCCTGTTTCCTGAAGCATAAGAAAAGTGGTTTGTACATTGAAATAAAGAATTCAACACTGTCTTTTTTATCAAAATTCCATCCATTAGTATTCCAACTGATACATAGAGAAAATTCTTTAACTGTATTATTATTAATATGAGTGTTATTAATATTATTGGAATTATTATAATTGATTGAATTGGAATTTGAATTTGAATCTGAACTAGAAACTGAATTTAAGCATAAATTTGAAATTGAACTTGAACTTGTACTTGAACATGAATTTAAACTTAAACTTGTACTTAATCTTGAACTTGTACTTGAACTTGAACTTGAACTTAAACTTGAACTTGAACTTGAACTTGAACTTGAACTTGAACTTGAACTTGAACTTGTACTTGAACTTGAACTTGAACTTGAACTTAAACTTGAACTTGTACTTGAACTTGAACTTGAACTTGAACTTGAACTTGAACTTGTACTTGAACTTGTACTTGAACTTGAACTTGAACTTGAACTTGAACTTGAACTAGTACTTGAACTTGTACTTGAACTTGAACATGAATCTGTATTTGAACTTGAATTTGAATTTTAACTTGAATCTGCATTTGAATTTGAAGTAGTGAATAAGTTGATATTATATGATGAATTCACTTTTTCTGATAAGGAAAAATGTTTCATTTTGAGTGAAGAAAAACTGTATTTATTATTCCTTTTGCTACAATTAATAACATTAATTGAAGCACGTTTGAAACTATTAACAATACAATCAGTGATAGATGTTATTTCTTCTTCATTACCTACTATTTTAATTTTAAAGAATGCATCATTAAAATTAGCAATACGTTTAACTGATAAAACCTTATCATTTAATTCATTCAGAGTTTTCTTTAAATGTCTTCTCATTTTGATTTCTGGCCAAGATCGAAGTCCGCGGATAAAGAGTAGTTTCGTATTCTCCATTGGTATACCGTGGCACCTTGAACCTCTTAGAATAAAATTCTTATTTCTTATAAATTGGATTTACGTAATAGTAATAAAAAACTAAAAATTAATAACTAAAAAAAAAAAAAAAAAATAAAAGTCAGTTTTTATTATAAAGTCTTGAGTATAATGAGAATTGTAATAATTTTATATCTTTTTGGAGTAAATAATTTCGATAATTAGTAGTTTGTTGAATGATTGAAAAATAATTTGATTTAGCACTTTTTTCAGTATATTATTTAATTTGAATATCATAAAGTATTTAATGACTAAGATTGAATTGATGAAATATAATGGTATAAAATTAGTAAAGAGTTAAATAAATTACTACAAGACTTAAAGTGAATCAATCTCTTACAACGTGATACATGAAATATATAGTTGAAATACAATTGAATACAATAGATTCTTATATGAGAATAGTAATACTACATGAAAATAGAAATACAATGAAAATGTATTACTAATTCTTGGGTGTAACTTATTTAACAATGTTCCAAAAATGCACCATTATATTCCGCAGTGAATGTTCACCAGAAAAATTTTACCAATAACATTACCATTGCGCATAATGTTATTAACACAAAATATAACTTTACTACTATTTTGCACCAGTACTGTGGATCTATTTTATAAGAGTAAAGTTAATTCTTCTTGCAGGCGATTTAAATACATAAATCGAGTACACCCCTGCTCGGGATGAAACATAGTAATTTTTTTTTTTAGACAGGGAAGAGAAATGAAACATAGTAAAAACACATACATTTTCTTTTGTTAACCAATATTCATAAACTTCACCCTTACATAGAAGAAACTAATTATTATAGGATAACAATAAATTATCACCTATACTATAGAAAATTATAATTTTTACTCAACATACTCTCTATCACTTTTAATTCATTTGTTGTTAATAATACTTTTATTTTTTTTAAAAAAAAAAAAAAAAAAAAAAGATACAATATCAATAATTAAAATTAATCATATATACATTACAAATAAAAATATACAAATAAAAATACTACACATATAACTTCTCAAAATATCATATGTTTTTAATTTTTATATTTTTTTTTTATTTTATTACTTTATTATTTTATTTTTATTTGAACAACAATTGAAATTAATTATTAATTATGTAAAATAAATATTAATTTATTAATTTATTTTACAATATTTTCTTTTATCAAATTTTTATTTCTATTTTAATTTTCTATTATAATAAAATTTATACTTTTAAATATTAACTAAATTTAATTATCTCATTATAAGTTCTTCACTTTCATTAAATAGTGATAAACTTATAATTCTATTGTTTTTCAATATATTGCACTAATATTAATTATTTAATAAAATAATCTTCTTTTTAAATTTCCTTAGCTCTTCTATGATTATATTATTCTTTTTATAGCATTTAAGCCTTACCAGCCATCTTAGCATCCATTTCATCAATACTAAGACCCTTACATTCAATAACGTAGAATTGAGAGTAAACCCAGGCAAGGAGACAAGCGGCAGCGAAAAGAAGGAAAGTCTTAGTAGACCAGGCCTTCATAAGAGCTGGACCGACGAAAGCAATAATCCAGTTGTTAAGGAAGTTAGAGACGGTACCAACAGCAGAACCCTTGACTCTGACACGGAGTGGGAAAACTTCAGCTTGGTAGACCCATGGGACTGGACCCCAGGTCCAGGCGAAGGAGAAGACGAATAAGAAGACAGAGGCGACAGCAAGGTATTGCCAGACTTTACCATTGTTAGTTTGAGTTGAGCAAGCCCAAGTGGAAACGTGGAAGACCATCATCATAAGAGATCCAACAACTAATAAAGTCTTACGACCTAATCTTTCAATACCCCACATACCTGGGAAGGTAGAAACGAAGTTGACAAAGTTGTTGATAATTGGAAGAACAACAGTAGACATGAACTTAGAGAAACCAATTTCATCGTAAATTTGGGATTGGTAGTACATAATAACGTTAATACCAGTCCATTGTTGGAAAAGTTGCATTAAGAAGGTAATGAAGGTACGACGACGAATAACTGGTGAGAAAAGTTCACCGAAGGATGAGGATCCAGCAGCACGAGTAGCAGCAACATCTTCTTGAATAGCCTTAAGTTCACTTTGGACAAGTTCGTCAGAGGTAGAGGTAGCGTTAAGCTTGGCTAAAACTTCAACAGCTTCTTCATCACGGTCCTTAGAACATAACCAACGTGGTGACTTTGGAAGGAAACTCATAAGAATGGCAAGACCAAGACCTGGAACAACTTGGAATAAAAGAGCAAATCTCCATTCGAAGTTGGCAACTTCAGCCCAGATATCAGATCTAGTTACACCTAAACCAGCTGGACTAGAGTTAGTGTAGTACCAGACAATGGAGTTAATGATGGCAGCAACAATAATACCGAAAGTAGTCATAAGTTGGTAGCAGGATGAAAGAGTACCTCTAATCTTGGCTGGAGCAACTTCAGAAATGTAAGTTGGGCAAAGGACACCATTACAACCAATGGAAAGACCAGTAATAAGACGACCAATGGCAATCATAACCCATGAACGAGCAGAAAGACCTTGAATGATAGCACCACAAGTGAAGATACAGGCACCAATCATAATGGTTCTTTGACGACCGTACTTTTCACCAAGGTAAGTAGCCATAAGAGCACCACAGAGGGCACCAAGGACGAAACTGGAGGTAATAATACCTTCAAGAGTAGCCTTGTTACCAGCTTCTTCTAACTTACGGTACATCATCTTAGCCTTATCAGTAGTTTCCTTACCATTTTCATCAAGAGCATTACCATTCCAGCTGTGGAACTTGAAGAAGATACGGAAAGCGTCCATAACAAGGACGACGTTCATGACACCGACTTCGTAACCGAAAAGAAGACCACCAAATGAGGCAGTAAGTGCGACTAAAAATTGAAACTTATTCATATTTTTTAAAAACTTAACTTAAATTATTATATTATTATTTATTTAATAATACTTTGGTTTTTTATTTCTCAAGGAAAATTTTTGTCTTTTATATGAATCACTCGCGAGTATCTACTGACTAATTCAAACAATATAAACAATATTTATTCTTTTAATATATTCTTTTTAATGTTGTTACATTTCCTCTGTATATTATGAATATTAATATTATATTGACATTGAAATTGTAATCAATTTTTAATTGAATTAGGTTAATACAAAAAAAAAAATTTATATTAAAAAAAAATTTAAATTAAATAATGGTAGTATCAATACTTTATTTTATAATATTAATTATATTTTAATTTTTATTAGTAATTAAAATTTATAATATTATAGAAAGTATAATAGTTATTTAATATTTATATAGTAAATATAGTTTTTAAATATAATATACAATGAAATAAATATATTGCAGTAAAAATGAAAAAATTAATATTTAATAAAATTTATACTTATATTTATTATAATAATATTATATAAACATAATTAAAAATATAAATATAATTAAAAATATATTTTGAATATAATAATTTTATTAATATAAAATTTATTTTCATTTAAATTATTTTATATTAACTTTCATATATTTTTTATTTAATAACTAAAAATAAATATGCATAAAAAAACAAAGCTAATAAATATTTACATATTTATTTTTGATCATTTTATATAAAAACAAAACCCAGCCTAAATAAATAAAAGTATGAAACCCTCAAAAAATAATAAAATATTATATTAATAATCATTCTAAACATTATATAGTTTAAAAAATGTTCAACAAAAAATAGGGCCCATATTTTATTAATCAATAAATTAATTAAATTAATTATTAATTAATTATTATATTTTAATATTAATTTAAGTTGTATTGTCATAAATTAAATTATATATCATATTTTTTAATAATACATGATATAAAATATAAATAATAACTCTAATTAATAATAAATTTATGTTAATCAAGAAATGTAGTAAAAGTATAAATTTATGTATTACTCTAGTTTTTATTGGTTTTATATTAGAAATTAATTTATATGTTTTTATTATTTAATTTAACCATTAATGAAAGTAAATTAATATTTATATTTTAATATAGGAAAATATATGTAATTGTAATTCTTCTAAATAAATAAAATTTAAATAAAATAAATTTTATAAAACATATAAATTATATCCCCCATTTAAAAGAACAAACCTTAAAAGAACCGAACCTGAACTTCGTACTATATGATAAAATAATGTAAAAGGAAAATAAAAACTTTAAATATTAATTAAATAATTATATTAATTAGTGATAAAGTTATTATTGTTAGGAGAAGTTATAATTAAGTGTGTGTCATTTCATTTCGCAAAAGTTTCATTTCGGAAAAGTTTCATTTCACAAAATTTTAATAAATAGATAAATAAATAATAAAATAAATAAATAAATAAATAATAAAAAAATAAAAAAAAAAATTATAAAATATAAAATATAAAATGAAAAAAATATAAAATATAAAAATATAAAATATAAAAAAAAATAAAAAAAAATATAAAAAATATAAAAAATATAAAAAATATAAAATAAAAATATAAAATATAAAATATAAAATAAAAAATAAAAAAAATATAAAATATAAAATATAAAATATAAAATATAAAAATATAAAATATAAAAATATAAAAATATAAAAATATAAAATATAAAAATATAAAATATAAAAATATAAAATATAAAAATATAAAATATAAAATAAAAAAAAAATAAAAAATAAAAAAAATATATATATATATATATATATAAAATATAAAATAAAAAAAATATAAAATATAAAATATAAAATATAAAATAAAAAAAATAGATACCACCTAACTTTGTGCTACTTATAACTCCCTTTTTTTGAGATATCCTCATCTTTTTTTTTTTACTGGATTATTTATAAATATTTCTTTTATTAAAAAAATTTATTAGTAATTTAAGATTTTTTTAAAATACCGCTCGAGGACTTAAAAGGTGTAAAATTATCAATTAATTATTTAAATATTATTTTTTAATCTTTATAATAATTATTTTTTAATCTTTATAATAATTATTTTTTAATCTTTATAATAATTATTTTTTAATCTTTATAATAATTATTTTTTAATCTTTATAATAATTATTTTTTAATCTTTATAATAATTATTTTTTAATCTTTATAATAATTATTTTTTAATTATATTTTAATTTTAATAGTTATAGTTATATTTTAAATTATTATCCTTTACATCTTTTAAATTATAAATACTTATTTTATATATATATAAAATTATTATTAATTATATATTATAGAACATTTAAAATGTATGTAAATATTTTATTTTTTTAAAGCTTTAATTCTAATGAATATTTATTATTATATAATGTATATTTATTATATATGTATATAAATATTTTTCTTTTTTTTAAAAAATTTAATTCTAAATTTATTTATTTATTATAGTTTTATTTATTCATTTTTGTTTATTTAGTTATTTATTTAAATTATATATATTATTTATTTGTTTTATTATTAATTTATTTATTTGTTAACTTTATAAAAATTTTTTCGAAACGAAACTTTTCCGAAATGAAATTTTTCGAAATGCACCTCCCCAGTTATAATTATTTATTTCATACATTTATTTATTTTTTATAATGAAATACTAAATTTTATTAATTCATATTTTAAAACTATTAAACTAATAATAAATTATAATAAATTTTTACTATTGCAATTGCAAGGAATAAATATAAAGAAGTATTCATTATATAATTTTCTTTAATCATAAACTATTTTAAAATAATAAGAATTAAATATTTAGTTAAATATTATAAAAATATAATATAAATGAGTGTGTCATTTCGCAAAATTTCATTTCGGAAAAGTTTCATTTCGCAAAATTTTAATAAATAGATAAATAAATAATAAAATAAATTGATAAATAAATAATAAAATAAATAAATAATAAAAAATAAAAAAAATAAGAAATAAAAAATAAAAATAAAAATAAAAAAAAAAAATTAAAAAAATAAAAAATAGATACCACCTAAAATCATCCTAACTTAATGCTACTTATAACTCCTTTTTTTTGAGATATCCTCATCTTTTTTTTTTTTTTTTTTTTTTTTTTACTGGATTATTTATAAATATTTCTTTTATTAAAAAAAATTATTGGTAATTTAAGATTTTTTTAAATGCTGCACAAGAAATTAAATGATCAATTAATTATGTAGTTATTATTTTTTAATTTTAATAGTTATTATCCTTTACATCTTTTAAATTATTAATACTTTTATATATAAAATTATTTTTAAATATATATATTTATTGAAATATAACGTTTAAAATGTATAATAAAATATTTTATTTTTTTAAAGCTTTAATTCTAATGAATATTTATTATTATATAATGTATATTGATACGGGCTGGGGTTGAAACACTAAGATATTCAAAACAAAAAAATAAATATTAACACACAAAAATGAATTTGGAAACAAAAAAAATTAATTTTTAAAATATTCTTTATTTAAAATTAAAACTAAAATTATTTGTTCCCAGTATTAAAAAGAAAGAAATTTATTCTTCTTTTTATACTTTTATTTTAATATATTTTATTTATCATTAATATATTCTTTATAAAAAAAACTATTATAACTATTTTATTTTAATTTTTAACTATTATTTTAAATTAAAATAAAAATAACATTTATTAAATAAAAATTAATTTAAAGATTATATCACTAAGGGCATTCCAGGCGGTAGCTTTTTCTTGATATTGTTTTCAGAGAGAGAATTAGAATTGATATTTTCTGTATTTTAGTTCATTTTTATTTTAATAAATATTTAATTTATTTTTGATTTTTGTTTTATTTTTAGTTTATTTCAAAGATTTAGAAAATATTATACAGAAACCTATAATTCTGTATTTTATATCAAATATTTATTGAAATAGGTTTTTATTATACTTAATATAAAAATAAGAATTAGTAATGATTTAAATTATATTTAATTTTTTTATTATATTACTTCACTTTTTCAAGTTCTTAAGGCCCATAAAGCAACTGGAAGGATTTCATCCCATTTCTTTTCTGTTCCTCCAAGTAGTCTAATATATTTTATAATTTCTCTTTTTCTATTTTCAACTTGACCATTACTTTCAGAATGGTAAGTACTGATGTAATGAACATAAACATTATATAAATCTAAAAATCCTTTTGTAGCATTGGAAGTAAATTGTGGACCATTATCAGTGATTAAAATTTCAGGAATGCCATGTCGAGAAAATATATTAGTAAGAAATTTAATAACATCTTTAGATTTAATTGTAGGAAATGGTTCAGCTTCCACCCATTTTGTTAAATAATCAACTAAAACAATTATGTATTTATTATTTGATTTAGTGATAGGTAAGGCTTCTATAATGTCTAAACCAACTCGAGTAAAGGGTAAACCTGGTTTAGTAGCAAATGATTCAGTACCTCTATTAATTGGTTGGTGGTCTGTTCATTTGACAATCATGGCAAGTTTTAACAAGTAATTCTACATCTTTGGACATGCTTTCTCAATAATATTTCCTTTTAAGTCTATCGTATGTTTTATAATAGCCTCATGTCCAACACTATGCGCAGCTAATAATAGTTCTATTTTCTCTTCTTTGTCTTCGACAAATTTACGAATATTTTCACCATCTCTAAAATATTTAATATTATCTATAATAATTATTTTCTTTTTCAAATATTCTTTAATAGTAATACTATTATTAAATTCTTCAACTTTAGTATTATTATCGTCATCATTAGTTGTAACAAAAGTTATTTCATTTTCATTAAAATTATTTTCAATAGAATCTTTATTTAAAATATAATAATTTTCCAAATTATTATTATCTTTACTTTTATTTAAATTAATATTATTTTTATTATAGTTATAATTAATTTTAGAATTACATGTATTAAAATTTTTATTATAAGAATTTTCAGAAATATTATTTAAAGGATTTTTATCATAATTATTTTCATAAAAATTTTTAGAAAAATTTTTAATACAATTTTTATTAATATTATTATAATTAAAATTTTCAGAAAATTTTTTAATATTATTTTGATTATGGTTACAAAATTCTTTTGAAAAATTTTTAATATCATTATTACTATTATTATAATTATCCAAATTTTTCTAAATAAAAAATTTTTTCATTATTATTATTATTAATTTTTCATAGTAACTATTAACACTGGAGTTATTATTTAAATTTTTAAAAATATAATTAGTATTATTATTATTATTATCTAATGTATTTAAGAAATTAATTATATTATTATCTAAATTATTTTTATTAAAATTAACATAGATATTTTCTTCAGAAATATTATTTAAAGGATAATCACTTTTATTTGTATTATTCATTTTATTTATAATTTCAACAGAATTGTAATTAATATTTTCATTATTATTCAAATGAATAAATAAAGTAGTATTTTTAATTTCTTTATTAATATTTTTAGAGTCAGAAATTAATTGAGAAAGTGCATCAGCAATAACGGTTTTCTTTCCTTATTCATATTTAACTATAATTTTTAACATACTAAAAGTTATAACCCATCTAGCTTGGCAAACATTATTTGGTTCTTTATTATTAAATAAACCTACTAAAGGTTTATGATCAGTATATAAAATAGTATCATATTTATTAACGCTAAAATATGGTTTAAATTTTAAACAACAATAGTAAGCAGCTGTGCCTTCTAAATCAATAATACTATAATTTATTTCAGTAGGTTTTAAAGATCTACTAATGTATTGAATTGGGTGTTCGATGTTATCTTTATCTTTCTGCATTAATACACCACCTATTCCATCTAATGAAGTATCCGTTCTAATTAAAAAATGTTTATCATAATCTGGATATTAAAGAATAAGAGCTTTAATAAGTTTTTCCTTATGAATTTTAAATCTTTCTTCAGTTATATCATCCCAGATATATTTTATATTTTTCTTTAATAGTTTAAATAATGGTTGAGCAATTATAGCAAAATCTTTAATAAATTTTCTATAATATCCAATTGCATCTAAGAAAGATCTTAATTGAGTAATATTTTTAGGTGATTCCCATTTGGATATTACATCTACCTTTTTGGGTACTGGCTTTATACCTTCTGTGGATAAAATATGGCCTAATACTTCAACTTCTTGTTTAATAAAATGGCACTTTGATAAATTAGCCTTTAGACCATTTTCTATAATAATATCAAAAATTTTTTGAAGATCCAATATGTGTTGTTCTAAGGTATTAGAAAATATTACTAAATCATCCATATAAATGAACATACATTTACCAATTAAGGGCAAGAATATTCTGTTCATTTCACGTTGGAAAGTTGCAGGAGCATTACAAAGTCCAAATGGCATAACTTTGTAATTATAATTTCCAAACATTGTTGTAAAGCAAGTTTTATCTCTGTCTTCTTTTTCCATAGGAATCTGATGGAAACCAGAAAATAAGTCAAGCGTGGTTAAGTACTTATCTTTATTGCCTATAGAAAATAATATTTCTTCTATATAAGGTAAAGGATATGCGTCTTTAATAGTAATATCATTTAATTTTCTATAATCCACTACCATTCTCCATTTACCATTCTTTTTAGGAACGAGAATAACTGGGAATGACCATGATGATTTTGAAGGTTCTATCAATCCATTTCTTAATAATTTACTTATTTCTTCTCTTAGTATACTCATTTGCTTCTTATTTGCTATCGATACATTCTTTGTTTAATTGGCATTCAACCACTTATGATTTTTATTTATGACTTAGTAATTTCGATTTACCTAAATCATCTGTATCAAGTGCTAATACATTTATATTATTTAATAATAAAAATTTTAGTTTGCTTCTAATTTTTGTTGGTGCTTTTCATGAATAGTTATTTCCTTTGCACTTTTAAAATTCTTATCAGTATTTTCAATAGAAATATCAATATTTTTGATTACACTGTTTTCAAAATTCTTTTTATTATTAATTTCATTTATTTTTGTTAATAAAGAATAATTATTTTGTAAAGAATTTTTATTATCATTTTTGTTACCACTTATAACGAAATCATTAATATCATTAATATGATGATTAATTTCGAAAGAATTTTTATTATTATCATCTTTATTAAAAATCGAGGAAAATTTTTTAGTTCTAATAGTATTATCAACATCTTTTGAAACTATATTATCATTATTATCATTACAAAAATTTTTAGAAGGTTTATCAGTATTAATATTATTTTTATTAAGGTTTTCAGAAATTTTATTAATATTATTTTTATTAAGGTTTTCAGAAATTTTATTAATATTATTTTTATTAAGGTTTTCAGAAATTTTATTAATATTATTTTTATTAAGGTTTTCAAAAACTTTATTAATATTATTTTTATTTCCAAAATTATTATAAGAATTATTAGTATTATTAATGCTATTTAAATTTTCATAAATATTATTAATATTATTTAAATCTTTAGAAAAATTATCAGTATTATTAATATCATTTAAATTTTTAGAGAAATTATCAATATTATTTTTATTATTAAAATTTTCAGAAGAACAATTTTTATTATTAATACTATTCGAATTATTGATATTATTTTTATTATTAGGTTTTTCAAAAATATTATTAATTCTATTATTAAAAATTTTATTAGAAAAATTTTTATTAATAATAATAATATCGAAAATTTTCTATCGATATTAATTTCACATGGATTATCATGATTATTTATAATATTAAAATTTTTGTTAGTATTATTAATATCTTTATTAGAAGAACAGTTATTATTATAAATTTTAGAAATTTTATCATTATTAATTTTACATCCAAATACATTCTTTAAATAATTATTATTACTATTTATATTATCATTAATATTGTCAAAATTATTTCCATCTTTATCATCATGATTTCCAAAGGAATTATCAATATCATTATTATCATTATTATCTTCATATAAAATTTGAATATATTTATCTTCGGTGGTTAGTAAATAATCAACTAGCACATCTTTATTCAATTCTTCTTCGAATTCATCTTTAATACCATCTTCCTCATCTTCTATTTCTGTCACACTTTCAAAACGTCCTATATTTCGTATCTCATCTGTTTTTTGATATAAGGTGTGATCAGAGAAGTCCATAATAATCTTCATTCTAGCTAGCGCATCCACACCAATTAATACTTGGAAAATATCATCTTTTTCAACCAATCTAAAGATTTCCTTAGAAGTAATATTTCCAATTGTTATTTCTATTTCATATAATTTTGAGATGAGTGTGGTATTAGTACAAGCTTGATATAAGGTTTCTTTAATAGCAGAAATTGGTTTAAATGGAATTTTATTATTTATCATAAAGGTTTTGGTGATCATATTAATAGAAGAACAAGAATCTAAATATACTGTAGTTTGTTTTCTACCTTACATTTTGTTTTTACAATCTTATCTTTCTTAATTGTTTATAAGATTGTTTCTTCGTCTTTTATAATTGTTGTAAACTTTAAGGCTTTAGATAATTCAATTCTCAATTTAGGATTAATATTGAGCAACTGTCCGATGGTAATATTAGCGAACTTATTTCCAATATCGTCAACTATGTTATAATTATCTTGTTTTCCTGTTATTTTTAATTTTTTTGTAATATTTTCCTTATTGGATTTTTCTACCTTTTTTTCACTTGGAAGTTGTATTTCTTTAGCTAATTCTTTTATTTCTTTTGCTCTTTCTTTCTTGTTTCTTCTTTTTGCTTCTACAATTGAAGGTTCATTTATAAAAGATGGATCAAGATAATTTAACGCTTCTGTTTCTTTTTGATTTTCATTTCCTTTATTATTACTATTAGTTTCACTTTCTGGTTCTATTTCCATTTGTTCTTGATTATTTGATGGAACTTTAATTGGTTGAGGATTTTCTTTTAAACTTTTCTTAGTTACTTTCTTATATGGTTTATTTTCATTAGTTTTTCTACTTCTTCTTTCGGCTACAATGGCTATTTCTTTATTATCTTCTATATTCGAAGATTCCTTAGTTCCAGTAAGTGAATTAGTTAAAAGAGTTGTATTGGTTTGATTTATGGGAGTATTCCTTCTCCCATTTAGAAGTTTAAAGGTTGATTATTGTTATTAAAGAAATTTTGGTTATTATTATTAATAGGATCTACGTTATTATGATTAGGATTTGAACTGTTATAACTAGTATTATTATAATTAGTATTAACATTAAAGTTTCCATTTGAGTTATAATGATTTGCATTATTAGTATTAACATTAGAGTTTCTATTTAAATTACTAATATTATAATTACTATTATAGTTATTATTATTATTTAGATTATGATTTCTGTTTGTGTTGTTGTTATTTGTAATATAGAGATTATTGTTATTAAGTCTTCCAGTAGCTTCCATATCAGCTAGTTCTTGATAAGTATAAAGACAATCTTGATTCTTATGACCAGGTTGATGACATTTAAAACAATTTAGATTAATATTATTAGACATAAAATTTTGATTTAATAAATTATTTCTAGTTCCGGATACTTTATTATTGCTAAAGTTATTATTCATGTTGTTAAAATTTGGATTATTATTATTATAATTATTACCACTATTATAACTATTTCGGAAATGATTTAGATTTCTGTTATTAATAGAGTTATTATAATTATTATTATAAGAATTTTGATAATTATTATTATAATTAATTATTTAAATGATTATAACCACTATTTTTATTATAATTATTATAGTTATTATAATTATAATTATAGCGATAATTATTGTAGTCATAATTATTATTATAATTATTTGGAAAAATAGAATTTATACATCTATAAGTATTGGTAAACATAACAACATTTCTACTTCTATTAGGCATTTCAGATGCAGTTTCTGCAAGTTCAGCTATTTTAAATGCTTCTTCTAAATTAGCTGGTTGAGAAGTTATTACTTCCTTTCTAGCATATGGACGACTTAATAATGAATCCGTGTAATCATTAATTGTAATAAATGCTTAACTTTCTGGAGTAAGTGATCCATATAATTTACCGTATCTCCAGTTAAAGTCTTTAATTGATTCATCCTTTTGTATTTTGAGTGATTTTAGGTTAAAGCATTTTTCTTGAGGAGTAATATCTAAAAATTTTTCAATGGCTGTTTTAATATCCGTAATACTTGGATATATGATCATTTCAGCCTCTTCAACTTCTTCTTTAAGATCTTCAATTACTCCTTTTGATCGTCCAGGAACACATTCTTTTGCCCAAGTAAACATTTTTCTAGGGTCATCAATATCTGAGAGTTCATTACCCTATTGAACTCTTCAGCCCATGATTCTATGTCTCTATCGAAACTACCAAGTCGTAGCAATAATTTAGCTATTTCGCTAATCTTCATTTTTTTTTTTTTTTTTTTTTTTTTTTTTTTGAAGAACACAGAAGAACAAAAAATGCTTAAATAGAAACTAATATATAAAAAAAAGAATTTTTTTTTATATGTGTATATATATATATTTTTTATTTAATTTATTTAAAATATAGTTTTATAGAGAAATTTATTTTATAATATTTATATATATATATATATATATATAGATTTTAACAAAAAGATGATAAAATAAATATTATCAAAAAAGGAAGATAAATATTATAGAGGAAATATGTATATTATACTATATTTTTTTTTTTTTTTTTTTTTTTTTTTTTTTTTTTTTTTTTACATGGATTTTAACAAAAAAAAAATGATAAAGTAAATATTATTAAAAAGGAAGATAAATATTATAGAAGAAACATTTATATATATATATTTATATATATATATATTTAGATTTTATCAGAAAAAAAATGATAAAGTAAATCTTATTAAAAAGGAAGACAAATATTATTGAAGAAATATTTTTTTTTTTTTTGAACAAATTCCAAAATGAAGAATAGTTTTAAGTGATAGAAAAGGCTTGTTAGTAGAATTATTATTATATAAATTAGTATTTTTTTTTGTATATATTTTAATAAGGGACAATCAAATATATGTTATAACTTAATTATTATTTTCGATTCCCGCAAGCATTTACTCTGCGTCTTTCGACCTCAACTATTTAACCGTCAGTTCCAAGTAACCTTTAACTGTTCCTGCCTATTGAAACAAGGGCTTTATGGATTTTTCAATTAAAGGTCTGATATTGAAACCTCCCACGCTTATACAAGTAAACGCTCTTGAATTATTAGAATATATATATTTATATATTACATTTCATGTTACACTAATATGGCATGTAGTCTAAGTCACATATATATGTCTATAAACATAATGTAAATATTATGGCATGAAGTTCTTCAAGAACTTATGTAAAATAGGTGCTCAATCTTCATCTTAATAATATTAATAAAGTTGATATAAATCACATAACCAAAACTGAAGACACTTAACAATTATAAATATTTTATTATTTAAATTTTATTTTTTTATAATATTAAACTAAATAAGTAATTTTTATTATTTTAAAATAGTTTATAATTAAAGATTATTATATAAAGAATACTTTTTTTTTATATTTATTCTTTGCAATTGTAACAATAATGTTATTGCCATAATCAAACATATAAAAGTAGTTTTATTAAAGTTATAATATGAACATATAAAATTTAGTATATAATTAAATAAATTTTAATTATAAAATAAATAAATAAATGTATAAAATAAATAAAAAATTATATTAATAAATGAAATAAATAAATTATATAACTTCAATAAATAAAATAAATAAATTATGTAACTTCTCCAAGAAAGAGATAATCAAACCTGAAGAGTTTATCACATCCTTTATGTAATTTATTAGACTGAGGTTGATTTAGTTATTTAGGATAAAAATATTAATAAAAAGGTTAAGTAAAAATTAATAACATATTTGTTAAAATAATCACATTTTATTTTATATTTTTATATTATTAATATTATACTTTTATATTCTTATATTATTATCAATATTATATTTATTAATATTTTATTATTATATTTTTATGTTGTGTAACATCTATCTTTGTGCATTAATTCATAGAATAATCACATGATTAAAGATGTAATTTTTACTATAAAAAATAATTATTTTTATTATCTTAAAAAATGAGTTCTTAAAATTAATAAAATTTATGTATTAAATAAATACAAAAATTAAATAAAGTTTATTATAAAAACACATATACTTTTCTCAATATTAAAGTTATAAAAGTCCATATCAAGAATTGATATAAAACAAATATGTGTAGTAACATATTTGTATATTTAATAATAATTATTGAATATTAAATTTATATCTTCTGTCAATAATAATATTTAAAATAATTTTTTTTATTCATATATTATTCAATATTCATGTATATATTAATAATTATAATATTAAATTTATTAAATAGTTAATTTCTTCTATATATATAATATTATTATTATATTTATAACTTAAATATAACTTAAATATTCATATTTATTTAAAGTTTATATTAAAAACACATAATTCTTCTATATATTATAATATAATGAAATAGTGGTTATTTTAATTATAATTAAATATATATAGTTGATATTATTTATTATATTCATATTTATTATATAATTATATTATTATATATTCAACTTTATTATTCATATTTTCATTTTAAGTTATATTTATTATTTCTAATATATATTTATTATATATTATACTATACTACGATATATAATATTTTAAAAGTATATTTATTATTACTAATATTTGTAAATTATTATAAAGATTTCCTAATAACGATGTAATTTTAGAAGAGCCTGATTAATTGGGTTCATTAATTAAAATATATTAATAAAGGTTAATTAAATATAACGATACTATTAAAAATTAGTAGCACATGAAGTCCCTCATATCAGAATGTATATCACGTGAATATAATTGTGATATACAGGATTTAAATATTAATATTTTCTATCCTAGAAAATAACCAAATTAACCTGGTTATTAATAGGATTATTTACATATGAAATTATAGTATAATTATATAAATAAAGTAATAATATATAAGAATATAATATAGTAATTAATATAATAAATTATATCAACCAATATATATTTAATTAAAATATAATAAGTAATTATCTTATTATATTATAATATATAGGAGAATTATACATAATTGATAATAGGAATATAATATATATGTAAAAAATAATTTTTTAATTTAATATATTGAATATTATAGAATATTAAATTAATAAGAATATATTTCAGAAATTATTGGATAAAAAGATGTAAATTTAATATTTAATAATTATTAAATATTAAATATATTGTTAAAAATAAAGTTTAATATTTTAATTAAGTCTCGTATAATTAAGATTTATTTATACATTAAATGTGTTTTTATTATTTTGTATAATGTAAAATATTATGAGGCGTATTAATGATGTACATCATATATTTACAATAGTTAAATTAAATTTTATTAATATATACATTTTATAAAGGATTATGATAATTAATCCTATAATTAAAATAATCATAAAAATATAATTATTTAAAACAATAATAAAATAATAACAAATATTAAAACCAAAATAAAATAACATAATATTTAAAATATATGAATATGTGCTACACATTTCGTTTTATATCAATTTAACTACAATATTTTTGTATAATTATATTAAATAAATAATCAATGTATATCATTATTAATGCTTAATGTTTTAAATATAAAATTTTCATTTTGATTTTAATATAAATAAAAACTTTAATTATTAATAAAATATGTTTATAAATAATCACTTGAAAATAAATTTAAAAATTATGAAAATTAAATGATAAAAATAATGTGATATAAAATAATATGATTAAAATTATTTATGTCAAATATAAATTTATTTTTAATAATTTTTATATATAGGTTAATAGTTTATGTATGTTATGTCTAAAGAATTTTATTTATTATTTTAACATTATTAATGAATTTATATTTTTTTTGTATATTCTTTATTCTTTTTATTCTAAATATTTTAAATAGTTAATGGAATTTCATATTAAATGAATATATAAATAAGTGTATTTCATTATAGTTATACAATACTTCTACAAAATAAATTTACATACATAATAATATAAAATTAAATTTATTAATTAATAAAATTCTTCCCTAAAAGGAGAACTGTATAAAAGTTAAATGTATTAATTTTTGTTTTAAAATGTAACATATATCAAATTGTAGTATAAAAGTTACATGAATTAATTTTTGTTTTAAGATGTTAACAATTCATTTTTGGTTGTACATTTATGCTATTCTCTAACAAAACATTATAAATAAAATTTTATTTATAAATAATATAAATTATGATTTTTTTTATTAAATAATATAATTATATATATTGTAAGAATAAAATAATAAATTATTTTATTATATTTATTATATATTTTATTGATTTATAATCATCAAATGAAATAATTGAATTTAAATTTAATTAAATTTGGAAGTACAAAAGTAAAATTATTGTTTTTAGTCTAATAATGGAAATTAGAAAAAAAAAATATTATATTCATTAATTAATAATTGATTATTATATATATATATATTATTACTTTAGAATAATAAACTATTTTAATTCGTTTATAACAAATACTTTTAAATTGTTTTTCCATTTTTGATAATATTGTAAGTAATGATTTAATATTCCATAAAATTGAATCGAATTTATTTTTAAGTTTATATGATGATATAGAATATACAAATAAAAACTTTAATTAATATAAAAATTAATATATTAAAAAATTATGTTAATTGCAAATTGATAAATTATTGTAATTGTGGCTAGTGAAAATATCATTAGAACTTAGGAAATTAATGATATCATAAAATATGATATTCATTGTGTATTATTAATAATTTAATATATTAAATAACTTTTATTTTATTACTAATATTTATTATATTTTATAACATTTTATTATGTATATATTTTTATTAAACTTTATATTATATTATATGAAAACTTTATTATAAATTAGTATAAATGTAAATTATTTTATATTTTGTTAAGTTGTTAATTAATTATTATTACTAAATAAATAAAAATAAATATTAAAAATAATATAATTGCTTCTTCCAAAAAGTTGAAAGTAGAATCGAGTTATATCAATGATTAATATATATTTTTATATTAAAAATTTTATGTAGTACAATATGTTCTCCCATATTATTAATTAATTTAATATAGCTAAATAAAAATAATATATTTGATATATATGAGAAAAATTGTTTTTATTATATAAATTTAAATGAAATATTAATATTCATAATATACAGAGGAAATGTAACAACATTAAAAAGAATATATTAAAAGAATAAATATTGTTTATATTGTTTGAATTAGTCAGTAGATACTCGCGAGTGATTCATATAAAAGACAAAAATTTTCCTTGAGAAATAAAAAACCAAAGTATTATTAAATAAATAATAATATAATAATTTAAGTTAAGTTTTTAAAAAATATGAATAAGTTTCAATTTTTAGTCGCACTTACTGCCTCATTTGGTGGTCTTCTTTTCGGTTACGAAGTCGGTGTCATGAACGTCGTCCTTGTTATGGACGCTTTCCGTATCTTCTTCAAGTTCCACAGCTGGAATGGTAATGCTCTTGATGAAAATGGTAAGGAAACTACTGATAAGGCTAAGATGATGTACCGTAAGTTAGAAGAAGCTGGTAACAAGGCTACTCTTGAAGGTATTATTACCTCCAGTTTCGTCCTTGGTGCCCTCTGTGGTGCTCTTATGGCTACTTACCTTGGTGAAAAGTACGGTCGTCAAAGAACCATTATGATTGGTGCCTGTATCTTCACTTGTGGTGCTATCATTCAAGGTCTTTCTGCTCGTTCATGGGTTATGATTGCCATTGGTCGTCTTATTACTGGTCTTTCCATTGGTTGTAATGGTGTCCTTTGCCCAACTTACATTTCTGAAGTTGCTCCAGCCAAGATTAGAGGTACTCTTTCATCCTGCTACCAACTTATGACTACTTTCGGTATTATTGTTGCTGCCATCATTAACTCCATTGTCTGGTACTACACTAACTCTAGTCCAGCTGGTTTAGGTGTAACTAGATCTGATATCTGGGCTGAAGTTGCCAACTTCGAATGGAGATTTGCTCTTTTATTCCAAGTTGTTCCAGGTCTTGGTCTTGCCATTCTTATGAGTTTCCTTCCAAAGTCACCACGTTGGTTATGTTCTAAGGACCGTGATGAAGAAGCTGTTGAAGTTTTAGCCAAGCTTAACGCTACCTCTACCTCTGACGAACTTGTCCAAAGTGAACTTAAGGCTATTCAAGAAGATGTTGCTGCTACTCGTGCTGCTGGATCCTCATCCTTCGGTGAACTTTTCTCACCAGTTATTCGTCGTCGTACCTTCATTACCTTCTTAATGCAACTTTTCCAACAATGGACTGGTATTAACGTTATTATGTACTACCAATCCCAAATTTACGATGAAATTGGTTTCTCTAAGTTCATGTCTACTGTTGTTCTTCCAATTATCAACAACTTTGTCAACTTCGTTTCTACCTTCCCAGGTATGTGGGGTATTGAAAGATTAGGTCGTAAGACTTTATTAGTTGTTGGATCTCTTATGATGATGGTCTTCCACGTTTCCACTTGGGCTTGCTCAACTCAAACTAACAATGGTAAAGTCTGGCAATACCTTGCTGTCGCCTCTGTCTTCTTATTCGTCTTCTCCTTCGCCTGGACCTGGGGTCCAGTCCCATGGGTCTACCAAGCTGAAGTTTTCCCACTCCGTGTCAGAGTCAAGGGTTCTGCTGTTGGTACCGTCTCTAACTTCCTTAACAACTGGATTATTGCTTTCGTCGGTCCAGCTCTTATGAAGGCCTGGTCTACTAAGACTTTCCTTCTTTTCGCTGCCGCTTGTCTCCTTGCCTGGGTTTACTCTCAATTCTACGTTATTGAATGTAAGGGTCTTAGTATTGATGAAATGGATGCTAAGATGGCTGGTAAGGCTTAAATGCTATAAAAAGAATAATATAATCATAGAAGAGCTAAGGAAATTTAAAAAGAAGATTATTTTATTAAATAATTAATATTAGTGCAATATATTGAAAAACAATAGAATTATAAGTTTATCACTATTTAATGAAAGTGAAGAACTTATAATGAGATAATTAAATTTAGTTAATATTTAAAAGTATAAATTTTATTATAATAGAAAATTAAAATAGAAATAAAAATTTGATAAAAGAAAATATTGTAAAATAAATTAATAAATTAATATTTATTTTACATAATTAATAATTAATTTCAATTGTTGTTCAAATAAAAATAAAATAATAAAGTAATAAAATAAAAAAAAAATATAAAAATTAAAAACATATGATATTTTGAGAAGTTATATGTGTAGTATTTTTATTTGTATATTTTTATTTATAATATATATATGATTATTATTAATAATAAATGAATTAAAAGTAATAGAGAGTATATTGAGTAAAAATTATAATTTTCTATAGTATAGGTGATAATTTATTGTTATCCTATAATAATTAGTTTCTTCTATGTAAGGGTGAAGTTTATGAATATTGGTTAACAAATGAAAATGTATGTGTTTTTACTATGTTTCAAATTGAATATGTAGTAACATTACTACCAAGAGCGTCAATGCTGAAGAAACAGTAAGACAGGCCAGCAGGGCTAGCTGAAACAATGAAGATCATAATTTTGTATCTTAAAATTAGGAATATGACGATATTTTAGAACGTTACTGGAAATCAGTTATCCGATAATCAAGATGATTCTTCAGATGATCACTACTCTAAGTGTGCTAAATGTTTACTTTCATTATTTAACAAAATCTGGGATGGTGATTTCCCTGAAGAGTGGAATTCGGCTTCTATAATATCAATTCCAAAAAAAGGAGATCTTTCGGATTGTAATAATTATCGTGGTATTTCTCTTATTAATGTTGGCTTAAAAATTATTTCAAAGATTGTTACTAATAGAATTGCTAAATATGCCCTTGAACATAAATTTGTTAGACCTGAACAATTTGGATTTAGAAATAAAGAAGAATGCATAAGTTTGTATATTTCAATTAGAGAGATATGTCAAAGAAGAAAATTTAAAGGAAATTTTACTTATCTTGCTTTTCTCGATCTTAAAAAAGCCTATGATTCAGTTCCTATCTTTAATATTTTGACCAAATTATATAACTTAGGAATTAGAGATAAATGTCATCTGTTTTTAAAGAATCTTTATCTATCCTCTAAAGCTCGTGCTTTTTTTAATGGTAATCTCTCAGAAGAATTTTCGATTAATCGTGGTGTTAGACAAGGATGCCCTCTATCTCCTATTTTATTCAATTTGTTCATTAATGATATACTGGATAATTGTGATAAGTATGGTGTATATTTAGATTCTCAATATTGTTGTGGTGGACTTTTTGCGGATGATATTGTTTTAGTTGCTCCATCTAAACAAGCTCTTAAGAAAATTTTGAATAAAGTTCATGAATGGGCTATTAAAAATGAAATGACTTTTGGAATTAATAAGTGTGCTACTCTTGTTGTAAAACCGATTAACTTTGTTAAACCGATAAATTATGAAGATCCATCTTTCTTTATTGGTAGTAAAAAATTACCTAAAACTGACAACTATACCTATCTTGGTATTCCTTTTGATGAATCTTTATCACTGAAACCTATACAATCCAAATTAAACAGTAATTTAAATGTCAAGTTAAATTTGTACTTTCGATTTCTTATTAATAAATCTGTTCCTCTCCCATTGAAGAAATATGTTTTAATTTCGTTTATTCTTAGTCTTGTTATATATTATGCTCCTCTCTTTGGTTCAAATAAGAGCAGATGTTCTAAAGCTCAAAAAATTATTAATAGAGGACTTTATTGGAGTTACGGATTTAAATCTCGCAATTCTTCTGTTAGTCTCTATAATATTACTCGTGAATTGAGAATACCTCCTCTTTCAGCTGTCTGTGCTATATCTCAATTACGTTGCTTTAGAAAATGGAAAAACTCATCATGTATTATTAATCATCTCACTAATAATATTCCTACTATGTCACATTATTCATGGACTAAAGAATCAAGGACTTTGGATAAGAAATTAAATGGTAAGAAAACAAGTGAAATAAAAAAGTTTTATTGGGAAAGAGATGTCTTCAAACCCTCAAAAGCTAAAAAAGCAATTATTTACAAGGAGAATGATTTTGGATTTATTTCAGAAATCAGAAACTTAACATTTCAATATCCTAAGTATCAGTTGGGATTCTTTTGGATTTCTCGTATTAGGTGTGGTTTTAAATTCGACATTAGTATTTCCATTAAAAGAAAAATCGTCTCAGAAGATTGCCCTAAATGTTGCCCTTGTTGTGGTGTTAGTGTACCTAGCTTTTCTCACTAGATCTTTGCCTGTAAAGAATTGGAAAATTACAGAAATAAATCTTTACCTTTTCTAGATGATCTCTTTTTGAAGTTTGCATTGATAATTGAACAAAAATCCTTGGATGTTTCTTTAGATTCAGAAAAGGATTATGATAATAATATTTATTATTATATATTGAGTGCACTTCTTGGTGGGCGTTCAATATATTCAAAAATTAAAGTTAATGATGGGGAACAAAGACAATTAGTTGACAATATTTTTAAACAAAGTTCAACTTCGTCAACAGTTCCGTATTTTGTGGGGATTGCGGAGTTTCTAACAAACGTAATACCATTAATTTGTCGATCTTTTAGTTTGATGATGAAATGGTATTCCGTTGAATCTACCGTTACCAAGAGCGTCGACGTCGAAATGATAAGGCATGGATTTTCACCTCCAGATACAGATTCGATTGATAACACTAATACTGAAATTATTACTCACAATAATGGACGTGGTGTTATTATCGAGGAATGGGAAAAGTTAGAGGCTATTGCTTCTAACGCACTTTTATAATTTTATAATATATAATATTTTATTTCATGTATTTTATTTGTTATTTTTTCATTTAATTTCATGTAATTTTATTATTATTATAAATTAAATAAAGTTTTCTCTAAGTCTAAAAAAAAAAAAAAAAAAAAAACTGGAAATCAGTTTCCAAATTTCAAGGTATTAAAGGTCAAAATTACGATTGTAATAAGTTCTCAAACAATAAAGCTATAATTATGCTTAGCTTAAAATATCCCCAATTCAACTTAGGGTTTTCGTGGATTATACGTTTACGCTGTGGTTATAAATACAATACTATTATTGCCATTAGAATGGGTAGAACCTTTTAAATATTACTCATGATTGGGGTATTAAAAATGAAATGACCTTTGGAATCAATAAATGCGCTACACTAGTTGTTAAACCAAAGAATTTTATACCTTCAGGACATTATGAAAATCCTACATTTAAACTTGGTATGAACTATATACCAAGCACTAATCAATATACATATCTTGGTATACCTTTTAATGAATCGTTGGATTTAAAACCTATTATTACTAAGATGAATAGTAAAATTAATTATACAGTTAACTCTTTCTTTAGATTTTTAACCAATAGGAATGTTCCTTTCTACTTTAAAACTCGTATACTAGTTTCTTTTGTCCTTAGTTCAGTTCTTTATTATGCTCCCTTACTTAGTTCAAATAAAAGGAATACTGAAAAAGCTCAAACTGCTTTTAATCGAGGTTTGTATTGGAGTTTCGGGTTTAAAAATAAAACCTCCAATACTTCAATTTACAATATGTCTAAGGAACTTTCTATACCTCCTATAGCTAGTTTTTGTGCTAAGGCGATGATTCGATGCTTTAAAAAGTGGAAAGATTCTTCTTGTATTATTTCTCATTTAGTCAAAAATATACCTACACTTTCTCACTATTCATGGACGAAAAAAGCACGGAGTTTAGCAGTACACAAGCACAATAATAAACTTCCTGGAGAAATAAGGAAGTTTTACTGGGAAAATATTCATTATTCAAGCACTCCTGCGATCAGATCTACAAAATACAAGAAATTTAAATTTGGTTTTAAAAAATTTATTCAACGTCTATCACTTAAATATTCACAATTTTCTCTTGGTTTTTTTTAGATTGGACGAATTAAATGTGGATTCAAATTTGATGTAAAAACGTATGTTAAAAGTAATCTAGTATCAGAAAATTGCCCAACATACTGCCCTTTTTGTGGTGAGAGTAACAGCATACCTAGTTTTACTCACTGGATACTTTTATGTCCTAAATTTGAAGAATTTAGGCAACATTTCATTCCCTTTGTTGATGAAATTTTTATTAATTTTTCTCTAATTGTTCATGAGAAATCATTGAACATTCCTGATGATAAAGAGGAAGATTTTGATGATAATATCAATTTTTACGTGCTGTGTCTCCTTCTTGGCGGAAATGCAGTATTTGAAATCTTAAAGATCGGCTCGGGGGAAAGAAGGCGATTTATTAATAATATTTTTCAATCACCTTCGAACGAGTCTTCTTTCCCGATTTTATATTTTGTGGGGCTTGCGGAATTCCTTACTAACGTTATGCCTATTGTGATTGGTGATTTTTACACCATGATCGATTTGTATAGTGTTAGATCTACCGTTGTCAAGAGCGTCGACGTCGTAACGATAAGGCAAAGAAGAAATTCTGATACAGATTCGAATGATAATTTTCATCCATATGGAGTTATCTTCGATGAATGGGAAGAGTTAGAGGCCATTTCGTCCTCGAATCTCATAACGTAGTTTTTTAATATTAATATAAAAAAAAAAAAAATTTCATGTATTTAAACTTCATGTATTTTTTTAAAAAAAAAATATTATTAAATAAAGTTTATTCCTAGTCTAAAAAAAAAAAAAAAAAAAAAAAAAAAAAAAAAAAAGAATGGGTAGAGTTTCAGAAGATTGTCCCAAGTCTTGCCCCTGTTGTAGCGAAGATAAACAATCTTTTGAACATTGGATTTTTAAATGCGATGCTCTTGCATCTTTTAGATGGAATTCTTTAAATTTCATCGATGATCTCTATGTTTTATTCCTTAGGAAGATTAGAGCGTTTAATCCTCTTTCTTCCTATGACTCTATTTCTAATTTTGAAGATTATATCAATCATTATATATATTTGTTCCTTCTTGGTGGGACTTTAGTTTTAAATGAGCTACATTTCGATAGTGGGGAACAGAGACAATTAAATGAGCTACTTTTCAAAGGTTCATCTGAGTCACCTGTTCCAAAAATTGTGGGCTTGGCGGAATTCTTAACAAGAGCAATACCTATCATAAGTAGTTCGTTTGAGCTATTATTTGATTGGTATTGTAAAATACCAAACTTATCCAAGAGCGTCGACGTCGTACTGATAAGGCATAATGATAATACACTATTTCTACGAAGGGTGAATCTCGTCCTAGTAGTTCAATAAATGATGAATCCGGGGAGAGTTTAGTGGACACCACACTATCTATTTTAAAAAAAAATCTTAAAATTAGGATTAACATTGCGAAGTCAAAATTAATTATTATACTTCAGTATAATAATGCCCTTGTGAAGTCTTACAAATATTAATTAAATGAAACTAGAATATATTATACCATTATTTTATTTTCTTTTGTGTTTTATTTTTTGTTTATTTTTTTATCTTTTTTTTTATTATTTTATTACATGTATTTTATCAAATATTTAATTAATAAAGGTGAAACAAGTTTGCTGCCGTTAAAAAAAAAAAAACTATGTTTCATCGATAGTGGGGAACAGAGACAATTAAATGAGCTACTTTTCAAAGGTTCATCCGAGTCACCTGTTCCAAAAATTGTGGGCTTGGCGGAATTCTTAACAAGGGCAATACCTATCATAAGTAGTTCGTTTGAGCTATTATTTGATAGGTATTGTAAAATACCAAACTTAACCAAGAGCGTCGACGTCGCACTGATAAGGCATAATGATAATACAGGATCTTCATCTATTTCTACGAAGGGTGAATCTCGCCCTGGTAGTTCAATAAATGATGAATCCGGGAAGAGTTTTTTTTATTTGTTAGGAAGGGAAAAATTCCCGCATAGTACAACTTGCCGAAATACATAGTATTTTCGAGCTTTTTTTTTTTTTTTATTTTTTAAATTTTTTATTTTTAATTTCAAATGTACTTTTCACCTACATGTATTTTTTAAAATAAAATATAATAAAGTTTTGGAAGTGTATTCTCTTCTCTGTCTAAAAAAAAAAAAAACATTAATTTGTCGATCTTTTAGATTGATGATGAAATGGTATTCCATTGAATCTACCGTTACCAAAAGAGTCGACGTCAAAATGATAAGGCATGGATTTTCATCTCCAGATACAGATTCATTTGATAACACTAATACTGAAATTATTACTCGCAATAATGGACGTGGTGTTATTATCGAGGAATGGGAAAAGTTAGAGGCTATTGCTTTTAACGCACTTTTATAATTTTATAATATATAATATTTTATTTCATGTATTTTATTATTTTTTTTTCTTTAAAATCATGTAATTTTATTATTATTATAAATTAAATAAAGTTATTCTCTTAGTCTAAAAAAAAAAAAAAAAAAAAAAAAAAATGTCAAGTAGTACTTGAAGATAATTCCTATACTTATCTTGTTTCTTTAACAACATATAGTCTCTAGAATCATTCTAAGTGTTCTGTTGGTAATGTCTATATTCCCACTAAGAAACACTCATTACAAGTCCGATATGCATTTTCAAAAGTTTTCTCATGGCTTCAGAATCACACTAATCATCCATCTATTCTTCTTGGAGACTTTAACATGAGTACCTCTGATTTACAAGATAAATTATCCAATAATAACCTTGATAACTGGTTTATTCTTCCGATTAATGGTTCACTATTTCATGAACAAGAGGTAGTTATTCATCAGATATTGATCATGCGTTAGTCAATTCAAGTATGCTGGTTAAAATATCAATTGCTTATTTTGTTGATTATCCTTCTGTATCTTCATAAACCTCTCATAGTTTATTGTTAGAATTTACCACAGATGAATCATTTTTGTTACAAAAAAAATTTGTAAGATGGGATAGGTATAAATGTCTTGAACAAAAGAAAGAAATATGTCATCATAATAAATTTGAAATTCTTAGTGAAGAAATAAGAAATGAAGAACTTTCAATAGATTGTGTTATTGAAAAGTTCATTAATACTACTAATTCCATAGCTAAGGATTTATCGATTACATCTTCAACAGAAATCAGGAAAGCAATGTTTAGAATGTCACTAAAATTTTATTGTCTTCGAAAGGTAAAGCATATTAAATACAAACAAATTAAGCGTTATGTTTCTGAAAATGATTCCAATGAATTTACTAAAATAGTTGACTCGTATAACAGACTTTGTGAATCAATTCATAAAAAATGTAACGAATTTAGGAAAAAAAAATATTTATATTGGATTAAAATTGGATGTTCGTTAGCTCTTAAAAAGGATAGTAGGAAAGCATGGAAATGGGTTAAAAAGAATGCAAAAATTAATAATCAATCTTTCACGGTCTCTTATCCTATTAAAAATTATAATAATGAACATGTTTCTTCTACAGATGAAAAATTAAAAATTTGGCATTCTCATTATAAATTCTTAGGGTCGAATACTTCAGCTCATAGTCTTTCTAAAGATTACTGGAAAAATTCTGATGCACTAAGGAATTTGGGAAAACCAAGGCAACAAGAATGGGATATTAACCAAGGTATTAGCGATGAAGAAATTTTCAAAGGAATCTCCTCCACTCCTAACTTTAAAGCTTGTAGTCCTGATGGTATTCCAATGGAATTCTTCAAAACTTTGATTCCTTATAAAGATAATTCAGAAGGATCAAGTGATAATAATAGTAATATTTCATCTGGCTTTAAATGTCTCAAAGCCTTAATCAATCGTATTTGGAATGGTGATTTCCCAAAATCATGGAATAACGCATCAATAGTTTCTATTCATAAAAAGGGAGATCCATCAGATTGTAATAACTACAGTGGCATCTCTCTTATCAATAATGGATTAAAAATTATAGTAAAAATCATAGCAAATAGAATCTCTAAATATGGAATTGATGAAGGTTTTATAAGACCTGAACAATATGGTTTTCGTAATTGAGAGGAATGTATAAGTCTTTACACTACATTAATAATTATATGTCAGAGAAGGAAATTTGAAAATAAGGATACTTACCTTGCTTTTTTGGACCTTAAAAAAGCGTATGACTCAGTGCCCATATATAATGTATTAATGAAGATTCATCACTTAGGTATTAGAGGTAAGTGCTTTAATTTTATTGAAAATTTATACTTATCTTACAAGGCTTGTGTAAGAGTTGATGGACAATTATCGGAATTATTTAATATTAAGAAAGGAGTTCGTCAAGGTTGTCCCCTCTCACTAATTTTGTTTAACTTGTTCATTAATGATATTTTTAATAATTATAATAAATATGGCATCTCTCTATGTTGTTGTGGAGGTCTTTTTGCAGATGACATGTTGTTATGTGCTCCAACAAGATCCCAACTTAAGAAATTGTTAAAGTTTGCCAGTAAATGGGTTAGGAATAATGAAATGCAATTTGGTATCAATAAATGTGCCAGTCTTGTAGTACGAGGGGAAGTTTCTAGTTTTCTTTATAATAGTAATCCTACCTTTTATCTTTTAAGTCAAAAGTTACCTAAAACGAATTGCTATACCAACTTAGATGTACCATTTTCAAATGATTTAGAATTGAAACCGATCATACAGAGAATGAATAATAAAGTTAGAAATACACTTTATTCCATAAAAGGATTTCTTAAGAATCCTCATATTCCTATCCCTTATAAAAGAATGCTATTTTCAGCTATAGTAATTGGACAAGTTTCATATTATGCACCTCTACTTGGATCTAACAAAGATAGAACGAAAAGTACACAGACACTAGTTAATTCAGGATTATGCTGTATTGAAGGATTTTCTAAAGGGAATAGCTTTACTTCCCTTTATTGTGTTTCTAAAAAACTTAATGTTCCTCCTCTTTCGGCGAAATGCGCGATTGCTCAGGTAAGGTGTTTTAAAAAATGGAAAAACTCGAAATGTATTATCTCTGATTTACTTAGAGATACATCTCGTTGTAGACGTCATGCATGGGATAAATAAAGTAAAATTTCAGCTGACAAATTAAGTAAATTTCCATCAAAAAAGCTATTTTAAACTTTTACTGGGATAGAGATATGGCAGGAAAATCAATCAAAGCTAAGGCTTATAAAAATAATAATTTTGAGAAAACCAGAGAGTATTTTAAGCTAAATTATAAATATCCTGAATTTAGCATTGGCTTCCGATGGGTACTTCGTGCCAAATGTGGATATAAATTCGATGCTCGTGTTGCTAAAGCCGCCAAAATGATTGAAGAAAACTGTCCTGAAAGGTGTCCTTATTGTTATAGAAAAAATAGTAATCCTCGATTGGAACAATGGTTTTCTAAATGCTATCTTTTCCCTGAATTTCGAATGAAATATTTTAAGGATATTGAAATTCTTTATGAAATATTTTATATTATTTCTAAATAGTGTCCAATATCTAATAGTAATGTAGATACTGTTATCACAGACATGAATAATATAGAACAAAGTTCTGATTCTGATAGTAGTAACGAAGCATATAATATTAATAATATTAACAATAGAAATAATATTGTTAATAATATTAGAAATAGTGATAGTGAAAATAGAAATATTAATATTAGTAATAGTGAAAATTACAATATCGTTACTTCTAATTTAGTGAATAGTTCAATTGGTGAAAATCGTGGTAATTTAAGTAATTTTCTGAATAATGAGTGTGTAAATATATATGTGACGTGGTACGGATTATATAACTTTCTTCTTGGTGGAAAGGATGCAGATATAATAGATTTAAATTATAAAAAAGAATGGAATATTTTGTTTAAGAACCAAGTCATTTCTGGTGATTATTCAAAGACACCATTCTTGGTTCGATCTGCGGCTCTCCTTACAGAAATTATGCTTCGGTCTAGTACTCAGCAAGGGTTACTATTCCTAAAGTATAAGCGCAAACTAACCAGGAGTGTCAACGCTGAAAATGCAGTATGACAGGCTAACAGGGCCAATGCCTCTAAAGGAAAAGACCATAATTTCTTTCAGATAGACAATTCAAACCTTAATCCATAAGGAGGTGAGGTTCGTTGCCTATGAACTTTTTTCTGAATTTATTTATACACTTATTTTTGATTATTACTTTTTATTTCATGTTACTATTTCAATTATTATGTTCAAATTGGACAAATAATACTTATTTAATTTATTAATTCTGTGTTTTTTTATTTTTATTAATATTAAAAGTATTAATGTCTTTTATAAAAGAATAAATAAATAAAGATTAAAGTTCGCAATAATTGAGGCTATAAAATAATAAAAAAAATGAATAGAGATTTATTTGGATTTCTCGAATTAGGGGTGGCTTTAAATTTTTAAATGAGATAAATTAAAATGTATAAATGAAAAAGAATCAATTTTTAATAACATTTTTAGTGTATTATAGGAAGTGATTCCAGATCCTAACATTATTATTGATATTAGTTTTAAGAAACTTATATCAACTTCATTCGAAAATGTTAAAGAATTTAATATCATGTCATTGTCAGAGGTAAGAAAATCTTTTTTTCATATGTCGCGGAAAATATTTAATTTGGAAAAACTCAAAATAAAATTATATAAAGCCATTAAAAGAAGAGGTTCTAATCATAATTTAGATGAATTTGAAGGAATTAATTGAAAAATATAATAGAATGTGCAAAATTATTCATCATATGCGTAATATTTATAAAAAAGCTGAATACCAACATTGGATCAATACAGGATGTGAATATATGAAATATCTTAATCCAAAGAAAGCTTGGATGGCTTAAAACAACAGCAAAAGTAGATAAATTTAAAAATATGTCAAATTCTCCTGTAAAGGACAAAAAAATGGTAATATAGCTACTTATACTAAAGAACAGTTAGAAGTATGGCACAATCACTATAAAAAACTTGTATCAAGCCAATCTGATATCAATAGTTCATTAATCGAATAGTCTAATAAATTTTCTAATAGTACAATTAGGTATACGAGACACAATGAATGGGATATAAATCAAGACATCAGTATAGAAGAAATTAAAGAAGCAATATTAGCTACTCCAAATTATAAAGCTTCAGGCCCGGATGGAATTCTTATTAAATTTTATAAAACTTTAATTTCTCCTGGTGACGATAATTCAGCAAATAATTCTTCTTCTAGTTTAAATTGTTTACAGAAGATATTCTCTAGAATTTGGAATGGAGAATTTCCTAGTACAGAAATGAAGCTATTATTATATCTATTCCTAAAATAAAAGATGATCTATCTTATTGTGACAATTATCGAGGTATCTCTCTGATTAACAATGATATCAAACTCCTTTCGAAAATAGTCTCCAAAAGAATTTATGGATTTAAAATAATTTTATTAGACCAGAGAAATTAATTAATAAAGGATTAAGATTGATTGCAGGTTTACAAAAAGCCAAATCTTTTATTATTGAATATTCTATTTCAAAAGATTTAAATACTCCTCTATTATCAGCTAAGTGTATTTTGTCTCAAGTCAAATGTTTCGAAAAATGGAAAGATTCAAATTGTATTATTTCCTATTTAGTTAATAATATTCCAAAATCTAGAAAATATACATGGACGAAAGAAAGTAGAACTCTTAAACCTAAACTAGAGAAAAGAGGTAATAACGATAATAAAATCAAGGATTTTTATTGGAAAAGAGATATGAAAATCAATTCTATTAAAACTGAATTTTATGACAAAAACAGATTCGAAGAAACATCAAATTTATATAAAACTTTGTTATGAATATCCTGATCTTTCATATGGTTTCTATTGGCTATTGAGAGCACGAAGCGTATATAGATTAGATGATAGAATTGCTAAAGCTGAAAAAATAATAGATCAAGTGTGTCCTAATTTTTGTCTAAGTTGTAAAAGTAACAAACAATGGATAAGGCACTGGTTAATTGATTGTCCATTTTTCAATCATATTCGTAGTAAAGTCAATGATAAAATTTTCATTTTTATATAATGCTTTTAACCGTAGCAACCTAACAATTAATAACGTTAATAGCAATAATGATGATAGTAACAGTAATAATTGTAATAGTAATAATAGTAATAGTAATAATAATAATAATAATAATAGTAAAAATAGTAATAGTAATAATAGTAATAGTAATAATAGTTATAGTAATAATAATAATAATAATATGATGCTACTAAAATAATAAAAATGCACATTTATAAAACAAGTGATGGTTATAAAATAAATCATGTTTATAATATTAATAAAATAATTAAAAAATACAATATGAACAAAACAAAACTACTCAGAATACCATGAAAGAAAATTACAAAATATGAAAGAAATAGCTCAAACCTGATAAATGCTAAAAGATATAAATCTTTATTAAGATCATTATTATGCATTGCTGTTAAGTCAAGACTGGATATAATGTCTGGTGTAAATGAATCTTCAAGAATTTATGAAAATCCAACAGAAGCAGATTACAAAAATTTAATGAACATTTTACAATATTTGAAAGGTCAAAAAATAGATATATATATTATAATAAAAATATAATATTCATTTGATATTCTGATTCAGATTATACAAATGATAAAAATACAAGAAAATTTACATGTGGAAACATATTCTTACTTGGTAACAACCCGATCTCATGGAAATCTCAGTTACAGAAAAATATAACATTGTCTACTGTTGAAGCTGAATTTGTTAGTCTGACTAAACAAGCTTTGTGATTCAAAAATTTATTTAAAGAAATTTTTAATCAAAAAATAAAATTCAAATTTTTGGTCGATAACAAAGCATGTATTACAATAGTTCAAGGTACAAATTCTAAGGGTAGATGTAAGCATATAGATATATGATATAAATCTATTCAAAAAAAGATTATGAAAAATAAAGTTGAATTAGAATACATTAATATCGAAAATATGTTAGTTGATCCATTAACTAAAAGTAATTCAGGAGTACAAATGTCAAAATTCACATATTTAATTTTCAAAGAACAATTTTTAATTGTAAATAATACAATATGATAGTATCATCAAGATTATAATATTGAGCAAATTCGCCGAAATACAAAAAGCCTATTCAATAATTGTACAAATGTATAATTACTAATAAACGAATTAAAAGAAAGATTTTCAGAAACAGGCCCATCCAAACTATTTGAAATCGAAGGGAAAATAAAGGAAATAGAAATTGAAAACGATGAGTTTAAACTGCATTTAGATAATCTTATTTCGTTATTTACAGAAATATGCAACAATAAAGAAAGACTCCAAATATTTAAAAATAATAAAATAATTACTACCAATTATACAAATAATGAAAGCCTTTTTCTTTAAATACAAGCCCAATAAAAGATATTGATTATAATATAAATAATATTGATCCAAAATTATGGCATGTTAGATAAGGTCATTACTATAATCAAAATATTGCTTCTATGTATTTAATTACATTGTACATTACACTAATATTATATTTAACATATATAATATATAAAAAATATGTACTTAAAGTTGAATTTTATAATCAATTAAAAATATTAATTATTGTATTTCATTGTCAGAGAACTTGACCACAAAAAATATTTTATTAGTTGTTATTCAAGATTAAAATATTTTTTGAAGTTTTTTATTTATATATTTTAGAAAAGCCAAATTATTAATGTTTAATAATGTATAAGATTCTTTTAAAGAAAAACTTACTAAATATAAAATTTAATATAAATTTTATTATTTATTAAAAAAATAAATTTAATTACACAAAAATGAAAATTTTGCTTTTGCTTACTTTTTATTTATTAAAACATATAACTTCCACTCAATATATTATACAAAACCAGATATAAAAATAAATTTATAAAACTTTCTCTTGTTTTTTTACAAAATAAAAAAATCCTGAAAATAAAATTTTCAATTTTTTTTTATATAAAATATCATTTTTTTTAATTATTACTATATTAGTACTAATATATATATACATTTAATATTGTTTTATAACATTCTGTTTATTTTCTTTTATTAGAAAGGCCTTTTTTTATTATAAAAAGGTTAAATTAATTAAATTAAATTTACATTTGATTTAATTAATATCGAATAAATATTTTATAATATATAATTATAATTTCATACATATTACGAAAAATTTTTTGTAATTTTGATGAAAAAAAATTTTAGTTTGAAAATCTAACATATATTTAGACTAGGATCAAACTTTATTTATTAATATTTATTAAAAAAGAAATATTAAAAAACTACTTTTCGAGGATGAAATAGCCTCTAACATCAATGATAACTCCATGTGGATAAAAGTTATCATTCAAATCTGTATCAAAATTTTATTTGTCTTATCTATAATACTATAATTTTTCCAATTTTTTCATTTAATGTATTAAAATAAAGTTCAATATATAAAACTATTCATATTTTTATTTATATATTTCATTATATTTCTTTGATTGTTTTTTTAAATATTTAATAATATAATATCAATATTTAATTATAAATAATTTTATAATAAATACGTTTAAAAATTATATAGTTTTATTGTATTAGAAATAATTAAAATATAATTGCTAATACAATAAAACTATAAGAATAATAATATAATAAAATAATAAAATACTAAAAAATACAATATTTTCTATATATATATTTTATTTAAAATTTTATTTAGTATTATAATAATTGGTTTGAAATTTATATTTATTTTATTAAGTTAAAAATACTTTTACATAATAATAATAATATAAAATATTATATCTATATATTTATTTATTAATTTAAAACTTTAAATTCATACATATAAACATGTATATATAAATATATATACATTTATAACCATTTTAATATTAACTTTTATTTAAAGTAGTAACAGCAAATGAACGAATATTTGGGAAGAATTTGCAAGGGGAAAATGGAAAAGGTATATTTTTACATCTAAGACATTTGAAATGACGAAGCTTTAAAAGATAAGGTATTTGATAAATATTATTACAATCTTCTAGCAATAACCATTCCAAGTTATCTAATTCTTTAGGTATATAAGAAAATATTCTACAATGACTTACATTAAGTATTGTTAACGATTTAAAATTCGATGACACACTAATGAAATTATCACATTGAAGAATATTTAATGTATTTAATTTAGGTAGATTGTTTGGTATTTTATAGAAATTTTTACAACATTTCACATTTATAGTCTGTAATAATGGATATTTATCTTCTATAGATGTTAGGAAGAAGCAACCTTCCAAAGAAAGACTATTAAGAGACGGGAAATCCCAATTGACTGTTCGCATATTATTGCAATTTCTAAATTTAATCCATTCAATAGCTTCAAATTTACCACTGAAATTAATTTTATCACATGATTCAACAATTAAATATTTTAATTCTGGAAATGTACCATTAAGTACTACATGTTCTCCACGTTCAATATGAAGAGATGTTAAATGAGGTAACGCAGGAATGGTTCGAATTAAAACAGTTGGAATAAATTCTAATCGGAGTGATTTTAATGATGTAAAGTTTGATGGGAAACTGAAATCAAGTGGAGATTCAATGTTTAATACTGAAAGTTCTGGATAGTATTCAGGTAATTTGTTCAATTCTTCCTTTGAAAATTCATCGCACACTATTGTTAAATCTGTAAGTTTTGGAGAAATTGGTAAACTTTCTACTTTTCTATTATTCATTAAAAGTAAGGATTTTAATTGAGGCATATATGTTCCTTCTTTAATAAATAATTCACAAAAATCATCTTTATAATCTAATTCTACAATAAGATTTTCTAAATTATAATATTCACCAGACAGCCAAAAATTTGTTTTAAAATGACACTTTAATTCAATAGAAGAAAGATTTCTTAAAAATGATGGAATATGCGATAGAACTGATTTTTCATCAATTATAATACTTCTTAATGATGGCATTGATATTTTTTCCCAAGGTTTCAAAGTACGTGGGGAAAGTACAGATTCTTCAAATTGAAGATTAGAAAGACAGGGTAGAGTTAATTTACGAGGAGAGAAAAGACGAGTAAAAATATCTCTTCTATTTATTTGACGAATAGTTAAATTTGTTAAAGTACTAAAAGAATTAAATGCTGTATTAATAAGCCTCTTTGAAAATTCACTTGTTCTCAAAGTCATATCTTGAATATCACAAATAAGAATAAGATTTCGTATTTCACTAAATGTAGTATTTGTTATTTCTAATTTATCAAAATCTTTAAAGAGAATATCTACATTCATAATTGCTTTTCTAATATTAATTAAATTTTTAAGATAATTTATTTGCTCATAATTTTTAAGCATTAAAACATTTGGAGAGTTAAGCGTTTTACGGAATCTTTTGCAAGTAAAACGGAAGTTTTGCTTATCAGTATTTTTGGTAAATTGTTCAAAAATATTCATTAATATTTCTGGAGGTAATGTATCTAATTTATATATTTCTTTTTGTTTTGGTATAAACATCTCTTCTTTATCGGTTAATAATGAGCATTTATTAATATTTTCGTCTTTTGTCGATTCAATTTCTATGATTTTATCATCTTCTAAAGCTTTTATTAATTTATGACATTCTTTACATTGTTTAATCTGTTCATCAATTAAATTTTGACACTTCGAACATTTATTATCATTTAATTTAAAAGAATATTGAAATTTACAACTCTCACAATCCATATTATTTTGAAATTGATGTAGAATCCGTAAATAAGAAAGATATTCATAACATGAAAGAGCATGTGTATTATCAATTATTTTTTGAATATGCCATTGAATATGGTTTATATTATAGTTACCATGCAATGGAGATATTAATATATGATAATGTTTATTATTCATTTCTGATTTTGAAAATAATTCATATTGTTTAACATTTAATAAATTCAAATTCCAAAAGAATAATATTATTTGTGATAATTTTTCAGAATCGTTAATATTAAATTGTAATGACAATTTTTCATCTGATTTCATATCTGTTAATGGAACTAAACTAAGCCAAGAATTTGATAATAATGGCATTAAACTTAAGCATTTTTTACAATCAACAGAGACTTGAATTATATCATTATTGATTAAACTAAATTTTGGTTTCAATTGTTTTAAAAAAATGAAATTTTGGGTATTTTTATTTAATTTACTATTAACAAAAGAAGTATTATTCTTTAATAACTTAGAAAAATAACTTTTAATATTATATATTATTGGAACACCATGATTATATTTATTTGGTAAAACTAGTAATGAAACTGTCGAAATAGGACATTTTATATTATTATCTTTCAATAAGGTAACAAAAGTTTCTTCTTTTTCTTCCAATACATTATTAGTTATATTTGTTTCTACTTTTATGCATAAATTTTCTTGACTAGAATTATTATTATTATTTAATGATTTTTCTACTAATGATTCACTACTACTACTTTTATTTCTAGTTAATATTTTATTAGATTCACCAGTGGTCTTTTTATATGAATCTTCATAATATATTACATTGGGTTTATTACTGATATTAGTATCTATAGAATTCAAAGAATTATTTGATAAATGAATCGATGATTCATTGCTTATTGTTTCTGGTATTTTCTCATTTTCTATATTTTCATTATTTAATAAATTATTATTATCAATTACTAATGATTCTTGAACACTATTATCATCATTAATATTTGAATCCATTATAAATGAAAAATCAATATTTTCAAGACTTTCTACTATAATATCTTCATTTAAATTACCATCTGACTTTTTGTGGAAATTTTTTTCTACTGTATTACTCTGTTGTATAATAACATCACTATTAAAGAAATTGTTATTCATTTTTAATATACCTTGATTATTGTTTTCTCTATCAATATGATTATTATTTATTGGATTATTAATATTATTATTTATATTAAAAATTTCCCTATCCCCATTACTGTTTACGATATTTAATTCATTTTGATTTTCATCATCATTACTAGGAACTATATTTTCTCTTTTTATTACATTATTAATAATTTGTTTATAATTCCCTACAATTCTTTCCACATCTTTATCTGAAATATAATTATTAATATTATTGTTATCAAATACACTATGATCAATTGTTCGCACGATATTTGATTTCTTCATTTCTATTTCTTTATTACTAATAGATTCATAGGAATCATTATTAATTATAGAACTTGATGAACTTATTTCTTTACCTTTAATTCATATTATAAAATAAAAAAAAAAATAGTAATAATTATTATTATTATAAATGTTATTAGAATTATTAATATTATATTAATTAATTAACGTTATCATTTGTATATTTTTTATGATATTAGTTTTTTTACCTTTATTCTGAAAATTGGATGGTTTTGATATATTTAATGAACCAAACATTAATTTTGAGGATGAAGGTATTTCATTATCATATAAATTTTTTTCTTCTTCAATTTTTTCATTTTCATTATTATCTTTATTCAAATTTTTATTTACTAATAAATCATCTTCGTTAATTTTGTTTTTTTCTAGACCACTAAATTGTATGTTACCAAAAATATTATTAAATGAGGAATTAACAATATTAACTTTTGATTTTGGTTGAACTTGATTAAAGGCTAAATAGGAAGTTATAGAAGAGGATGAATTTGAAGTCGAGTTAGATGAAAATAAACTTGAATATATATTATTTTTATTAACAAATTTATTTTCATTTTGTATTGGTATATTCAATGATGCATTTGTGGATAATGCTTGATCATTTTTAATTTGATTTTCATTAATTGTGTTAATATTACCAAATCGAATATCATAATTATTAATATTTTCTAAATGATTTTGGAACGAATTAGAAAAATTAAAATTATTTGATAATAAAGATTTCACTATTGAAGATGTACTAGACGCATTTACATAATTAGAATTCGATATATGTTTTATATCTATGGAAGATCCACCTTGTTCTTCTTTTGAAAAATTAGAAGTTGTTGGATTTTGGATTTCATTGTTTAAATCGGTATTTTTATCTTTATTTTTATCAGAAGTTTTTATATTCATATTTAATAATATTAAATATATATATATATATTCTAATATAAATTAATTTAAATTATCTATAAATATAATGATTATAATGATTATTATTTGGTTTTTATTAATATTAGTAATAATTTTTTTATTTATATATAATTTTTAATCAAAATAATAGAAATAAAAGTATTTAGAAATAGAGAATGTTTAATAAATATATTAAATTATAATAGTAACAATTTTTTGAAAATTTTATGTAATATAATAGATATTACAACTAATAGAATGATAATAAAAATAGAAAATTTAAAAAAATATAATACTAAATATTTTAATAGTAAAAATAAGAATACTTTTATTAAAAAGCATGAAGTTCAGATAAAGTAATAATTTATTATTGTAATAATTTATATAACTATAATATTTTTCTCAATTAAAACAAAACCACAAAAAAAAAAAAAAAAAAAAAAAAAAAAAAAAAAAATAACAATAAAAACAACAAGAAAAAAAAACTAAAGCAGAACAAAAAAATAAATTTAAATTTAAAATTAAAAACCTTCAAAATAAATTGAAAATGAAATTATATAATAATATTATAATAATAATAATAATAAAATATAATAAAATTAAATGCTGTTATATTTTATTTTATCATTTTTAAATATTATAATATAATAAAAAGATATTAAATCTATTTCATGAATTATTAATCATAACTTTTTTTTTTTAAAAAAAAATTATAATATTGAAAAATAACATTGAAAGTTATTAATAATAATACCATAATTAATATGAACCAATTTAATTTAAATAATTAAATTAAATTAACACTGGAAAACAAAAAGGTGTATGAGATAAAATTATAAATTAAATTATTTGTTTTTACCATAACTAATATTAAATAAAAATATATATATATAATTACAATTAAAATTTATATATAAAAAATAAAAATAAAGTATTCCATTTCATTACAAAAAATTTTAAAAAAGTTTATCTATGTGACATTTTTAAAATATATACATATGTATATTTTTATAAATATTTATCATGGTAATATTTTATGACCCATTATTATATTAAACTACTATTATAAATAATTATTTTTAAAGTTTTTTTTTTTTTTTTTTGAATTATAAAAATATAAAATCAAATAATTACCATAAAAATTAATAATAATTACAATATTATTATTATTATACATTGGAAATTAAAAATTAAAAATTATCATAAATAAATACTTTTTATTAGTAATATTATTATTTATTAATTTACTGTTATTTTTATCATTATCATTACTATAAGTTATATATATCTTAAAAAAATTTTTTAATATAAAAAAAATATATAAATACAAATTTTGCTTTAAATATTTTTTTTATAATATTAAAAAAATATACATATAAAAATTTTGCTTTAAATGTAATTTCATACTTTATTAAATAAATAATAGTAAAGAGTTATATTTGATATTATATATAATTTAAATAAAAATTATGCAATATTATTATAATAATATGAAATAAAGTATTTACAAAAAATTAATTACACATTAATATATTAACCGAGCAACCGAACTATAAAGAAAATAATTTTATTATTTTATTATTTTTAAAATTTGTGTTAAATTTATAATTTTATTATATTTATACTTTATTAAAATATTCAAAATAAACTTTGAATATTTTAAACTTTCCCAATGAATTTTATTTTTTGAAATTAAAATGAAATTTAAAAAAAAAAAAAAAAAAAAAAAAAAAAAAAAAAATTATATATAAAAATTATATATATTAATATATATTAATAACATTTTGTTTAAAATTTATTATTTTATTCTTAATATATTTTTATAATTTTTTTTTAATAATAATAATTATAACTATAATAATAATTATTATTAGAAATAACACTTCAAATTTCGTAATTTCAAATTTTATTTATTATTTTGTTAATATTTTTATTTATTTATTTATAATTATAGTTAACTACTTTTTTAATAATTATTTTTATATATATATTTTTTACTACATAAATTTTAATTATATCACAATTTTATTTTATGTGTTATTACATAAATGTTTTATGTACGTCATACATGCGCCATATTACAATTTATATAATAGTTGATATCTTAATAATTTATAATATTTATACATAAAATTTATATATGTTATTTTGTTTAATAACAAAAATAATATTCATATATTAAACTTTATTTCTAACAATAATTATAATAAATATAATTATAATATTAAATATAATAATAATAATAATAAATATTATTATAATTAACACTTAAATTTCGTAATTTCAAATTTTATTTATTATTTTATTAATATTTTATTTATTTATTTATAATTATATTTAAATACTTTTTTAATAATTATTATTAATATTTTTTTATATATATTTTTACTACATAAATTTTAATTATATCACAATTTTATTTTATGTGTTATTACATAAATGTTTTATGTACGTTATACATGCGCCATATTATAATTTATATAATAATTGATATCTTAATAATTTAAAATATTTATACATAAAATTTATATATGTTATTTTGGAATGTGGTTCATTTCGCCAATTTTTATAATACAAATTTTCAATACGCCATTTATTTTTAATGGCTTTTAAATTTTTTTGTTAACGCCATAAAAATTTTAATAAAATTATATGTAAAAAAAAATAAATGTATAAATAAATAAACAAATAAATAAATAAATAAAGAATGTAATAAGTATATAAAATAAAAATAAATAGTAGAATATAAACATAAAGTACAGATTGAATAAAATAAAATAAAATAAAATAAAATAAAATAAAATAAATAGTAGAAATATGAATATAAAGTACAGATTTAATAAAATAAAATAAAATAAAATAAAATAAAATAAAATAAAATAAAATAAAATAAAATAAAATAAAATAAAATAAAATAAAATAAAATAAAATAAAATAAAATAAAATAAAATAAAATAAAATAAAATAAATAGTGGAATACAGATTGAATAAAATAAAAATAAAATAAAATAAAATAAATAGTGGAATACAGATTGAATAAAATAAAAATAAAATAAAATAAAATAAATAGTGGAATACAGATTGAATAAAATAAAAATAAAATAAAATAAAATAAAATAAAATAAAATAAAATAAAATAAAATAAAATAAAATAAAATAAAATAAAATAAAATAAAATAAAATAAAATAAAATAAAATAAAATAAAATAAAATAAAATAAAATAAAATAAAATAAATAGTGGAATACAGATTGAATAAAATAAAAATAAAATAAAATAAAATAAAATAAAATAAAATAAAATAAAATAAAATAAAATAAAATAAATAGTGGAATACAGATTGAATAAAATAAAAATAAAATAAAATAAAATAAAATAAAATAAAATAAAATAAAATAAAATAAATAGTGGAATACAGATTGAATAAAATAAAAATAAAATAAAATAAAATAAAATAAAATAAAATAAAATAAAATAAAATAAAATAAAATAAAATAAAATAAAATAAAATAAAATAAAATAAATAGTGGAATACAGATTGAATAAAATAAAAATAAAATAAAATAAAATAAAATAAAATAAAATAAAATAAAATAAAATAAAATAAATAGTGGAATACAGATTGAATAAAATAAAAATAAAATAAAATAAAATAAAATAAAATAAAATAAAATAAAATAAAATAAAATAAAATAAAATAAAATAAAATAAATAGTGGAATACAGATTGAATAAAATAAAAATAAAATAAAATAAAATAAAATAAAATAAAATAAAATAAAATAAAATAAAATAAATAGTGGAATACAGATTGAATAAAATAAAAATAAAATAAAATAAAATAAAAAATAAAATAAAATAAAATAAAATAAAATAAAATAAATAGTAGAAATATAAATATGAAGTACAGATTAAATAAAATAAAATAAAATAAAATAAAAATAAATAGTAGAAATATGAATATAAAGTACAGATTTAATAAAATAAAATAAAATAAAATAAAATAAATAGTAGAAATATGAATATAAAGTACAGATTTAATAAAATAAAATAAAATAAAATAAAATAAAATAAATAGTAGAAATATGAATATAAAGTACAGATTTAATAAAATAAAATAAAATAAATAGTAGAAATATGAATATAAAGTACAGATTTAATAAATAAAATAAAATAAAATAAAATAAAATAAATAGTAGAAATATGAATATTAAGTACATATTTAATAAATAAAATAAAATAAAATAAAATAAAATAAATAGTAGAAATATGAATATTTATTTTATTTTATTAAATCTGTACTTATATTTATATTCTACTTTTATTTTATTTTATTTTATTTTGTATACTTGTACTTACTATTGCATTCTTTATTTATTTATTTTTTTTTTTTTTTACAAATAATTGAAAAACTAATTTTTCAAAATTAGTATTTAGAATAATATTGGATAATTAATATAATAATTTTAATTATATAATTAAAAAATATTTATAAAAATATAGAAATGGAAAAAAATCTTACTTTTGATATAAGTGAGTCTAACAAAGGAAAAAAATAAATTATTATTAATAAAAAATATAAATTAAATTTTTCATATATAAGAAAAGATAATTCAAAAGTTTATGTACAGAAATAAATGTAAATCTTTTATTATTTTAAATGATAAGAAAGAAATCTTAAAATATGATAGTTCACATAATCATACTGAAAAAGAATACGATGTATCTCTATCTTTAATGAAACATAAAATTAAAGATGAAATTGAAAAAAAGGTTCAATTCCTTATGGTATAAAAATAAAACCCCTATATAATAAAATTTCTAAGGAAATGAGATTTATATGTTCAGAATATAATTCAATTAAATCCCAAATATCAAGAAATATAAATAAAAACTACCATCCAATGTAACAACATTTACTGAAATTCCTAATGAATCTAAATATTATAAAACAAAGTGAGGTGAAAATTTTATGATATTCAAAAATTATTAATTTAATAATTTTTCAATCTCCTTTTCAAGTAAAATTATTTAGGGAATATAATGATGATATATTTGTTGATGATACATTTTTTATTGCCCCTAAATTTAGTTATCAAATAATATTTATTACAAGAACTTACGCTAAAGAATTAGATAGTTTTTACACTACTTCTTTTGCAATATTACAAAATAAATAACAAGAAATATATAAAATATTTAAAAAATTAAAAAAAAATGCTAATACATGTAACAATAATATTATAATTGCAGAATCAATAGTTATTTAAATAATTTATTTCTAACAATACCATCTTATTATAAATTAATAGATAAATTAAATGAACTTGAACATTTACCAAATTATGATTATCAAAGAAAAATAAGAGGAATTTAGAAAATAAAAAAAAGAGCAATAAATAAAGCTAATGAAATCAGTGTCTTAATTAAACGCTATAAAAATATTGAAACCAAGTTAGTTGATACTAAATGTGATAGAAATAATACTATTAATTTGTGGTTTGATTGTTTAACTGATTTAAATAATATAATATAAATATTATTTTATAATAAATAATTAATAAATGAGGAATAACCAAAACGTTATAATCAGAATTCTGTCATTCAAAAATTGAATATATAAAGCTTATTAAATTTATACAGTTTAAATAAATATTCAAATACGTCTCTATAATTAATAATTTTATCATAATAATTATTATTTTTTTTGATAACATTTAAATAAAAGAATTATTATTAATAATATTTATATTTTTAATAACATTTATATTTTTATATAATTTTTTTATTAATAGCATTTAAATAAAAGAATTAAAATCATAAAATCTAACCATTATATGATTTATTTAATTATTCACTTAATAATTAATTTAAAATTTGAAATAACAAAATAATACAATAAAATAATATAGGGGAGTGTGCATTTCGAAAATTTTTATTACAAAAATTTGTATTTTGTTGTATGGCTTAAATATTTTTAATTTTAAGCCACTTAATTTTATTAAAAATTTAATGAATAATAATTAATTAATTAAATAAATAAAATTACAATTCTCAAAAATTTTCAAACACGTAATCTTACGTGGGGCGTATATCTAATTGTATCATAATTTTGTGGCTTTTTTCTACAATTTTTAAAAAGCCATATATTCACAATATGGCGTGAATAATAAATGTGGTAATATTTTATGACGAAAATTTATAAGCCACCAAGAATTGGCGAAATTCAACTGGACGAAATTCAACTTTTGGCGAAATACAACACTTCAATAAATAATAATTAGGTTAGGTATTTCTATTTAACATTGAAAAATAAAATAAAAAATAAATAAACATTTTATTTTTTAATGCTTAAAAAATAAAATAAAAATAAGAAATAAGAAAACTTTTTTTTTAAACATTGAAAAATAAAATAAAAAATAAATAAACATTTTATTTTTTAATGCTTAAAAAATAAATTTTTATTTATTTTTATTTTATTTTTTAAGCATTAAAAAATAAAAGAAATAAAACAAAATAAAAAATAAAAAATAAAAATAAAAATAAATAAATAAAATAGTAAATAAAGAAATAATAAATAATTAATAATTAAATAATTATTTAAATAATTATATAATAAATTAAAAAAAGGTTTATTATTTTAAATATTAAAAAAAAAAAAAAAAAGTTTCAAAGCATTTAAAAGTATATTTATTAAAATATTTTATTGAAAAATTTTAATTATTAATGGAAGACAATATAGAAATTGAAATAAGTGAAACAAATCGAGGAAATGAACAAATTATTATTAATAAAAAACACAAATTTAATTTTTCATTTCAAAGGAAAGATAAATCAAAAATTTATAGATGCACTGAATATAAGACTTTAAATAAATGTAAATCTTTAATTATTTTAAATGATAAAAAGGAGGTTTTAAAATATGAAAGTTTACATAACCATCTCGAAAAAGAAATTGATGTGTCTATATCAGTAGCAAAGCATAAAATTAAGGAAGAAATTAAGAAAAATTCAATTCCTATGGATATAAAACCTAAACATATATTTAATGCCGTTTCTCAAGAAATGGGACTTATATGTCCGAATATAGTACAATTAGATCCCAAATAATAAGAAATACAAATAAACAATTTCCACCAAACATAAAAAGTTTTGATGATATTCCCATTGAATCAGAATATTATAAAACGAAAAGAAATGAAAATTTTATGATATTTAAAAATACTGATATAATAATCTTTCAATCACCATTCCAAGCATATTTATTTTCGAATTATCATAAAAATATATTTGCGGACGGTACATTTTATGCAGCACCGAAATTTAGTTATCAGTTATTTATAACAAGAACTTATGTTGGGGAATTTAATATGTTTTACACTACTTCCATTTCTATATTAAAAAATAAAAAACAATCTACATATGAAACATTATTTAAGGAAATAAAAAAAAATGCAAATAAATTTAGGAGTAATACATTAATTACTACAATTAATTTTCATTGTGATTTTGAACAAGGTATATCTAATGCCGCAAAAAAAGTTTTTCCCAATATAAATATTAAATATTGTGTTTGGAATTACAAAAGATCATTAGAAAAACAAAAAAATATATTATGTTATCATGAAGTGAAGAATAATAATGATGTATATAATTATTATAAAGCTATTTCGAACTTACCTTTTATAAACCCTAACTATATATTTGATATTTATATTATAATAAAAAGAATTTGTCAAAAAAAAAAGTATAATAATTTTCTGCAATTTTTAGAATATTTTAATAAAAATTATTTACTTAAGTATAATGTTAATAATTGGAATTATTATGAAAATATAGAGCATTTAACAAACAATGCATCAGAATCTTATAATAGCTACTTAAATAATATATTTCCAAATAAACCTTTATTTTATAAATTAATATATATATTAAAAGAAGAAGAAAACTTATCTTATAATGATTATCAAAGGAGAACTAAAGGAAATTGGAAAAAAAAGCAAAAAATATTTAGTGCAACTGATGAAATTAAAATTTTAATTGAAAATTACAAAAGTAAGGAAATAAATTTATTTTATAATGGATGCAACAGAAATGAATTAATTAAATTATGGAAAGAATGTTTAATTGATTTAAACGATATAAATATTAATTTAAAATAAATAATCTTAATTTAAAAAAATGATAGAAAAATAAAAATTTATTTATTTTAAATTTATATTTATAATCGTTTAAATAATAATTAAATAATCTTAATTTAAAAAAATGCTAGAAAAATACAAATTTATTTACCTATTGTGTTTATTTAATAATCTTAATAGAAATTATCTTTTAGTTATTTTTATTAAGTAATTTATAACTAAAACCGATTTATTTGATACTAGTTAAAATTTTATTAATATCAATATCAATATTATATAATTAAAAATTTTATTAATATCAATATCAATATTATATAATTATAAATTTTATTAATATCAATATCAATATTATATAATTATAAATTTTATTAATATCAATATCAATATTATATAATTATAAATTTTATTAATATCAATATCAATATTATATTATTATAAATTTTATTAATATCAACATACTTTTCAAAATTAATTATGTTATTAAAAATATTAAATTCAATAAAAGATTTTTATTATTTTATTAAAATTATAATTGTTATTATTATATTTTAATAATAATTGATTCATATTGATCAAACATTATAAATATTACTATGCAAATAATTAATTATTTTAATAGGATCAATTATTCAACTCTTATTGTTTTAATTTTTAATTCTTATATCATTTAAATTAATATATATATATATATCGTTTATGAAAATATGAATTATAAATAATTAAAATTATTTACTTTTCATTTAAATTTTTTTATTTACTATAATAAAATATAATAATTAAAAGACAAACGTTATTATAACTAAATTTTTTTTTTTAGAAAAGTAAATGAAAAAAAATTAAAATATATAAGATTCCTATATATATAAAATAATTATTATATTTTATTTTATTTTATTTTATTCAATCTGTACTTTCTTATTTAATATTCTACTTTTTATTTTATTTTATTTTATTTTATTTTATTCAATCTGTACTTTCTTATTTAATATTCTACTTTTTATTTTATTTTATTTTATTTTATTTTATTTTATTTTATTTTATTTTATTTTATTCAATCTGTACTTTCTTATTTAATATTCTACTTTTTATTTTATTTTATTTTATTTTATTTTATTTTATTTTATTTTATTTTATTTATTTTATTTTATTTTATTTTATTTTATTTTATTTTATTTATTTTATTTTATTTTATTTTATTTTATTTTATTTATTTTATTTTATTTTATTTTATTTTATTTTATTTTATTTTATTTTATTTTATTTTATTTTATTTTATTTTATTTTATTTTATTTTATTTTATTTTATTTTATTTTATTTTATTTTATTTTATTTTATTTTATTTTATTTTATTTTATTCAATCTGTACTTTCTTATTTAATATTCTACTTTTTATTTTATTTTATTTTATTTTATTTTATTTTATTTTATTTTATTTTATTTTATTTTATTTTATTTTATTTTATTTTATTCAATCTGTTCTTTCTTATTTAATATTCTACTTTTTATTTTATTTTATTTTATTTTATTTTATTCAATCTGTACTTTCTTATTTAATATTCTACTTTTTATTTTATTTTATTTTATTCAATCTGTACTTTCTTATTTAATATTCTACTTTTTATTTTATTTTATTTTATTCAATCTGTACTTTCTTATTTAATATTCTACTTTTTATTTTATTTTATTTTATTTTATTTTATTTTATTTTATTTTATTCAATCTGTACTTTCTTATTTAATATTCTACTTTTTATTTTATTTTATTTTATTTTATTTTATTTTATTTTATTTTATTTTATTTTATTTTATTTTATTTTATTTTATTTTATTTTATTTTATTTTATTTTATTTTATTTTATTTTATTTTATTTTATTTTATTTTATTTTATTTTATTTTATTTTATTTTATTTTATTTTATTTTATTTTATTTTATTTTATTTTATTTTATTTTATTTTATTTTATTCAATCTGTACTTTCTTATTTAATATTCTACTTTTTATTTTATTTTATTTTATTTTATTTTATTTTATTTTATTTTATTTTATTTTATTTTATTTTATTTTATTTTATTTTATTCAATCTGTTCTTTCTTATTTAATATTCTACTTTTTATTTTATTTTATTTTATTTTATTTTATTCAATCTGTACTTTCTTATTTAATATTCTACTTTTTATTTTATTTTATTTTATTCAATCTGTACTTTCTTATTTAATATTCTACTTTTTATTTTATTTTATTTTATTCAATCTGTACTTTCTTATTTAATATTCTACTTTTTATTTTATTTTATTTTATTCAATCTGTACTTTCTTATTTAATATTCTACTTTTTATTTTATTTTATTTTATTTTATTTTATTTTATTTTATTTTATTCAATCTGTACTTTCTTATTTAATATTCTACTTTTTATTTTATTTTATTTTATTTTATTTTATTTTATTTTATTTTATTTTATTTTATTTTATTTTATTTTATTTTATTTTATTTTATTTTATTTTATTTTATTTTATTTTATTTTATTTTATTTTATTTTATTTTATTTTATTTTATTTTATTTTATTTTATTTTATTTTATTTTATTTTATTTTATTTTATTCAATCTGTACTTTCTTATTTAATATTCTACTTTTTATTTTATTTTATTTTATTTTATTTTATTTTATTCAATCTGTACTTTCTTATTTAATATTCTACTTTTTATTTTATTTTATTTTATTTTATTTTATTTTATTCAATCTGTACTTTCTTATTTAATATTCTACTTTTTATTTTATTTTATTTTATTTTATTTTATTTTATTTTATTCAATCTGTACTTATATTTATATTCTACTATTTATTTTATTTTATTTTATTTTATTTTATTTTATTTTATTCAATCTGTACTTATATTTATATTCTACTATTTATTTTATTTTATTTTATTTTATTTTATTTTATTTTATTTTATTTTATTTTATTTTATTTTATTTTATTTTATTCAATCTGTACTTTCTTATTTAATATTCTACTTTTTATTTTATTTTATTTTATTTTATTTTATTTTATTTTATTCAATCTGTACTTTCTTATTTAATATTCTACTTTTTATTTTATTTTATTTTATTTTATTTTATTTTATTTTATTCAATCTGTACTTTCTTATTTAATATTCTACTTTTTATTTTATTTTATTTTATTTTATTTTATTTTATTTTATTCAATCTGTACTTTCTTATTTAATATTCTACTTTTTATTTTATTTTATTTTATTTTATTTTATTTTATTCAATCTGTACTTTCTTATTTAATATTCTACTTTTTATTTTATTTTATTTTATTTTATTTTATTTTATTTTATTTTATTTTATTTTATTTTATTTTATTCAATCTGTACTTTCTTATTTAATATTCTACTTTTTATTTTATTTTATTTTATTTTATTTTATTCAATCTGTACTTTCTTATTTAATATTCTACTTTTTATTTTATTTTATTTTATTTTATTTTATTTTATTTTATTTTATTTTATTTTATTTTATTTTATTTTATTTTAATTTATTTTATTTTACTTTATTTTTTTTATTTTATTTTATTTTATTTCATTTTTCATTTTATTTTATTTTATTCAATCTGTATTTTCTGTTGATAATATAAACAAGGTATTAATGTATTAATAATAATTAATAATATTTAATAATAAAATAAAAAAAATATAATAATTATTATATATATGTAGTAATTATATATATATATATATATATTTTTATTTAATTTTCTAAAAAAAATTTTTTTAGTCATAATAAACGTTTGTCTTAATTATTTTTATTATTATTTAAAAATTTATTTATTCATTTATAATATATTTATTCATTTATTTATTTATTACATTATAATACGCCATGTTTTCCGAAATGTACTACAACAAAATACAAATTTATGTAATAAAAATTTTCGAAATGACACACCCCCAATAATATAATGTAGCATAAAATATCTATAGCCACAAATTTATATATATCACGTGAAAATTGGCGTAATGCAACCTTTATTTTGTTTAATAATATTCATATATTAAACTTTATTTCTAACAAATATAATTATAATAACAAATAAGGAATGATTTATAAAAGAATAATAAATTATAATGTTAAATAATTAAAATATGATAATACATATAATAATTAATAATTAAAAAAATTTTTTTAATGAATCAAATATGGGAGAGTTGCATTTCCCCAAATTGCATTTCGCCAAGTGGCGTAGTATTAAAATGTTGCATTTCCTCAAGTTGCTATTCGCTAGGTTGCATTTCGACATGTAGAGTATTGATATAAATAAATGAATAAATAAATAAATATTAATTCAAAATATTTTTTTTTTAAAATTGTTTTTATGCGATATTAATAATATTTAATTTTATTTATTGATTTATTTATTTATTTAATAATTCTCATTTTGGCGAAATGCAACTTGGCGAAATGCCCCACACCCGAATATATAATTTATAAATTTTTTTTTTATAAATACAATTTTGATTATTAATTATTAAATTGATTATATATTAATTTAATAATTAAATTTACCATTAGTAATAAAAAAAGGAAATATTTGAAATATTTTTTTTTTTTTTAAAATATAATTTTGACATTAAATTTTATTACATTGATTATGTATTAATTTAATTATCAATTTGCCTTTACTAATCAAAAAAATGATATATTTGAAATAATATACTAATAATATTTTTATAATAATATTTTTATAATAATAAAGTTAAATAATAATTATCAATAATATATATATTAATTATTTACATATCAATATTATAAAATAATATTTTAATTATAAAAAAAAAAATATTTTTCTTGATTCCATTTAATTTTGTTGTTAAAATTACTAAATGAAAACTAAATATTAAAGCATAAAATTTAAATGCTTTTTTAATAAATAATGACCATAAATACTAACAAAAATGAAAATATTAAATAATTTTAAAATTTTTATTTTTTTATGTTTACTATCTATTTAATCATGTCCAATTTATATTTTCTTTATTTAAAATGTCCAAAATTTATGATCAATGAAAGGACATTCGTTTTTTATAATTATTGAAAAATTTGTACTTATATTAATGAATACTAACTTTACTTTTAAAATGTCTAAATTTCAGATTCATGTAAAAAGACCTGAATGTATATATATTTATATATATTTATTATTATTTTAATAATTCAATAAATACTATAACATAAAATTATGTGGATAAATAAATAAATGAATGAATGAATGAATTATTACATAATTAAATAAAATAATTAAATAATTATATTTATTATTTTGAATATAAATTTTATTTTATAATAAAATTAACATTGAAAAACTAAAATGATTTAATCTAACCTGTTTTAATTTATTGTCTCGATTTTAATTTAAACCGAATATATTTGAATTTAATTAATTTTATTTATATGTATGCATAGTAATATATTAATTGTATTAACTTTCATATATTAAATTTAAAATATAAATTTCAATAATTAATTAAATAATATTAGTATAAAAACAATAAAAAGCAAAACTAAAAGCAAAAAAAAAAAAAAAAAAAAAAAAAAGTAATAATTGAAAAGTATATTCTTTCAAAAGTTTACATAAAGTTTATTTTAAAGTTTATTTTAAGGTTATTGTTTATGATAATTATGGCTAAAAAGAAAAGAAAGATAAAGTTTATTCCGATAAATCAAATTGAAAAAATTGGTAGTAGTGAACAAGTAAAAAGTAAAATTAAGAATATAGAACAAAATTCTCTGGAATCAATTAATAAGACAGAAACTAAAATAATAGAGTCAAGCAATAAAAGTGAAAAAAAGAAAGTAATAAAGGATGAAAAAGAAGATTTTAGCATATGTATTATTTGTACAGAGAACGTTTTATTATATGCAGTCGGTAAGTGTGATCATCCAATATGCTATAAATGTTCTTTAAGACTTCGCTTATTATACGGAACAAAGGAATGCCCGTATTGTAAGGTAAAAATTACTAAAAATTATAAATAAGATAATATTATTTATAATAATATAATAATTCTATTAATTAAAAACTTTATAAAAATATTATTATTTTTTTATTTTTATTTTTATTTTTTTTATATTTATTTTATTTTCTTTTTTTTTTTTTTTATAATTAGACTGAATTAGATAATATAATTTTTACTAAAAATGGTAAAAGTCATTATGAAGATTATAATCTTTCAGATTTTCTTTATACAAATAAAGAAAAGAAATTTTCATATGAAACAGAAGAAATAAAAAAAATTGTTGAAAGTATGGAAAAGTATCTTTGCCCTGAAGAAAAATGTTCATTTATTGGTAGTAATTGGTTAAATTTAATGAATCATACTAAAGAGGTTCATAATAAATTTTTATGGTATAGATTTATTTACTTTTTTTTTTCAATATTTAAATAATATATGTAAAAAATTTTTTAAATGGTTTTATTATACATTGTAATACATAGTAATAATGAATTCATTTTTTTTTTTTTTTTAAAAAAAATTTAAGTGATATATGTATAAGTAAGAAAAAAGTTTTTCCATATGAACAGAAGTTATTCACAAAAGAAGAACTATTTGAACATAATAATATAGGTGATTTTGATAATAAATCATTTAAAGGTCATCCACAATGTGGATTTTGCTCAAAACGATTTTATGATAACGACGATCTTATTGATCATTGTAAAAAGAATTATGAAGAATGTCAAGTTTGTAAACAATTAAATAAGCCAAATCAATATTTTGTTAATTATAAAACTTTGGTATATATATATTATATTATTTAAGTTGGTTTTTAAATTTTATATATTATGATTTAATTATATTAATTTATAGATTTCTTTTTGTAATATTTGAAATATGAAATGTGAATTTTAAAATTTTAAATATAAATTATTTATTAAAAATTTAGTCTAAACATTTTAATGAAGAACATTATGTATGTTCACATCCAGAATGTCTTGAAAAAAAATATATTGTTTTTGCTTCGGATATTGACTTAAAGGCCCATAATGTAAATGATTTAAATATTTATATTATAATATTGTATTTAATATAATTAATCTATTATGAATATTTCAAATATGTATTATTAAATTATATATTAAATTTTATTCATTCATTATAACTTTCAAAAAATTTTTTTAAATTTTTTTTTTTTTTTTTTTTTTTTTTTT
>JACVTC010000109.1:552500-562500 GCA_016946835.1 Neocallimastix lanati (nom. inval.) | reverse complement strand
TCAAATTGCTTTGATTATTTATTTTGTCTTTTAAATCATCATTATTTTCAAATAATGAATGATCAATGTTATTATTATAATTTAATGATAGAGTGTTTTTATTGTTATTGTTATTGTATTTGTGTAATTCGTAATTAAAAATATAATTTGCTGGTAAATCTTCTTGGAATATAGCTTCCCTAACTAAATGAATACTTTGATCCTTAAAATCCATTGCTATGTAGCTATTTGAATCAAAGTTAATTCCTAAAAATATACCTTGTTTGGTGTTTGGTTCAAATTTAGAGTTTTTAGTCATAGTATTATTGTAGTGCATAACACAACCAAAAACTTTAACTTTATCTAGATTAACTTTTCTGTTATAAAATATTTCATTCGGAATCAGATTAGAAATATTTTCATGTGGCGTTATATTGTACAAAAAGTTAGAATATATAACAGCAAAAGACCAAAAATCGAGGCTTAGCTTAGCCCAATGTATTAATGTTTTGGTTGCATTTTGTAATGTTTGATTATACCTTTCTGCAATACCGTTGTTTTGTGGATTATATGGAGTAGAAAATATATTTTTAATACCCATCTTTCTGCAGAATTTCTTGATACGAGAATTATTGTATTCTCTGCCATTGTCAGATTTAAAATATTTAATTTTATTTTCAAAGTGATTATTGATGTATTTAATAAAATTAATAATTATATTTACTGCCTCCGATTTTTCTTTCATAAGATATACCCAAGATTTTAGACTAAATTCATCAATGAAGGTAATAATGTATTTGAAGTTATCTTGAGATACCGGATTAATAGGCCCCATAATGTATGAATGTATCGTTTCGAGAACCTTTTGAGCCTTTGGAGGAGTCTTATTGTGTGGCTTTGATTTAAGTTTGGATATGGCGCATTCCAAACAGTTATTAGTTTTGATGTTGTGTAATTCAAGGTATTTTGAAATATCCCTTTGATAAAAGTGACCGAGTCTTTGATGCCAAAGCATTAATGATTGATTATTTAATTCTGTAGAGTTTATATCAGGTTTGTAATATTGAGTAGAAGGGATAACAAAAGTATTTGTATTGTTTGTGGCGAATTCTCCAATTGTATAATTATTTTTAAAAATTTTTAGATAGATATTGTCATTTTTATATAATATAGTGGCGTTATAACCATCCTTAGCAAGTTTGACACCACCTATAAGATTTTTGTTTATATCTTTGGAGTAAAATACTTTTTCTAGTATAATTTTGTGGCCGTTGATTATGCCATTAAATCTTCCAAATCCTTCAAATGTGCATGTAGATTTATTTGCACACTTCATAGTAATATTTGTTTTGGTAAAATTTTCCAGAATTGATATATCATTCGTAATATGTTCACTGGATCCTGTATCGTAAGTCCAAAGTATGGTTCTAGTAGTATCGTGACCAATATTGTCACGTGAATTGAAAATGTAATTTTCTGATGAAACTTTTGTATTTTGAGTTAGAAAAACAGTATTTTCGTTTAAATCTTCTAGTTTATTTATCACGTGATTTTCATATAATATAGAATTATTTAAGATCATGTGATTTGTTTGTTCATTATATTTAGTATCATTATATTCAATACTATCAATGAATTTACCATGCATTGTATTGATTTCTTCATAGCATGGAGTAAATTCCCTTTCATCTAAACATTCAATATTATTTATAGTATTATTATTTCTTCTTTTACGGTTGCTATTTTTATTTCTTCTTTTGTTGTTGTTATTGCGGCTTCCTTTATTGTAATTGTTGTTTTTATTGTTAATAATTTTAACTCTTGAGTTATTTTTGTTTGTTCCACATGGATTAAAATAGCAGTCTTTTGCAAAATGACCTTGGTTACCACAAATTAAACAAAATTTTGTTTGTTTATCATAATTTCGTACATTAGAAATGTAGTTAATACTGTGGCTTTCAATATTATCAATGTTTGTCCTAAGTTATCCTTTGATTTTTGAATGCTGATTCTTGAAATATAATTACTTTTTCTTTCTCGGCTGTAGAATAACATAGTGTATTTGTCCTTGATTTCTGTGTAAAAAGTTCCTACTTCCATAGAAGAACTGAATGTGACCTTGTCTTGTAGCTCCTTAGGAAGTGCATCATACATAATTGATATTTTTTCCATTTTTGGAAGGTCCATAGAAGATGTTTTGAGAAGCCTAAATAGTTCACAGATTTCATTGATTACTTCCATAGTTTCATGGAAGGAATTTGCGCGGATCGTATATAGTTGTTTGATCCACATACCACAAAGGGCCGAATTGTCTATATAATATAGTGTTTTTAGTTTCTGCATTTTAGCGTACGCATTTGGAGAGTCTTTAATGAAGAATTTTATTCGATCGACCACATTTGCCGTAATATCTGAACATACTTGAGCATCTTCAGCAATACAGTCGTCATAAAACTTCCTTTCATTGGCAGTTGATGATTCCGAAATCTTCAATGTGGCTAAGTAATTGGAAGTTACATATTTCGTTAATTTCTTTGCTTTAAAGTGGTCATAAATGGCAGCATACCAAATTGGATAATTTTCACTTCCGGTGAGCTTATCGATGGAGAAGTTAGTAGCCATTTTGAAATGAGACTCTTAATCTGTTGTTTAAGTTTTATTTATATAAAATATAAATAGGTAATTACAAAGATTTAACGTAGTAAAATTTACATGTATTTATACTAAAATGTGGCTTGTTCTAGATTATTATTAATTAATTACATTATATTAAATATATATTAAAATTATATTATCATTAATCTAGAATTGTTTTAATATATAAATTCACATATTGTAACAATTATTATTATTATTTTATATCTTTATTATTATTATTTTATATCTTTATTATTATTATTATTTTTTTTATATCTTTATTATTATTATTATTATGTTTTGTTTTGTTTTAGATTACGAAGAGAATGCTCTTCTTTTGCTTTATTTATTAATTATTAAAAAGTATTAATATACTGTATAAATTTAATTGTATAAATACATACATTTTAAATATATCAAATAAAAAAAATTAAAAATAAAATTTAATAAAAAATAAGTGTAATACAATGAAAATAAAAAGAAAATTTTAAACGTTATTATGATATTATGAAATGAATAGAGATTATTTCTACCAAAAATATTAAATAAAATAAAATAAGATATAACATCTATAAAGTAAATAGTGTGGAGACCATTAAACTCACCCTCGAATCAAATTTTTTTTTTTTTTTTTTTTTAAAAAACATAATATCATAAAATTAATAAAAAAATAAATACCATTTATCCAATTAGAACATAATAATATTTTATATAATAATGTGAAATAAAAGTAATATTTAAAATAAAGTGTATAAATAAATTCAGAAAAAAGTTCATATACAACTAACCTCACTATAAGATCTTTGTTTTAAAAGGAATTCTTATTCTGGATTAGGGTTTGAATTGACTATCTGAAAGAAATTATGGTCTTCTCCTTCATAGGCATTGATTTTTTTCCAGCTTGTCTTACTGCATTATCAGCATTGACGCAATTGGTTGGTTTGAGCTTTCGGAATTGCGACCCTTGTCGTGTACTTGCCCTAGGTAAAATTTCTGTAAAAGAGAGCTGCAGATCGTACCAAGAATGTCGTTTTAGAATAATTACCAAAAAAGATTTTATTCTTAAACAATGCATCCCATTTCTTTTTATAATGTCTGCATCTCCTCTTCCATTAAGAAGGAAGTTATATAGTGGGTACCACATCACATATATATTTACACACTTATTATTCAGAAAACTACTTATATTAACACGAGATTCATAAATTGAACTATTCACTACATTATTTGTAGCGATACTATTATACTCACTATTCCTAATATTAATATTAATATTTTCACTATCACTAATATTACTATTATTAATAATATTATTTCAATTGCTATTATTATTAATATTATCCCTTTCGTTACTACTATCAATATCTGAAATTGATTCTACATTATTCATATCTGTGAAAACAGTATTTATTTCATTATATGATATTGGACAATATTTGTTAATTAAAAACAATTTTTCATAAAGAATTTCAATATCCTTAAAATGTTTTATTTGAAATTCATGAAAAAGATAGCATTTAGAAAACCAATGTTCCAATCGAAGATTACTATTTTCTCAATAATAACCAAAGGTATCTTCTTCAATCATATTGGAGGCTTTGGCAACACGGACATCTAATTTGTATCTACATCTGACACGAAGTACTCATCGAAAGCCAATGTTGAATTCAGGATATTTAAAGTTGAGCTTTAAATATTTACTAGTTTTCTCAAATTTATTTTTCTTTTAAGTTTTAGCTTTGATTGATTTTCCTACCATATCCTTATCCCAGTAAAAGTTCATAATTGCTTTTTTTTGTTGGAATTTTACCTCGAATCAAGAAAAAATTATCAGGAAATTCAATCTCTGAAGATTCGTTATGTAAGGAACTGTTATTAGTTATTACTATTTGTTAAAGATGTACTACTAGGAAAACTAGTAAAAGAGGTTTTTACTTGCCATATCAGAACGATGTTGACTCTCTTGCTTGTGAAGGGTTTTTTACTATACCAATCAATGAGTAACGCAAGAGAACTACTAACACTAACGACTAGGATAGTGTTTGTGAAGTAATCCGCGAGGCTAACTATTAATGGAATATTAAATTCAGAACTCTTTAAAAGTAGTTCTTTTAAATGTCTTTGTTCCTCAATATTGAATTGTAGTTCATTTAAAGCAAAAGTTTCATCAAAAAGGAACATAAAAATATTTTCATTAATTTGTTTTTCACAATCAAAAAGATGGATAGGAAGAAAATAAAGGTAAATTCTTTATTTTACTTCCAATCAAAATAAGAAGGTCATTGATGAAATCTAATGATTGCAATCTTACATTTGAAAAAGAAAAACATTCAAATATCCAATGGATAAATAACTGATTAAAACATGAACAACATTTGGGATAATTTACTGTAATTCTACTACTTCTAAAGGCAATAGTGATATAATACGTATATCCACATTTTAAAAGTAATATTCAATTAAATATTAGACTAAACTTAATGGTATTTATAACTAAGATTAAATAAAGTTTTTGTTTGAACAAATTTTGATATATCATAGTTAATTCCTTTAATATCATATTTTGTAAAATATCAAACTAAAATACATCAATAGCATCACTAAGCTTTTTAATATTTTTTAAAAGGATTTTTCTATATAGTGTACGAGATTCTATACCCAAGAAAATTTACCCGTAAGTAAGAATATTTTTAAATAAGACCTTTAATGATATAATAATAATTAATCCATTTACAGAATAACTATTTCATTTTAAATAAATAAATAATTGAATATACATATATTCTATAATATTATAAAACTTATAATATTGATGAATAATTAATTATATTAATTATATATTTCTAATATAATTAAGTATATAACAATTTTTATTTAATTACTATAAAAGAATAAATAATTACCATATAACTGAACATTCTTTATAATTATACAATTTTCAAATTTTCAAAAATACCACTATTATATATTATATATTTAAATAAATTCTTAAATTGAAATGACCAAATGAAAATAAAATAAACCAAAAAAATATTTTAATTAAAATAAAAAATTACTACATTTACTAATATACAATTATATATAATCCTTTAAATTTTTAAATTGAACATTCAATAAAAAATATTTCTCCATCCATTGCCATTAACTTCATCAAACATTAATAAAGAGGATTTCAGTTTATGGCACCCAAAGATCGAGAACTATCTTCATTATTCGATATTGTAGACGACCATGTGCATCACAGAGAAATTATCCTCTAAAAAACTAATTGCCTTTTAGAAATCCTCTAACAAACAGCGCTTTTATTAATATCGTTAAGAAGCAATTTTCTTAATAATTGGCCATTTGAATAATATTATATATTATTCAAATTTTATTTTACCATAAAAATATTTATGAGTTTAATTATTTAATCTCTGATTGGTTTAGACAATAATTATTAAATAAATAAATAAATAAATAAAATAAATAAATAATCAAATAAATAATAAACAAATAAATAAAATTTTATATTATTTTTTATTTAATATAATTTTTAAAATTTTATTTTTAAAATAAAATTAAAAATAAAAAACTAATATTTAATTTAATTGTTCATTTATTTATTTATTTATAAAAAAAAAAAAAAAAAAAAAGAACAAAAGAATATTAAAATTTTATTATTATGTAATTACTATATTTTAGTTCAACATTTAAATTTAATCCTTTATTAAATAAATTTTTAAATAATAGCTTTTTTTTTTTTTTTATTATATTTTTTTTTATTGTATTTTTTTTTATTATATATATATTTTTTATCTTTATTTTTTAGTTTTTATTTTAAATATTTAGCATGCCTTTTTATATCAATTTATATTTAGCATACTTTTTTTGTAATAATAAATATTAGTACTTTTTTTTATATCTATTTATATATCATCCTAGTTTAAATACAATAGACATTCTAAATTTCTATTATAACTAGGATGAGACATAAATCGTATTTAAACAACATTTTAATAAACAAACATTAAGAGTTTATATCTAAATAACATACTTCTTGCTTTAGTATATATTATGTCTTGTCTTTATATCTAAATAACATACTTCTTTCTATAGTATATATTATATTTTTATATCTAAATAACATAAATATTTTTGTTTTAATAAATAATTATAATGTTTAGTATATTAAATAACTAATATTATTTATTCTATTATTCCTTTCAAAAATTTTTATTATTTTATTTTGGTAATTCTATTTATTATTTTTATTTTTATTATAATTATAATTATTAATAATGTAATTATTATTATTTCTATTTATATATTATATATATTACTTTTTTATTATTATTGTTTATAAAATTTTTAATATTGTTATATTTTCTTTAATTTTCTTATTTTCTTATTATTATTATATCATTAATCATTTTTTTTAATTTAATTGTCTAAAACACCGAAAGCAGTTGAAAGGTAGTTGTATAAACCAGCAGCAATTGCCTTATCATCATGGTCAGCACCTGGAACTTCGAACCAAATGTGTTCTTGACCATTGGTAGTTAAAATTTCATGATAACTCTTTGGGAAAGTACCAACAACAGAATCATTTGTACCACAAGAAACAAGAGTAACAAATGGAGGAACATCAGTACGGAATTCACTTTCTTGGAATAAACCTGGATGATGACCAGAGAAATCGTCACCTGGAGTAACACCTGGAGCTGGTGAAAAGGCACCAACATAACCGAATAAATCTGGTCTCTTGTATCCAATGTAAAGACTATTACGACCACCCATAGAGAAACCACAAAGACCAGTATTTTCCTTACCAGTAAGAACAGAATAATTTTGTTCAACGTATGGCATAATATCATCAATTAACTCATTAATGAAGTTATCGTAACCATCAAAATAATCTTGATTAAAATCTGGTACAACTTCCTTACCTGGTGGTGGAGCATAAGTATTTGGAAGAACAAAAATTGCTTCCTTAGCCTTTCCTTCATTATATAAGTTAACTGGAAGAGCGATAGCAGTTTCATCTAACATAGAATCTTCATTACCAAAAATACCATGTAAATAATATACAACTGGATATTTTTTAGTTCCATCATAGTCAACTGGAAGAATAATATTCATTTGACGATCTGTTCCAGTAGTGTTGGAGTGATAAGTGATTTTTTCACTAGTTGGATATTTAACACCATCTTGCTTAGTACGAGCTTCCATTGGACAAGAATTAAGGATTTGAAGCTTGCTCATGTAATCACTGCTAACTGGAGATGCTTCAATTGATCCAGTTTCTTCTTCAGAAGATTCATCTTGAGCTTGTACATCTTGTTCGTTAGTAAATTCTACTTGTTCTTCTTCATCAGAAAATTGAACATCTTCTACTTCATTACTAACTTGTTCAACTGAAACAGTTTCAATACCACACCAATTGTTATTTTCAATACCCCATTGTCCATTTTCATCAACATTAACAACTTCTTTAGTTTCAACACAACATGGAAAACCTAATTTTTCTGAGAAACATTCTGCAGCGACCTTAGAAGCTAAAACTGTAGCAACTAAAGATAAAATATTACTAGCCTTCATTTTTTTATATATAAATATTTATTCCAAATATGTTTTTAAATTATAATAAAAAATGATAATGAAAGTAATGAAAAATTAATGTTTTTATATTAAACTAAAAAAATAATTTTTAATATATAAAAGAAAAATAATTAGTTTTAAGGTAAAAAATTTTAATTAATTTTAATTATTAAATGATTTGCATTATATTAAATTAAAACTTTAAATAATAGTATAATTATCTTATGTTAATGATGAATAAATTTTTTTTATTTATTAAAACTTTTTATCTAAAGAAATATTAACTAATATATAAAAAAAAAAATTAAATTCATGGATTTCTTAAAACGGCATTTAATATATAGTATAAAGTAGTAAATACAATTACAATTAAATATATATATTCTCTATATTGAGTATTTGTGTAACATCGTAACAAACCAACTTTATTTTTTATTAAATATAAATTATATTGAAATAACAAAGAATTTCTGAAATAATAATCAATAGAAGCTGGATAAATTTAAATGTATCCCTATTATTTTCTATTCATTTATTTTTTATTTATTTATTTATTTTTTATTCATATATTTTTCATTTTCTATTCATTTATTTTTTATTTATTTATTTATTTTTTATTCATATATTTTTCATTTTCTATTCATTTATTTTGTATTTTTCTTCATTTATTTTTTTTTATTTTTCTTCATTTATTTTTTATTTTTCATTTTCTATTCATTTATTTTGTATTTTTCTTCATTTATTTTTTTTTATTTTTCTTCATTTATTTTTTATTTTTCATTCATTTATTTTTTTTTATTTTTCTTCATTTATTTTTTATTTTTCATTCATTTATTTTTTATTTTCTATTCATTTATTTTTTATTTTCTATTCATTTATTACTTATTATTTATTATTTATTTTTATTTTTTATTTTTTATTTATTTATTTTTTATGCATGATTATAATTATATATAGAATGAGAGTACATGATAAAAGAGTAATGATAAATGATAACTTTAAAAAAAAAAAATCATAGTAAATATCAAAACATCTAAAATGAAAGTATATATATATATAACACTGTATTAAAATGTGTATAAATGATTTTTTCATTCTTATTTTCTTTTTTTAATAAATTATTGTATAAAGAAAAAAAAAAGGAAAAAAAGGAAAACAGTACACATATAAGAATTTATTTAATATATATTTAATATATAATCATAGAAAAAAAAGAAATAAAATAGATTATAAAGAATTAATTGAATATGTAACTCAATAATAAATAATTTATATTTGAAAATTAGTTAGTAATGATAAGTTTTTCTACAGCGTTATATATGCTTTTCTTTTTTTCCTTTTTTTTTTTTTCTTTATATAATAATTTATTAAAAAAGAAAATAAGAATGAAAAAATTATTTATACACATTTTATGTATATATATATATATATATTATATATATATATATTAATATTCATCTACATTTTAATGTTTAATAAATATTAAAGTTCGACCAAAAAATTTTTTGTTGTTAATTTTATTATTGTTATAATTGTTTTAAATTACTTTTACATATTAACAGTAATATTTGATAGAAATTTTAATATATAAATTATATATTAACATATTAATATGTTAACTTTATTTTTTTTTTTTATATTTATTAATAAAGAATTTTATTGAATATAGGATAAATGATTTACTTTTATTTAATTTATAAAATTTATTTAAATAATATTTGTTTTAGTTTTATTGATTATTATTTATTTTTTTTTTATATATTTAATTAATAAAGACTTTTATTGAATATAGGATAAATGATTT
>JACVTC010000109.1:440000-547500 GCA_016946835.1 Neocallimastix lanati (nom. inval.) | reverse complement strand
TAGTGGTACTTTGAGGATCCCAAGTTCTTGGATGTCCGAATAATTTAAGTTCATTTTGAGCGGTACCGGTGACTTCATAATAATATTCAGTTGGAGTTCCTTCATAGGAAAATTCCCATAATATATCTTGATTAAGAGATTGCATAGGATTAGGTACTCCATCAATATATACAGTTACTCCAGTACCTCCATAATCAGCAGCTCCACATAAAACTTTAAATTTTACTGTTGCTTGTACATTAATAATATAAGCTAACCCTATTATATTTTTATATATATTGATTTTTTTTTAAAAAAAAATATTAGTAGTCATAAATCACAATCACATTTATTATATTTTTATTTGGTAAGTTATAAAAGCATGATTTGCCAAGAAAATTATAAAATTTAATTATTTTTTAAAATAAAAAAATTTTTTTAGCCAATAAAAATTTTTAATAAATTAAGTACAAAAGGAATAATTTTAAATTTATATTGTTATACTATATAATTATATTTAAAAAACAAAATTAATTTTTATATTAAAAATGATTTTTACATAAAAATTTATATAATTACCTATTAATAAAAATAATTTAAAATTATTCATTATTTATTGTTATTGTTTATCTATAATTTTCGAATTTTGATTATTATCTTTATTAAATTTTTATTATGTTTTATATTTAATTGATTGAACTTTAAAAAATCTAAAAAAAAAAAAAAAAAAAAAAAAAATTAAAAATTTTATTCTATTAATAATTAAAATAGTTAATGTAAAATGTAATAAAATCATAAATTTAAAATTTTTACTATTTTTGTTATTTTTTATTATTTAATAATTTTATTCTATTAATAATAAAAAGTGCTAATGTTGTAAATATAATAAATGAATAATTTTTAAAAATATTATTATTTTTTGTTATTTTTTTTAATAAGAGAATTGCTTCAACATTTATTCATTAATATTACTACTTGAAACAATTAAAAAATAAAATTTCAATTTATAATTAAAATATTATTTTATATATTGAAAAATTTGATTTACAAAATTATATTTTAGATTATGTTATTTAACTAATAAAATAATATTATATTGAGAATATTTGATTAATAAAATAATATTATATTGAAAGTATTTGATTAATAAAATAATATTTTATATACTGAGATATTTAATTAATAAAATAATATTTTATATACTGAAGTTTTTGTTTAATAGTATAATATTTTATTTACTGATACTGAGATATTTAATTATTGAAATAAAAAGAAATATATATATATCATTTTATATACTGAAGCATTTGTTTAATAGTATAATATTGTATTTACTGATACAGATATTTGATTATTGAAATAAAAGGAAATATATATATCTATTTTTTATTTTATAATTTATAAAATTTGTAAAAAAAAAATAATATATTTTTATATTAAAGTTCCATTCAATCTATAATTCAATATTTATTCTGCTATTATTCATTTGTCTATACGTTATAAATTAATTTTGTTTTGCTAAATAAAATAAAGACAAAAGCTATTATTCATTTGTTTTTATACGTTATAAATTACCTAGAATTTATAATATTTCTTTTATATATACATATAAATATATATTCACCATTAATAAAATTTTGAAATAATTTTATTTTCAATATTTATTTTATCAAAAAAAAAAAAAAAAATAACTTCTACTTTTTCTATATTCAATAAATATTTATATGTATTTAAAAAAAAAGTACAAAAAATATTTACAATGATAGTTTTGTTTGTTTGTTCTTGTTTTTATTTAAATAAAAAAAAAAAAAGGAAAAAAAATAATAAGATTTTTTATGATATTTTGAACAAATATATCTTTATTAACCTATTTAATTTTCTGTTAAAAGATTCTATTTTTCTATATATATATATATGTTGGATTTTACTTATTATATTTATTATTTTATTATAAATATTATATAATAAAATAAAATGTTTTTTATTTTATTCTTCCTATTTTTTTATCTTTTTTAAAAAAAAAAAAATTAGAAAGGACAAAAATAAAATAAAAATTAAAAAAAAAAAAAAATATCCTATTTTTTATACTATTTTGGTTTAAAACAATGAAATAAAATTTTAAATTATAATAATTATACGGTGATGATTATAAAAATAATATTAATAATATAGTTAAAGTATAAATAATAACATTAGTATTATAATAATAATAATAATAATATAATTAATTAAATAAATAATAAAAATAATAATAATATAATTAATTAAATAAATAATAAAAATAAGGTATTTTAAAATAAAAATATATATTAAAAAATCATTTATAATAATATATAATATAAAATTTAAGGTTTTATTTCAAAACTAAATAATAGGTATAGAATATTAATTATTAATTAATTGAACTATTTATTTTTTTTTTATACAAATAGTTTTAACTTAATTTTACAGGTGAATTAATTGATTAAAAATTATTGAGAACAATATATTTCAATATATTATATTATATATTATATTATTAAAAATTTATATTAATTAATTTATTAACGGTTTCTTTTAATTTGATAATCATTTTTGGAATAATAATATGATATTTGAATCATTACTATTAAAAATTTTAATTAATAAATAAGTAGATATTTTAACCTTTTTTTTTTTTTATTTTTTTTATAATATATGGTGTCCATTATATTCTTTAACCAAGAGAAATATTATTAGGAAATTCATTTAAAGAACAATCATTACTATGTGCATTAGATGAGCTTGAAGAATTATTGATATAAATTCTTACTTACTATATGTACTAAATGTTGACTCCTTTTTATTATAATGTTTTTTTTTTACAAATATTAATCAGAAAAGAATATTTGTTTTTGGACTATTATTAATCAAAAAATAGTAAATTTAAGATAAACTATTAATCTTTTTTTTTTTTTTTTTTTTTTTTTTTTACTGTTATTAATCAAAAAATAGTGAATTTAAGAGATGTTATTAATGGCTCTTTATTATTTACTTTTTTTTTTAATTTTTGACTAAAAAAGAGAATAAATTTTCATTATTTTATTTATTAAAAATGTTAATATATTATGTAGATTGAAAATGAAAAATGTATTATAAATATATTGAGATAACAATATATATATTTATATTTATGTATAAAAAATGTAAAAAATAATTTTTATAACAATAATAATATTAAAAATAAAGTTTTTTTTAACAAATAAAGTTTATAAAAATGAAAATATAATAATATTTTAAAGTACTTTTTTTTAAAAAATAAAGTTTATAAAACGAAAATAGGATAAAAAATTTAAATTATGATAATTTATGATATGTAATTAAACAAAATATATATATATATATATATAAAACATAGAAGTAACGTCTGTAAAATAAATAGTGTGGTATCCACTAAACATATCCTCAAACCAAAAGTTTATTATTAGAAGATTCAATTTCTTTAGATGTGAAAAAATTAATTATTACTGTAGGTATTAGATGAATTCGAAGAACAAATAATAGAAATCCATCCATACTATATAAACTAGATGTTAACTCTTTTTGGTAGTGAAAAAAAAAGTAAACTCAAGAAGAGCTATTAAAGACTCTTTAATATTTACTTATAATTGCAAATATTAATTGTTTTTATTTTTATTTTTATTTTTATTTTTTATTTTTTTTTATTTATATTTATATATATATATATTTAATTTTTAATTTTTATTTTTTATTTTTATTTTTTAGACTACCAAAAATAGAATAGATTTTCATTGTTTTATTTATATACATTAAATTAAATAGATTAATATATTATGTATATTAAAACTAAAAAATACATTATAAATATATAAAGATAATATATACATATATATATAAAAATTGTAAAAAAATAATAATCTCTTTAAAATAAAATTATTATATAATAAAGATTTAATGAAAATATTATATTAAAGTTTATTGTAGTGTTATATGACATGAATTTATATTATTTCTACCAAAAAAAAAATAATAATATTAATAATAAATAAATAAATAAATAAATAAGTAAATAAAAAATAGAAATAACATCTGCATAGTAAAATAGAAAGTATGATATCCACTAAATGCCTCCTCAAACCAAAATAGTCATTATTATAAGATTCAACTTTCTTAGATTTTGTTATGTGAAGAACGATTATTACACTTAATGTTAATTATAAGATAATAAGATAATAATAATAAATAATATATAAATATTACTTTAAATAATAAGTTAGTCATAAATTTTATAATAAATATGTTTTATTTAATTATATAAGTGATTAAATTAAATATTAAACATTAATTAAATTTTTATTAAATATAAAGTTCATAATTATTCTTTTTATTATTATTTTTATTACTATTATTATTATTATTATTATTATTATTATTATTATTATTAGTTTTATTAGTTTTATTTTATTTATTTATTTTATTTATTTTTACAAAGTATTTTTACATTAAATCTAAAATAAATTCATTAAATAAATAAATAATTATAAAAAAAATATTAAATATTAAAATAAAATTATTATAATTTTTATTTCTATACTATCATTTTATTTTATTTGTTCATATTATAATATTTTTTTTCACTTATATACAATATATATATTTTGTATGTTTATACAATAGTTTTAATTCGTTTATTTCGATTTTGTTTTTAATTCGTTTATTTTAGTTTTGATTTTTTTTTTTTTTTTTTTTTTATTTCATTTTATTATTTTTTTTTTCTTTAAAAATATATATAATAATAAATAAAAAATTTTAATTTTTAATTTTTAAGAGATAAATTATTAAAAAAAAAAAATAAAAAAAAATAAAAAAAATTAAAATAAAATAATAATAAAAGAAAAGAAAAAAGAAATTAAAATAAAAAATAATAAAGTATAAAAGAAAAGAAAAGAAAAAAAGAAATTAAAATAAAAAATAAAAGTTAATTTTCAATAATAAATAAATATATATATATATAAAGATAATTTCAATAATGAATTAATTTAAATTTATATTAAGTAAATTAATAAAAAAACTTAATATAAATAAAAATATTGTTGGTTTATTAACAGTTGAAATAACCCCACTAACTTTAAGAAATTCTGGTTTATTATCATCAGTTTCATCAATTTTGTCTCCTATGGTTACTAATTTATTTCCAACGGAAGATTTAAAATCTGCTTTTAAATCAGTAATACCATAAATCTTAGCAAGATCGTTAGATTTAAACTTAACGAATGCTTTTAAATTTTCTGGATCATTATCAGCATCAGAGAATTGTAAATTTATAATATTGATGGTTGGCTTATCTTGAACATCAGCTCCAGTGGAAAATTTAGTTTCGATTCTGGATAAGCACTCAACATCCCAATACATATCATTCTTTAAGAAAGTAAAGAAGTAATCAATTCTTGGGCCTAATGCATTTATGTTAAATAAGTTAGTAACAACATTTTTTAATAAATCTTCAAATAGTGGTTCAATATTTGGATTAGCCAAGATTTTTTGATAAAGTAATGGGACTCTTTGTGGTCCGGTACCATAGGTTCTTTTATCTGGTTCAACAACATTAGCAATATATTCACCAATCGTACCCTTTATAATTAATTAAAAAAATATTATTTTAAAAAAATTATGTTAATACTTAGTTTAATATTATAATAATAATTTATATTAAAATAATAAAAAAAAAAAAATAAATAACAATAATAATAATAACTATTATAAATAAAAATACATACAGTTTTTGCATTACACCATTTTCCAAAACTCATATCAAAATCATAAGATAAAATGTGATATTTACCATTATTTGGTTCAATATAAATAAAGAAATTATTACCATGACTTAAATAACTATATTATTTAATTTACATAAAATATTATAATAATGAAGAAAAAAAAATATATTAATATTTATGGACTAATATATATATTGAAAATAAAATAACTAAATAAAATAAAAAAAGATTATATTATATTTTATATAAAAATTACTATAATTACCCATCCCAATGGCAAATTAAATATTCAATTAGAGCACTATTAAAATAAAAATTAAATTGTATTATAATTTTATTAGTTTAAAATAAAAATAATGAAAATAATATAATTTTAATTATATATGAAGAAATAAAAAATAAAATAAAATAAAATAAAATAAAATAAAATAAAATAAAATAAAATAAAATAAAATAAAATAAAATAAAATAAAATAAAATAAAATAAAATAAAAATCATAATAATAATCATAATAAATAAAATTAAACAACTATATAACAATAATCATAATTATTTTTATTATATATATAAAACTAACTATTTTAAGAACATATCAATATCAAATTTTTGTTCAATTTCTTCTTTGGAAGCATTTTGTTGTAAATTAGTAAGCCATCTTTTACGTATATAAATTATACAAATAAATAATAATAATAATAATAATAATAATAATAATAATAATAATAAATAATAAATAATAAATAATAAATAATAAATAATAAATAATAAATAATAAATAATATTAATATTAATATTTATTTACATTTTACATAAAACATTAAAAAAATAATAAAAAATTATTAGAAATTAGATAAATGTATTTTTACGTCATCATAGCTTTAAGATCAGCATAAGGATCAGTTGAATTTTGAGTAGGAGGTATTACGTTATCATAAAGACTAGAAATATCAGTTCCTGGAAAATCACTATATAAATAAGCAGGATATTTTCCTGATACACCCTATAGTAATTGATAATATTATATATATATTTAAAACATTTTTAATTAATATATTAAAATAAATAAATATATAAATAAAATTATAAAAATAAACTTCTGAAAATATATTTTAAATATCAATTGTATATATATATATATATATATATTTTCCCTTATATTTCCCCTTATACCTTATAGAATGCTCCATAAATATAATCATCAGAATTCTTTTCTGGATTAAAGAATCTTCTTATAAACTTTTTCTTATACATATCAGATATTTCATATAAACCATAAGATTTATTATTAATATATAACCTACAAGGAGCAGTTTGGGCAATAGGTAAACCTAAAGATTCAGCAATATCTCCAGCGAGTTTGTTTTTAATATAAGATTCATCATAACGTAAACTACGTAACTTAAATTCTTTACGATCAAAGATTTCACAATTTGTAGGTTCTGTTTCATTTTCTGAAAGATCAATTTTGAATGGTTTTTTTTCTTGAGTAACTGAACCTTGACCAGAAAATTTAAGTGTAGCATTAGTGAAATGGAATTTTTCATATGGACTTTTATATAAAATATTTTTAGTATTTTTTAAAAAAAAAAAAATAAAATAAAATAAAAATATTATATATATATATATTCAAGTTAGAATATTAAATGTACAAATATATAATTAATATATAATTAATATTAGATTCATATTTAATTAATAAATATATAAAATTTATATATATAAAAATCAAGCTAAATTTTTTTCGAATCCTCAAAAAAAAAAAAAAAAAAAAAAAAAAAAAAAAAAAAAAAAAAAAAAAAAAAAAATTAATATTTACGTAAATAAATCAAAATTAATATTATAATTAATCTTAAAACTATCATCGGTAATGGTAATTAATTGAGCATAATCTGTAGGATTAATATGGAAATGAATAACAAGAACTTCTCCTTCTTGGAAAAGTTGAGAATATTTTCCATAACCTTCAAGTGGTTCATATAATCTTGGAATAGGTTTTATTATTTCATCACCAAGAGTATATGGTCTACCATAGATTTCATATAATGTAGAAGTACTTTGTTGATCCCAAGTTCTTGGATTTTCAATTAAAGAAAGTTCATTCACAGCAGCTCCAGCAGCAAGTGCAGCTGCACCCGTAACACCTGCGATTCCTGTAGCTCCTGTAGCTCCTGTAGCTCCATAACTTCCAGTAATTTCGTAATAATAATTTTTTGGTGTTCCATCGAAAGTATATTCAAATAAAATATCATTATTAGCTGAAACCATAGGATAAGAATTTCCATCAATATTTACGGAAACACTTGAACCTCCATAATCAGAGGGAGCACAGATAACTCTGAAGGTTGCAGCATAACTTTTAATTATATAAGTTATTACTAAATATTAATATTGTAATTTTTTTTTTTTAATAAATATATAGATATAAACCAATAAAGTTAATAATAGATTATATATATATAAAGTTTTAAAAAACTAATTATAAAAAAAAAAAAAAAAAAAAAAAAAAAAAAAAAAAAACTTTATAAAAATTATAATTAAATATTACCTAATAGTGAAGAAAATAAAAAATTCATTTTTTTTTTTTTATACAAAATATTTATATATTATAAGTTTATTATTTTAATTAAACTTATTTTATTGTTATTTTTATCGTTCTATATGTTCCTTGTTTTATTATTATTATTATTATTATTAAAGATTTTACTTTAGGTTATATAGATAAAAAAATAAAATATATAAACTATTAATATAATTATATAAAATAAAAATAAATAATTATTAAATGATATTATTATATTATATATTATCTTTTCTAATATTTTCACTTTATTTTCCTCAATTTTTTTTTTTTTTTTTTAATTCTTTCATTTTATCTAAAAATATTATTATTTTACTTTTATTTTATTTTTATCTTTTTTTTTTTTTTTTTTTTTTTTAGAAATTAACAATTACTTTTCATTATATTTAAATATTTTAAAATTACAATTATTATTTTTTAAATAATCTTTCATTATTTAGTAATTTGGTAACATTTTAATTTTATTATAATAATAATTTTCTCTCATTGTAATTGCAATTTTGTAATTATATAATATAAAACAATATTATTTTATACTTGGAAATATACTAATACATTAATATATTATTATTTTTTTTATTTTTTAATTTTTGGTTTTGTCTTTATCTTTATCCTCTCTTATTAATTTATACTTATTTTTTTTATTTTTATTTTTATTTTTTTTTATTATTTTTTTTTTTTTTTTGTTATTATTATTTTTAAAGAGTTATATGCATAATAACTATATAATTACATTTGAAATATCTTCGATTTAATAGAAATTTCAATATACAAGGCTTTTTATTTAACTAATTAATTTCCTTTTAATTTGTATTTTATATTTATTTTTTAATTTTTATTTTATTTTATTTTATTTTATTTTATTTTTATTTTTATTTACACACATATATAAAGAAAATTTTAAATGTAACTTTTTAAGTCTCTATATATATTTTCACATATATAATAAAATAAAAAAAAAAATAAAAATAAATAAATAAATAAAAATCAATTAGAAAAAAAAAAAAAAAAAGAAATTAATAAACACAAGTTGAGCAAAAAAAAAAAAAAAATGATGGTTTTTATATGAATTTTTATTTTTATTATTTTTATTATTTTTATTTTATTTATTATTTATTTTATATAATTATATATTTATTTATTATTATTATTTTATTTAATGTTTTGTGTATCATTTTGTTTATTTAATATATTTATATATATTTTTTATTTTTAATATATTTTTATTAAGCTTTATCTTTTTTTTATTTTATTTTATTTTTTTTATTTTTTAAATTATTACTTTTTAAATATAATATTTAATATTATTTTTGATGTTTCGAAACCTAATTCATTTTTAATTTTTTTTTTGTTTCCAATTTAATTCTATTTTTTTCTAGACCATTGATGGTAAATATAAAATATATTGATACAATTGTACTACCTTTCTCATTATATAAGCATTATATTATAAAATATTTATTCATATATATATATATATAAAATATAATTATATTTTATATATAATTAATTATATAATTAATTTATAATTTATTAATAATATATTCAATAAGCTAATTTTTAATAGTATTTATGATTAATAAAGTATAATTAATAAAAAAATTTTTTTTAAAAAAAATTTTTTATATATTTATTGTAAAATAATTTGTTTATATAATAAACCGTAATTAAATTAATGAATATTTATTATTATTATTATTATTATTATTATTATTATTATTATTATTATTATTATTATTATTATTATTATTATTATTATTATTATTATTATTATTATTATTATTATTATTATTATTATTATTATTATTATTATTATTATTATTATTATTATTATTATAATTATTATTATTATTATTATTATTATTATTATTATTATAATTATTATTATTATTATTATTATTATTATATTTTTATCAATATATCATATCATATTTAATTCTTTCTTCAAAATATTTGTTTCAATTATTTTTTTTATCAGAATCTTTATCATTTTCCTCTTTTGCTTTTCCAATTGTCATTAATTTACCACCAACAGTTCCAAATTTATTATTTGTGTTTTTTGATGTAACACCATAAATTTCACCTACTTTAGTTGATTTATATTTAATATATGCTTTTAAAGTTTCAGTATCAGGTGATTCCTCAACAAATTGCTTATCAATATCGGCTTTAACTGGAAGTTCTTTATCTTTATTAAATCCTTTTGTTTTAATAGATCCATTAGTTAAACAATCAATATCCCAATACATATCTTGTTTTAAAAATTCATGAAAGTAATCAATTCTTGGACCTAAAGCCTCAATATTAAAAACACCACTTATTGTTTCTTTCACTATTTCATTAAACATTGGCTCAATATTTGGATTTTTTAAAATTTTTCTATATAATAATGGTTCTCTTTTTGGTTGATTTCCATAAGCTCTATCTTCCACATCCACAACATCAGTTACGTATTGATCAATATTACCCTATAAATTGTATTGTTATACACATATTAATGATATAAATATTAATATTAATTATTTATAAATATAAATTAAAAATAAAAATAAAATAAATTATATGATATATTATTATATAGTAATTTTTTTTTTTTAATTTTTTTAGTATTAAATTATAAAAAAATAAAACAACAATATATAATATATTAAATTATATTATATTATAATTAAAAAATGTAAAAAATAAAAAAAAAATAAAAATAAATAATAAATAAATAATAAATAAATAATAAATAATAAATATTGATGAGAAATTACCTCTTTTGAATTACACCATTTACCAAGTGTAGAATCAAAATCATATGAAATAAAGTGATATTTTCCATTATTTGGTTCAGCATAAATAAAGAAATTATTACCATTACCAAGATATCTAATTATAATTATATTTATATATATGTATATATATATTTTAAATTAAGTATATTTTTGTGTTTTTTTTTTTTTTTTTTTAAAAAAAAAAAGTATCTTTAAGTATTATCTAGTAAAATAAATATTTGTAGTCTGATTTAATAATAAATTATAATTTGATAAAAAATAAAAAATAAAAAAAAATAAATAATACAAAATAAATAATAAATAATAAATAATAAATAATAAATAATAAATAATAAATAATAAATAATAAAATATAAAAATAAGCAAATAAATAAATAAATACCCATCCCAATGACAAATTAGATATTCGAGAACCATACTTATTTAAAATATTTATATTTAAAATAGTCATTACATTTAATATTTATTATTAATAAAATATAAATAAATAATAGTATTATTAATATTAATATATAAATTATTTATTTTTATTTTAATTTATTCATATATATAAAAATAATAATATCAATACTTACAATTTTAAAAACATTTCAACATCAAATTTACTTTCAATTTCTTCTTTTGAAGCATTATCTGGTAAAGCATTTAACCATCTGTAATTTTATTAACATAAATATTTATATTAATAAAATAGATAAATTTACTAAAATTGATTTTATTACAGTTATTAATATTAATATTAATATTATTTATTTATTTAACTTACGATATCAAATTATTAAGTTCAGCATGTGGATTTGCGGGATCTGCCGGTACAATACTTTCATAAAGTTCTGCAATGTTAGCACCTTCCATATCAGGATATAAATATGCTGGAATATTTTTATCTTGTTCATTTGTTTGAGATACACCCTGTTATATATTTATCATAATAAATAAGAATAAATATTATTTAATATTATTTGTTTTTAAATTATAATTAAATTAAGGTGCTTATTTTTTTTTCCCTTAAATTAATATTATTTTTATATTTAAAGGTTTAATATTATTATATTAATATATACCTTATAAAAAGAGCCATAAACATAACCATCACCATTTTTTTGAACATTGAAAAATCTTCTAATGAACTTCTTTTTATACATATCAGATAATTCATATAAACCATAAGAATTATTATTTATATATAATCTACAAAGAGTAGATTGAGTAACAGGTAAACCCATAGATTCAGCAATATCTTCTACTAACTTGTTTTTTATATAAGATTCATCATTACGTAAATTACGAAGTTTAAATTCTGAACGATTAAAAATTTCAGAATTTGATTTATCTGCTTCATTTTTTGATAGATCAATTTTAAATGGTTTTTTTTCATCATTTTTTGAACCTTGTCCTGATAAGTCGAGTGTTGCATTCGTAAAATGATATTTCTCATAAGGTCTATAATCAAAGATATATTAATAATTAAATAAATAAAAATAAATAATATAAAATAATAATAATAACAATAATAATAATAATAATAAATAAAACAAGATCAAAATGATTTAAAAATTCACAATAACAATATATTTATTTTTAAGTTTAAATATACAATTTTTATAAAAATATACTGTTAATAATGTAATAATCAATATAAAAAATTAATTAAAATATTAAGCAAAATCTATAAAAAAAAAATAATAATAATAAATATAAAAATTTTGAATATAAAAAAAATATATATATATTTATATATATAATAATTAATTGAAAAATTATTTACGTGTATAAATCAAATTCAATAATATAATTCAATGTCTGTTTCTGAGTCATAGTAATTAACTGGGTATAATCAGTATCTTTTAAATGCAGATTGATCACTCTAAGTTCACCTTCTTGGAAAAGTGGGGAATATTTATCATAACCTTCAAGTGGTTGAGCAATTCTTGGTATAGCTTTAATTATATCATCACCAAGTGAATATTTATGCCCATATACTTCATAAAATGTTGTGGTACTTCCTTGATCCCATGTTCTTGGAGTATTATCAATTAAAGGTAATTCATTTTGAATTGTACCAGTAATCTCATAATAGTATTGTTTTGGAGTACCATCAAATTTTAATTCAAATAAAATATCATTATTAGCTGATTGCATTGGATAGGATTTGCCATCAATATTAACAGATACACTTGTACCTCCATAATCTTGAGGTGAACAAATGACTTTAAAATTTACCGCATGACAAGTATTAACAATATAAATTAACACTACTTAAATTAAATTATTTGTTATTGTCATTATTATATATTTTTATTAGAAATTAAAAATACGTATATACAAAAAATAAAAAAATATTATATTAAAAAAAAAAAAATATTTAATCAATACTACTATAAATAGATTTTTTTATATTTAAATAATTATTATTTTTTATTATTTTGATAATTATTAAATATTGTAATATCAAATCGATAAAACGAGTTTATTGATATGTGTATGATTTGAGCTGATTTTATATATATTGATAGAGTTGCATAGTTTCGATATATAACATGAGTTGCATAGTTCTAATTTATTTACCTGTAATAAGCAAAGAAAGAGAATTCATTACGTTTAATATTTTTTTTAATTTTTTATTTTAATTTTTATTTTTATTTTAATTTTTATTTTTATTTTTATTTTGACTAAATAATTATTAAAATTAAAAAAAAAAAAAAAAAAAAAAGTGAATATTTCTTTTATTTTATTATTTTTATTATGACTTTTGTTTTTTATGAAAAAAAAAATTCTACATTATTAAGTATTAAAGATTGTAGAATTTTTTATATGCTATTGCTTTTACGTATATTTATTTGTATGTTTATGTTTTATATATATATATATTTGATTAATTTTATTAATTATTTTAATATTTGTTTCATTTAAAGTCTATTACCTAAGATATAATATATATATAATATATTAATATTAAAAATACCTGTTAAAAATAATAATAATAATAAAAAAAAAAAAAAAAAAAAAAAAAAAAAAAAAAAAAACTTGAATTCCTATATATTATATTTTATAATATTTATTTTAAAAAACATTCATAAATATTCATAAATATTTATATATTTAATATATTTAATTTAATTATTTGCTGAGTATATATATATATATATTACAAACAAAAAAAAAAAAAAAAAAAAAAAAAAAAAAAAATCTTACTTTATTAAAAATTCTTTTTTGTCCTTAATAAAAGAGATTTTATAAAGAAATATCTTTTTGTTTACACTTTAAATATTATTATACTAATAAAAAGTATTTATTATTCAATAATACTTTTTTTCTTATTTATTGTAATAAAAAGTATTTATATATATAATTAGAATATCTTTTTTTTTATAATTAATTATATTTATTATTATATTAAAAAAAAAGCTTTTTATCTTTTTATAATAATTATTTTAAAAAAAAAAAAAAAAAACTTGAATTCCTATATATTATATTTTATAATATTTATTTTAAAAAACATTCATAAATATTCATAAATATTTATTTATTTAATATATTTAATTTAATTATTTGCTGAGTATATATATATATATATTACAAACAAAAACAAAAAAAAAAAAAAAACAAAAAAACAAAACAAAAAAAAAAAAAAAAAAAAAAAAAAAAAAAAATCTTACTTTATTAAAAATTCTTTTTTGTCCTTAATAAAAGAGATTTTATAAAGAAATATCTTTTTGTTTACACTTTAAATATTATTATACTAATAAAAAGTATTTATTATTCAATAATACTTTTTTTCTTATTTATTGTAATAAAAAGTATTTATATATATAATTAGAATATCTTTTTTTTTTATAATTAATTATAATTAATTATATTTATTATTATATTAAAAAAAAAAAGCTTTTTATCTTTTTATAATAATTATTTTAGTCTTCTAAATTTTTTTTTTTTTTAAAGAAAAAAAAATTAAATTAAAAAAAAAAACTTATATTTATATAAATATATTTTATAATCTTCTTAATTTATAAAAATTTTATTAGAATTTTCTTTTCATCCAAAATACCTCATCACACAGACAAAATGACATAGAAATAGTTTGACATTTTAAATTAATATAAATAGAATTTATTTCTCTATTAAATAGAGTTTATTAATTATAATTGTACCTTAAATATATATGAAAGTATTATATATTTAAATATAGCTATTAAAAATTATTTATACAAAATTGAATGAATAAAAAAAAATTTTATAAAAAATGACTGACACAATTATATAATATTTATATATTATATATATATACTATATATTATTTATTATATATTATATATTATAGATTATAAATAATGCATATTAAATATTAAATATATTATTTTATTAATATAATATAATTTAGTACTATTTTTATTTTAATATAAAAAAAAAATTCATATGAAAATATACATATATATATATTTATTTATTTTAATGTTTATTGTTTTAAAAAAGAATTGTACAATTTTAATGATTATCGTTTTAAAAAAGAATTGTACAACATTAATTTGAACTTTATAAACATAAATTATAAATAAATACATATATAAAATCAAAGCAAAAAAAAAAAAATAATAACACTCTTATTTTTTTTATTTTGCCTTAGAATTTATCATTCTTTAAATAAAGATAAAAAAAAAAAAATAAAAAATAAAGAAAATAAAAAAAAATAAAAAATAAATGGATATTTGTTTATGTCTATTTAAGTTGATCACTTATAATTAAATAAAATAATAATTTATTATTTATTATATATTTATATATATATATATTTTTTATAAAAAAACTTTCTATGATGATATAAAAAAATAATATATAAAATAAAAAATTTTAATTAATATATTATTTTTATGTCTATATATTATAGATAATTTTCTCTTTTTTTATCTTTTTCATTTTATAATAATTAAAAAAAAAGATATTTGTATTGATAAATTCAATGATTTTTAATTTTTATGAATAATATATATAACTAAGTAACTTTTTTTTTTTTTATTTAAAGAATTAAAATAAAAAAAAAATAAAAAATAAAGAATAAACTTCTTATCTTTATAATTATATTTCTTATTAATTTTGTTTTTTTTTTCCTTTTTTATCTATATTAAAAAAAGTACCCTTAAACTTTATTTATAATAAATATCAAATTAATATATTTGTATATTACACAAAATAATAATAATAGAAATAATGTATTTTCTAATAAATTTATATTTAATCTTTTTTTTTTACAATCAGCTTTATTTTAGATGGTGAGTTTAGTTTGGTTTTGTCTGTACATTTACCTTATAATATAAATCAATATTTGTTTTTAAAATTTTTCTTCAATTTAAAAAAAAAAAAAAAAAAAAAAAAAAAAAAAAAAAAAAAACTTTATATTTTATATATTTATTATATTTCTAAGTAATCATTAATATGCTTTTATTTTTATTTTATTTTATTTTATTTTTATTTTATTTTATTTTATTTTATTTTATTTTTATTTATTCTGTTATTTTTTATTTTTTTTTTTAATTATTTATTAATAGTATTTTATTTTAATTAAAATTTTTATTTTTACTATTTATTTATATTTGATGAGTTTTTACTTTTGTTATATTATTTTTTTAATATAAATATTTAATTTTTTTTTTTTTTTGGATTGAAATGAATTTAGAAGTTCTATTTTTTTTTTTTTTTTACTTTGTTTACTCCTAAATATATTATATATATTACATTACATTAATAATATTAATAAATAGTTCAATGGTTAAATTTTTATTTATCATAATCATATTATTTTATTATTTAAGCAATAAAATATATATATTTTATAATGTTTATAAATTTAATTTTTTCTATATATAAATTTTTTTTTTTTTCTTTTTTTCTTTTTTTCTTTTTTTTTTAAAAAAAAAAAAAAAAAAAAAAAAAAAAAAAAAAAAAAAAAAACAAGAAAAAAAGCAAGAAAAAAAAAAAAACAAGAAAATATATTTTTATTTATATTTTTTTTTCTAAGCAATAAATATTATAATTTAATATTATATAATATTTATATATTATATATATATTAACAAATTATATATATATTTATTTTAAAGCAGGTTAAAGTTTTTGTTTTTTGTTTTGTTTTGTTTTATTTTCTATTACCTTTTAATTTTTATTCTATTTTATTATATTTTTATTAAACTTTATATTATTTTTTTTTTTTTTGATTTTTTTTATTTTCATTTTTTGTTTTTATGTACTTTCTGTATCTTTTCCAATAGTCATTAATTTACCACCAACTTCTCCAAATTTTCCTTTAGCTGAAAAACTAGTAACACCATAAAGTTGGGCTGCATTACTTGATCTACTTTTAATAAAACTTCTTAAATCTTCTACATCATTTGATGTATCAGAATATTGAGCATCAATTTTTGTTTTTTCAGGTATTTCTTGAGATTTAACAAATTCATGAGTTGGAAGATTTCTTAAACAATCATTATCCCAATACATATCATATTTGTAAAATTCATAAAAATAGTCAAGTCTTGGACCTAAAGCATCAATATTAAATAAATTACCAACAATTTCTTTAACCAAATCATTAAAAAGTGGAGTAATATTTGGATTCTTTATAATTTTAGTATAGAGTACTGGTTTTCTTTGTTTTTGTGAACCGTAAAAACGATCCTCTACGGATACAACCTCTGTTACATAAGTATCAATATCACCCTATAAATAAAGAAAAAGAAATATATAAATAAATATTAATTTAATAAATAAAAAAAATTTTTTTAAAAGTTTAATCATTATATATTATATTATATTGTATTAATAAAATAATAATAATAATATAATTTAATAAAATAGAATATGTTTAATATGTTTAAATAAAAATAAAATAAAATAAAATAAAAAAATACATACAGTGATTGCTTTACACCATTTACCGAGAGTTATATCAAAATCATATGAGAAGAAGTGGTATTTTCCATCATTTGGTTCAACATAAACAAAGTAATTATTTCCATTACCGAGATAACTATAATTTTCATAAAATAAAAAAAAAATTTTTTTAATTAATCAATATTTAAAATACGATACATTTTTAACTTTGATTTAATATATTATTTAAAAATAAAAAAATAAAAAATAATAAAAAAATAATAAAAAAATAAAAATAAATAAAAATATATTATATTTACCCATCCCAATGGCAAGATAAATATTCTAATATAATACTTTTAATATAAAAAAAAAAAAAAAAAAAAATTATAAAAAAAGCATAGTAATGTTAATATAATAAAATTTTAATAGATTATATAAATAAAAATTACTAAATTAATGCAATTTATTTATAAATAATATACATACTATTTTAAAAACATATCAACATCAAATTTTTGTTCTATTTCTTCTTTTGAAGCAGTTTCTGGTAATGCATTAAGCCATCTATATAATGTATAATAATATGTTATATTAATAATAATTTATTAAAAATAATAAAAAGAATTAATAAAAAAATATATATATATATTACTATTTATATTAAAGTGATTAAATAAGACTCTTACGTAATAAACTTTTGAATATCAGCATGTGCATTTGTAGGATCCGCAGCTACAACACTTTCATAAAGATCTGAAATTGTCACATCTTCAAAATCAGGATATAAATAGGCAGGAATTGGATTGCCAGCATTATTTTGTTGGGAAACACCCTATTAAAGTAAATAAAAATAAAGAATATATAAGTAAAGTATTAATATAAAGAGCTGTTAATACTTTATATTATTAATTTTTTATATTATATATGAAAAATTTAAAATTATACCTTATATAATGATCCATAAACATATTCTTCAGAAATTTTTGGTGGATTAAAGAATCTTCGAACAAATTTCTTCTTATACATGTCAGATAATTCATATAAACCAAAAGATTTATTATTTACATACAATCTACAGGCTGCAGTTTGTGTAAGCGGTAAAGCTAAAGATTCTGCCATATCCATAATAAGTTTATTTTTCATATAGGATTCATCAAATCTTAAACTACGAAGCTTAAATTCTTTACGATTAAAAATTTCAGAATTTGCTTTATCTTCTTCATTTCCAGAAAGATCAAACTTATATGGCTTCTTTTCTTGATTAACTGAACCTTGACCTGAAAAACTTAATGTAGCATTGGTGAAATGGTATTTTTCATATGGTCTATATGTATTTATTATTAAAATATTTAAAATAACAATAATAATAATAATAAAATTAATAATAAAACAAAAGAAATAAATAAAAGGAATAAAAAAAAAAAAAAAAAAAATAACATTTAAAATTTGAATAAAACTAATTAAATAAATACACAAATAAAAAAAAAAAGTATATCAATTTACGTGAATAAATCAAATTCCATTTTATATTCAATTTTTTGCTTTTTAACCATAGTAGTTAATTGCAAATAATCTGCATTCGATATATGAACACTAATAACAGGCATTTCTCCTTCCTGGAAAAGTAAAGAATATTTATCATAACCTGGAAGAGGTTCTCTAATTCTTGGTATAGTAGCAATTATATCATCACCAATAGTGATTGGACGTCCAAAAATTTCATAAAGCGTAGTGGTACTTTGACTATCCCAAGTTCTTGGTGTATTATTAAATAAGGTAAGTTCATTTATTGTTGTACCAGTAATTTCATAATAATATTGATTTGGAACACCATCATACGTAAATTCATATAAAATATCTGAATTAGCAGATACCATGGGGTGTGAAGTACCATCTATATTAACAGATACCCCTGTACCTCCATAATCTTGTGCAGCACATAATACTTTAAAATACACTGCATAACTAGTATTAACAATATAAGCCAACACTAATTTTTATATATTTTATATATTAAAGTTTTATATTTTAATTTAGTTTTTTTAACAAAAAATAAAAATGAAAAAGAAAAGAAAAAAAAATAAAATAAAATAAAAATGTTAATTAATAATTAAAAGTTTCAAAAAAATATTTTTATATTTTATATATATATATAATTAAAACCTTTTAAGAAAAATTTTGTATTTTTGTATATATATAAAATTGTAATAATATATATTATGCTTACCTATTAATGAAAATATTAATTTATTCATTTCAATTTAAAATATTATATATAATATTGTTTTTTTTTTTTTTTGTTTGTTTGTTTTTCTATTCTGTATTTATTTATTTTAATTTTATTTAATTTTATTTTAATTTTCTATTTTAATATGTAAAAGTTTCTCCTATTAATAAATATTTTATTTAGAGTACAAAAAAAAAATAATAATAATAAATAAATAAATAAACGAAATACAATGAAGAAATTACTATTATATATTTTTAAAAATATATATATATATATTCAAAACAATTCTTTGGTAATATAAATTTTGTATTTATCCAAAATTAATTCTTTAATTAGATGAATATTTTTAAATTCAAAAAATAATTTCTTTTATCTAATATGAATTGTTACAAAATACTGTTTTACTACAATAATATAAATAATTCTTATTAATAATACCTTTATACGTTTTTTAAAAAATGGAGAAATATTTAAATTTCTTTTTAGTTTAATATTAATTCATTTAATATGTATATATATATTTCTTTTTTGTTAATATACTTTTGTATATATTTCTTTTTTTATGAAAATAATTATTGTATTCAGATAAAACTATTTAATATTTTTGTGTAAATGATATTAAATATATTTTATTATTATTAACTTCCTATAAAATCTCTATATTTTATTTCTTTTTTTTTTTTTTAGAATTTTTAAAAAAAGAAATTATTAATTTCTTATTATAAAATCTCTCTTGAATATTTAAAAAAGAAATTGTTAAAATTCTAAATTATTTATTTACTTTTTTTTATTTTTTTTTTTTCTAAATTATTTATTTACTTTTTTTTATTTTTTTTTTTTTTTTATTTTTTATTAAGAAATAATTGTATTATATAGTATTAATTGAATATTATTAATAAAAATTTTGCTTTTTATTATTACTATTTAAATTTTGTATATTTAACATATTTTGTATAAATTAATATATATAGTTTTAATTATATTTCTATTTGACCATTGGAGGAAATTTAAAAATAAAATAAATATAAATATAAATATAAATATAAATATAAATAAAATTACGAAGAAATGAATTTAAATAATAGTAATAAAAATTAATATTAATATATAAAAAATAATTAAATAATATGAAAATAATAATAAAATAATATGATAATAATGATTAAATAATATAAAATAAAATTAAAGTTATTAATTTGAATGTGTTTAATATCAAATATATATTAAATAAATAAATATATAGAATATAGATAAATAACTTAATTAAATATTAATGAATATGAAATATTTAAATAAATATTTTAATTAAATATTAATGAATATATAATAATACTTGACATAATAAAAAATATATTTAATTAAAATTAAAAAAAAAATTTTTTTGTACAAATGTTACTAAATCAATTTAATGTAACCTTAATCTTATATTTACTGGATGAAGTTAATTATTTTAATATTGATTTAAGCATTTCTAATTTATTCATGATATAAATTATAATTGCAACTAACGATTTTTAATTTATTTTCAATTTTTAATTTAATTATTATTATTATTATTATTATAATTTTAAAAGTTTTAATTGTTTATAATTAAATTCATGTTAAACTTTATTAATTATATTTACATTGAATTTTTTTAAAGTAATAATTATATTTTAGTTTATTAAGAAATATATACACTTATTTTTATTTATTTTTTTTAATTATTCTATATTAGCTAATCATTTAAGTTTTTTATAAATTAATTTTTTTTTTTTATTTTTATATAACTAATTTTATATTATTTTGAATTATATATTATTATAATAATAATAATTTAATATAAATTTTTTTATAGTTTTAAATTACTAAATATTTAATAAATGTTTTAGCTTTTTTTATACATGATATATAATAAAATGATATATTAATAAGTTAAAACAGTTATTAAAATTTTAAAACTTTACAAATTATATATATATATATATATAATAATTATATTAATATCATATAATTATATTTCAGTTAACTAATAACATTATAGTTCATTAACATGATGTTTTAATTTTCATTTTTATAATAATACTAGACAAAATTTTTAATATTATAATCATTTAAAAGTAACATATTAAATTAGTTAAAATTTTGCTTTTTTAAAATATGTAGTTTATATAATAATAGCAATAATATTAATAATTATATGCATATAAAAAAATATATAAAATATATAATAAAAAATTTTTATATTTAAACCTATAATAATTCCATCAGTATATATATATAATCAGGAAAAGTGAACTTTATTTTTATTTTTAAATTTTTATAAATTAATTTATTATTTATTTATTTAAGGACTTTTCTTAAAAAAAAATGTTGAAAACATAAAGTTTAAGAAAAGTCCTTAAATAAATAAATAATAAATTAATTTATAAAAATTTAAAAATAAAGTGGAACAAAATATTTAAAGATGTTTATAATTATTTTGTGTAATAATAAACTAGTACAGCCAATAAATCAATTGTTTTTAGAAATATACATTTAACCCTTTTTTAAGCAATCAAATCTAATAATATTTAATTTTATATGACAAATTGAAATAATAATTTTTTAATTGTTAATTTTATTTTTTTTTTTTTATTGTATAACAGTTATAGTAAAGATATATATACATCTTTTGATACTTATATCAAAGAGTATATTAAAAAAAATTAACTACATTACAATAAAGACCATAACACTTTTTTGAAAAAAAATAAAAATAAAAAAATATACATATACATATAATGCATATTATAGTCAATATTTTATTATGGTATTATCTTGTTGGAATTTATTCTAAACAATATTTATATTTATAATTTTTTTTATATTTTTTCATATTATTTATTTATTTATAATTATATATTATAGATATATTTATCATATACTTTTTATATATATGTTTTATATTTCATTTAGAAATTCTTATTTATATATTACTAATTCATTATTAGTTTTAAATTCATATTATTCCACAGCTATATATCCCAACTATATAATTCAAAACTTATGAAACAATTTATTTATCTATTTATTTATCAATTTGTTTGTCTATTTATTTATCTATTTATTTATCTATTTATTTATCTATTTATTTATTTTAAATATTATAATTAATTATTAATTAATAAAATATAAGTCCTAAATTTGTTTTTAATTTTTTTTTTTAAATTAATATTATTTTTATTAATTGTTAAAATAAAAAAAAAAAAAAAAAAAAAAAAAAAAAAAAAAAAAAAAAGAGTTTCATATTTGATATAATTATTCTATTTATGAATTATATAGAAACTTGTTAATTTAATTTCTAAAAAATTAAAATTAAGTAGATTTTTTTTTTTTTTTAATTTCCAGTGTGTACCGCCCTATGCCCCCCTCAAGGCATGGGAATATTAAGGTAGTCACAACACTTCCGTGTGCTATAGCACAGGCGGATATAGTCCCTACTGGACAGCCATACCATTATTCAGCATTGGCGCTCTAACCATACATATTATTGTTGAGATTTTTCTAGCACGATTTTTCTCGGAATGCTTTTTCGGTGCCTAACTCCCTAGATGCGAGGCTAAAATAACCTAACCCAAATGAGTCACGTGTTATCCACTTGGTAATAGTATATTAAGTTAGCAGATTGATTCGTAGTTTAGCTACGTGTATATGAACCCATATGCTAGGAATTCCCTCGTAAGTATATTAATGACAGTTACTAGCGCAACCCTCTCAGGTCCACCGTTAGGACAGTATCTAGTCTATATTACTCCAGAATTTAAAGAATATTATATATAAGGGGAGAGGAATATGGGTGTGGGGCATTTCGCCAAATTGCATTTCACCAGGTTGCATTTCACCAATTTTTTTGAAAGCATGTGGCGTATTAAAAAAATGTGGCATTTCGCCAAATTGAGAATTATTAAATAAATAAATAAATAAATAAATAAAATTAAATATTATTAATATCGCATAAAAACAATTTTAAAAAAAATATTTTGAATTAATATTTATTTATTTATTCATTTATTTATATCAATACTCTACTTGTCGAAATGCAACCTGGCGAATAGCAACTTTGGGAAATGCAACTTGGGGAAATGCAACTCTCCCGGGGGATATACTTGTCTGTTAACCCTAACCACCATCTACCGTAAAACCTTTGTTCAGGAAAAACTGAAAATGGTCAAAGGGCGGGAACCAGGAGCCTTATGCTCTAAGACGCAACGCCTTAACAGCCAGGATAGAACCTGGAACAAATTAAGTAGATAATAATTAAAAAGAAATAAACTACATAATTTTTTTTATAAATTTTTTTTTTTTTTTTTTTAGCTATTAATAAAAATTGAATCATTTAATATATAATTTTTTTTTTTTAGCTATTAATATAAATTAAATCATTTAATATATAATTTAAAATAAAATATAAATAATTTAATAAATCTTATTTATATTATCATGAATTTAAATGTATGTTTCTATGTTGAAATTAAAAATGGTATTTCAATAAGAATTGATAACTAGAATTGTCATTAAAATAACTACATCAAACTTAGGTCTACTTTCGATATATACAAGCTATACAATAACCAAATTTGTTATGTAAATACAAAATAATTAATTTCATATTTTGTTTTTTTTTTAATTCGCTTGAATCTTTAATAATAAAAATTAAAAATAAATTAATCTTGGCTTAGTAAATTTTTTTTTTTTTTTTTTTTAACCTACAGTATTATTTAGTTATAGTAAAATTTCTTTCTAATTAAAAAAAAAAAAAAAAAAAAAAATTCACTAAGCCACATTTAACAAAAAAAACTAATAATAATTATAATAATAAAATTTAAGAATAAAAAAATAAAAATTAGAAATTAAAAATTAAAAATTAAAAAATAATAATTTATTAAAATAAGTTTAATAAAAATAAGTCAAATTTTAAAAAAAAAAAATCTAAATATAATGAAAGTTTACAGTATTCTTAAAAAATAAATCGAAATATAGTCATAAATAAATATATATATATATTTCAATAATATTTTTTTTTATTATTTATTTACTTATTCATTTATCATATTTTTTTTTATTATTTATTTATTTATTTATTTATTCATTTATCATAATAAAAACTTAAATATATATTTAACTAAATATTATTACTTTTACACATCAATCATATTTAAATAAAAATGAATAACAAATATAATATATAAACCTTTTAAAAAAACAATTGTTTTTCCATTATTGAAATACAAATTAATAGATTAAAAATAAATAAAAAATAAAATAAAATTACTATTAAAATTAATCTATAAAATAATCAATATGTAATTTTTTATAATATGTAATTTTTATTATTGTATGTAATTTATTTATAATATGTAATTTTTATTATTGTATATAATTTTTTTTATAATATGTAATTTTTATTATTATATGTAATTTTTTTATAATATGTAATTTTTATTATTGTATGTAATTTTTTTATAATATGTAATTTTTATTATTGTGTATATATATATTTTTACATGTAGTTTTATTATTATATGTGATTTTTATTATTATATGTGATTTTTATTATTATATGTGATTTTTATTATATGTGATTTTTATTATTATATGTGATTTTTATTATTATATGTGATTTTTATTATTATATGTGATTTTTTATAATATTTTACTAAATTTAACTTTTTTTTTTTTTTTCTTTTTTTTTTTATTTATTATTAAATATTCTATTTACAATTTTTTTTTTTTTTAATAAAAAAAAAAAAAAATTACTATTAATTTTTAATTATTTATTATTATTATATCATTATTACTATTTCAATTTCTATACTATCTTTTTTATTATTTTAGTAATATATTAAAATAAATATACTAATTTCATGTGTTCATTAAAAACGCTTATATATATATATTGATATTTCTATTAACACTTTTAATTGGAAATTTAAAATAAATAATAGAAGAAGTACTAAAGTGAATAATAAAGTTATTGGAAATTTAAAATAAATATACTAATAGAAGAAGTACTAAAGTGAATAAGAAAGTTGATTTTTTGGTATCAGCATCACTTGTATCATTTAATTGAGAATCATTTCCTTCATCATTATCAACTATCTTTTCCCCTACAGTTCCAAATTTTCCCTCAGCCTTAAATGGTCCTGTCATATTATAAACCATGGCAACATTTTCGGATTTTGTTTTAATATAGCCCTTGACATACTTTGTTTTTTCTAAATTTGTAAATTGATTATCGATTTCTTCAATAGTTGGAACTGGTTGTTCACTACCACCTTCATAATACTTAGTTTCAATAATATCATAACAACCAATATCCCAAATTAAATCATCTTTTAAGAATTCATATAAATAATCAACTCTTGGACCTAAGGCTTCAATATTAAATAAATTGCCGACAATTTCTTTAGTTAAATTATCAAATATTGGTCTAATTTCTGGATTATTAATGATCTTTGAGTAGAGTAATGGTTTTCTTTGTGGTCCATCTCCATAGAAACGATTTTCTTCTGAAAGAACATTTGTAACATATCCATCAATGGATCCATCCATAGTCTCACACCATTTACCTAAAGTTGAATCAAAATCGTAGGATATGAAATGGTACTTTCCATTATTTGGCTCAATGTACATAAAGTAATTGTTTCCGTGACCAAGATAACCATCCCAATGACAAATTAAATATTCAAGAATAGAATACTTTAAGAACATATCAACATCAAATTGTTTTTCAATTTCAGATTTAGAAGCATTATCTGGTAATTTATCAAGCCAACTTAAAAAATAAATAAATAAAAAAATAAAAAAAAAAAATATTAGTACATAAACGTTATTAAATATTTATATTTATATTTATCTTGTAGTTTACTTACTCTATAACATTTGTGATTTCAGCAGTAACATTCATACTTCCAGTTTCTGGAACAATAGTTTCATAAAGTAATTCAATTGGCTTTCCTTCGATATCTGAGTATAAATAAGCTGGAATTTTTTCCTTGTAATGACCCTAAGAATATTAATAATAAATAATAAAAATAAATTAATATATTATTAATTAATAAAAAAAAAAAAAAAGAAAAAAGTAATAATTAATACTATATATATACCTTGTATAATGCACCATAAACATATTCTCCACCATTCTTTTTAATATCAAAGAATCTTCTTAAAAATTTCTTTTTATATAAATCAGAAATTTCATATAAACCATAAGATTTATTATTTATATATAATCTACAAAATCCAGATTGAGTAACTGGTAAACCTAATGATACAGCAAGATCATTGGTAAGTTTGTTTCTAATACCACTTTGATCATAACGAATACTACGAAGTTTAAATTCTTTCATTCCAAAAATCTTTTTATTCTTTTTATCTTCATCTTCCTCTGCAAGATCAATCTTATAAGGCTTCTTATCTAAATAAGCAGAACCTTGACCGGAAAGTTTAATGGTTGCATTATGATAACTTAATTTTGCATATGGACTACATTAAAATATTTTTTATATATTGAATAAATAAATTAAAAAAAAAAAAAAAATAAATAAAAAAATTAAAAAAAAAAAAATTAGTAATCTTTTTCAATTTATATATATATATACTATATATATATATATAATATAACTAATAATACTTACGTATAAAAATCAAAATCAACAAAATATTTGAATTTTTCATCATCTGTAAAATTGATTAATTCATCATAATCATTTTCCTTCATATGAACGTTAATAACTGGAATTTCACCTTCCTGATAAAGAAGAGAAAAATCATCATATCCCTTAAGTGGTTGATAAAGTCTCGGAATAGTTTTAATAAATTTATCACCAGTAGTATGTCTACGATCATAAACTTCATATAATGTTGAAGTTGCTTTTGGATCCCATTCTCTTTCAGCACCAAAAGTTTGGAGTTCATTTTTATTTGCTCCAGTAATTTCATAATAATATTTTTTTGGTGTTCCCTTAAAATTATATTCATATAAAATATCATTATTTTTGGAAACCATTGGATAAGTAGTACCATCAATATTTACAGATACACCAGTACCTCCATAATCCATTGGATTACATAAAACGCTGAAGTTAGCGGCTAAACAAGTACTAACAATATGATTTAACACTATATATATATTATTTTTATTTATTTATTTTTTATTCAAATATTATATTTAGTTAAGAAAATTTAAAATATTTAAAAAAAAATTATAATATATAAAATTATTTTTTACACTTTAATTTTATTATATGTATTTTACTTCTTATAATTACCTAAAACTATGGATAATTTGGAATTCATTTTGGCTATTTTTTTTTTTATTTAACTTATTTTAATTATTTACTTTTAATATAAATTAATTATTTAAAATTATTATGTTCTTTTTATATTTTACTATTTCTTAATACTTTTTTTTATTTCTTAAAGTAAAAATAAAATAAAATAATAATACTATTATATTATTATTATTAATCGAATATAGACATATATTAATAAAAATATGTTTATAAAATAAATTATATTCGAATATTAATATTTTTTTTTAATATTTTTACTACTTCCTATTTGATATTAATAATTATATACTTTATTTACAAATAAAAAATTATTAATATTTTAAGAAAGTATAAAATAAAAAAAACTATAACTTTTAGATAAATAAAAAAATTTAAAAAAATAGGACAAAAAATGTCATTTATATTTTAAAAAAAAAATTTTTTTAACAAAACGTTTAATAAAAAAAAATTTATTTGTTTTTTTATTAAATCTTATTTCATATTTAATATTATTATTAATATTATATTTGTTGTTATTAGTATATTCAATCATTTTTCATAGATTTTATTAATTTAAATATCAATATGAAAATTTATTAAATAACAATAAATCAAATAATAGAAAAAGAATATTAAAATTTTTTATAAATAATAACATAATAATAATAAATTATATATTTTTCATAAAAAATGGTATAAAGAAAATAATTAAATATTATCATTATATATTTTTATTTTTATTTTTAATATAAAATAAGATAATAATAAATTTAATTTTTTTTAGTAAATGTTAACACAAAATTTTCTATAATATATATTATTATTGTATAATATAATGTTTCATATATTAATTTGAATTGAATCTTTAGTTATTTATTTAGTATTTATTTATTAAATAATGAAATATTATAAAAATTATATACTATTTATTAATAATTTATTTATTTATTTATTTATTTTAAAAAAACGTTTTAAATAAATTAAATTAATTATAATTTATCATTAATAATATACATTTAATATAACATGCTACTTTTTTTGTGTCATTATTAAAAAATAATTATTATTACCATACAAAGTAAATTTTGTTCTGCCGTAATTAAATACTAAAATAATATTTAATATATAATCTTTTTTATTATTATTTGTAATTATTTTTAAATTTATTTAGTTTTTTATTATTTATTATTTTCTATTATTATTAAATTAATATCTTTTTATTAACAAATAAATTTTCAATATTTTATCAATAAATTAAAAGATAATAAAATTTAATAATGAAATAATTAAACAATATATTAAATAATAAGAAAAAATAGCAAGAAAAAAAAATAATAAGTAATATTAAAAAATGATAATAAAAAATAATAATAAAAAATAATAATAAAAATAATAAATAGATAAATAAATAAATAAATAAATAAACTAAAAATAGTAATATATAAATAATAATAAATGAAAAATAATAAATAAATGATAATAAATAAATGGATAAGTAAATAATAATTAATAATTAAACAATACATAAATAAATAATAATTAATTTATAATAATTTACTTAATTCAAAATAATAATAAATGAAACAATTAATATTAAATATTGTTAAGTATTAGTATTATTATTTTTTCAACAGAAATAAGAATAATATTTTTTCGAAATTTATTATTAGTGAGAATTAATTTTTAATACAATTATATTATAAATTAACAATTATAATAATAGAAAATATATTTATTATAAAATAATAAAAAAGATAAATTAAATATATAATAATAATAATAATAATAATAATAATAATAATAATAATAATAATAATAATAATAATAATAATAATAATAATAATAATAATAATAATAATAATAATAATAATAATAATAATAATAATAATAGAAAATGATGAATTAAAAAATAAAAGCAAAAAATAAAAAGAAAAAAGAAAAAAATAATAATATTAAAGAAGTAATATTAATAATAATAATTGATAAATTAAAAATAATACTAATATTAATAATAGAAAATAATGAATAATTAAAATTAAAACTAAAAAGTAAAAAGTAAAAAAAAAATAATAATAATTATGAATAATAATAATAATAAATGAATTAAAAATAATAATAATAATAATAATAGAAATTAAAAATTATAATAATAAAAATAGTATATAATAAATTGAAGAAAAATAAAAAATGATGAATTAAATATCTTTTTTTTTTTTTTTTTTTTTTATTAGATTTATATATTAATAATAGAAATATATATATATATATTTTTTAACAATGATAAATTAAAAAAAAAAAAGAGTATTTTTCAAATAGAAAAATCGATATGTAGTAATATTGTGAATTATTTTTTAAAAAATATATAAATATTTTATTATTATTAATGCATAAACATAATATGGTAAAAAAAAGAAAAAGGAAAAAAGAGTTTGTATCTGAGAAAAAGTATATGTGTTTTTTATAATAAACTTTATTTAATTTTTGTATTTATTTAATACATAAATTTTATTAATTTTAAGAACTTTTTTAATTTTTGTATTTATTTAAATACATAAATTTTATTAATTTTAAGAACTTTTTTAATTTTTGTATTTATTTAATACATAAATTTTATTAATTTTAAGAACTTTTTTAATTTTTGTATTTATTTAATACATAAATTTTATTAATGTAAAGAACTCATTTTTTTAAGATAATAAAAATAATTATTTTTTTATAGTAAAAATTACATCTTTAATCATGTGATTATTCTATGAATTAATGCACAAAGATAGATGTTACACAACATAAAAATATAATAATAAAATATTAATATAAGAATATAATATTGATAATGTTCAAGGTTGTGGATTCAGAGAACACGAACAAGTATTACACCAAGTGTTTTAATATATATTTAATATATATTTTTATTTATTTATTTATTTAGAAAAATACATATATCTTTATTATTATAAAATCAACCAGAAAAAATAATTTAATTTATTATAAAATCAACCAGAAAAAATAATTTAATTTTTAATTAAACTATAAAATAACTATATACAAAATAAGGTTATAATTAATGAGGCTTGTGTGGCATATTAGATATGTTATGCATAATGTTCATATAACATTGCTAATATTTAACAGATAATAATATAAGAATATAAAAATATAATATTAATAATATAAAAATATAAAATAAAATGTGATTATTTTAACAGTATCAAATAGAAAAATCGATATATGGCAATATTGTGAATTATTTTTAAAAAAGTTTAGGTTGCTAATTAAACTATAATCAATAATAAATATAAATATTATTTACACAAAAAAATATAAAGTTTTTTTTTTTTTTTTTTTTTTTTTTTTTTTTTTTTTTTTTTTTTATCAAAAAATAAAGTTTATATTGTTTAATAAATCTAATCTTTTCTTTTCAATAATTATTAGAGTTTGGAGTTACATTTCTATATGTGGCTTATATAAAATATGAAGTACTTAAATAAACTTTATAGGAATGGCTTAAATTTTATTTAATAAATTTTAGTAAATAAATGTTATTTTAAAAGTATATTTTAATATATTTTTTTTAATACTTCTTGTTAAAATAATATTTTATACTAAAATAATAAAAAAATAATATTTAATTTTAAAGATATAAATTATACTTAATGTTTTTTATTAATAATAACTTGTTCTTTTCCTCTATTTGTTTCAGTTTTTTCAATTTTTGAATTTCTTTTCCTTTTTTTAATGGTTAAAAATAAAATATGTTTAATATTTTATAATTTATTATTTATTTATTTATTTATTTATTTTAATTTTTTATTATTTATTTTATTTATTGTTTATTTATAATTGTTTACATAAATAAAGTGTTTATAAGAAAAATTTTTTATGTTTTATAATTTTTATATATGAAATATAAATTATAAAACTTTCAATAACATATTAATTATGAAATACTAGTTTGGATAATATAATTAATAAAGTTCTATATCATTCAACTGATATAAATAAATATAAACAATAATAAAAATATTAATTTTTTAATTTAAATTTTGTCAATAAAATAAAAGACAAAAAATAATTGTATTGTTATTCTAATGCAATTGTAACGCAATATTTTACATAAATAATTTAGAAAATTGCTTTGTTTAGGAATATCAATAAAAATATATTTATATACTAAATTAATTATTATATTTTTATTATTTAAATTTGAATATTTTTATTTTATTTTTATTATTTAACTTTGAATATTTTTATTATATTTTTATTATTTAAATTTGAATATTTTTTATAATTAATATTTAAAAGTAATTTTATAATATATATATATATTATAAATAGTATAAAAGAATCAATTTTTATTATTATTTTTTTTTTTTATTTTTTTATTTTTTTTTTTTGCATTTATTTTTAATTTTAAAAAATAATTCAATTTCAAATTAAATAATAATTGGTTAAATTTCATCATAAATTATTCTTTAAAAAGATGAACTTTCCTTATATATTTATATATTGGTTTTCTTTTTTAATAATTAATTAAATTAAATGGTTTTAAAATTATTTATTAATTTTTTAATAAAAATATTTTATAATTTTTAATTTTTATATAAATTAATAATATAAAATTATATAAAATTAAATTAAAAATTAAATAAAATATAATCTAATTTAAATTTAATATTTTATTATATAATCAAAGAAATATAGAAATATATATAATCAAAATAAAGAAAATTTGTCAAATAATAACAGTATTACTAATAATATTGATATTCCAAAATCAAATAATTCAGAACAAAGTAATTCTAAATCTAATTATGACAATACTAACAATGATTCTTCTTCCAATACCTCTATTAATGAAGATAAAAAATCTAATAATGAAGAAACAAATGAAACTAGTAAACCTGTAGAAAATGAAAATGAAAGTGAAAATGAAGAAGCCACAATAATTTCTGATTCATCAGATCAACAAACCGTTGAGGATTCTGAATTTGATTTGGATTAATTCTATTTTTTTTTTTTTTTTTTGGTATAATAGTAATTGCAAATACATGATTTAATTTTTTTTTTTTTTTTTGTATTTAAATATTAAATTTTATAATTATTAATGTAATTTAAACATATATATATAAAAAAAAAATAAACAAAAAATTTAAATAAAAATTAAATAAAAAATTCAAACATTTTTTTATTTAAAAATTAATAATAAATATGTATTTTTTGAATATATATAGTAATGTTATTTCATTAAAATTATTTAAAAATAATATTGATAAAACAAATTTTTTTTTAAAAAAATAATGGAAAGCCAGTAGTCTTTTATTTTTTATTTTTTTTTTTTATAACAGACTATTGGCTTTCTATTATTCTTCTAAAAAAAATTTAAATACTTAAATTCAATATTATTTAAAAATGATTTAAATTATTAATTTTTTTTTTTTTTTTACAATTCTATTGATAAAATTTTATTTTATTTTCTTAGAATATAGTTTCTATCTAATTTTAAATTCAAAAAATTTATTTTTTTTTTTTTTTTTTTTTTTTTTTTTTATTTTTTTTTTTTATTAGATTAATAATAAACTTTAATTAGTATAGAGTCTTTGGTTCTTCTTATTTATTGATGATAATTCTTTGTAATTCTTTGTAATTATATTTTCATTTAAATTTGTATCAGAATTTATTTAATGTATCATTTCAACGTCTATATTCTTTAAAACGGTAAGTCTGATAATATACAAATAGGTATTGATCATAGTGTAAAAATCACTAATCATAATTGGATTGGTATAGTATTAGTAAGGTAATACGAAATCCCCAAAAAATATGAAATAGGGAAAGAAGATTCTTTGGAAGATGATTAAAAAATATTATTGCTAATAAAAGGTCTTCTTTCCCCTTGAGCTTATCAATAAGATTTCAAATACCATATTTTATTTTCCCTACGAAGGTGACATAAGTACTTAAAAAATTAATATTATCTTCAAAATTTTCCTCTGAATAATTAGAAATATTAAAAGATTTTTATTCTTCAAATTTAGGACATGAAACTATTTAAGGGTATAAAATTTAGATATGCTATTACTATCACCACAAAAAAGGTACAACAAGATAAACGTTATCAACTGAAATAGTATTACTCTTAATATATAGGGTTATTATTTAATATACTTTATTTTTTATTAAAATTTTATTTTTTAATATTTTTATTTATTTATTTATTTTTTTTTTTTTATTTTATACATTTTTTATTATATATTTATAATGAATTTTTCATTTTTAATTTATACAATTTTTTTTTTTTTTTAGACAGGGAAGAGAATACACTTCCATAACTTTATTAATTTTAATATAAAAAAAATACATGTAGGTGAAAAGTACATTTGAAATTAAAAAAAAAAATAAAATAAAAGCTAAAAAATAAAAAATAAAAAAGCTCAGAAATACTATGTATTTCGGCAAGTTGTACTATGCTGGAATTTTTCCTTTCCTAACAAATAAAAAAAAATAAAACCTAGAAGTAACATCTTTAAAATAGAAGATAGTGTGGTGTCCACTAAACTCTCCCCGGGATTCATCATTTATTGAAGTAACATCTTTAAAATAGATAGTGTGGTGTCTACTAAACTCTCCCCAGGATTCATCATTTATTGAACTAATGAGGCGAGCTTCACTCTTTGTGGAAAATAGATGATGATTCCTGTATTATCCTTATGCCTTACTAGTTAACGACGTCGACGCTCTTGGTCAAGTTTGGTAATTTGGAATATCTATAAAATAATAGCTCAAAACGAACTATTTATGATAGGTATTGCGCTAGTTAAGAATTCCGCTAAGCCCACAATTTTTGGAACAGGTGACTCAGATGAACCTTTGAAAAATAGTTCATTTAATAGTCTCTGTTCACCACTATCGAAATGTTGTTTATTTAAAGCTAAAGTTCCACCAAGAAGGATCGAATATATATAATGATTGATATAATCATTAAAATCAGAAATAGAGTCATAGGAAGAAAGATGAATTAACACTCTAATCTTCCTAGCGAACAAAACATAGAGATCATCAATGAAATTTAAAGAATTCCATCTAAAAGGTGCAAGAGCATCATATTTAAAAATCCAATGCTCAAAAGATTGATTACCTTCACCACAACAGGGGAAAGTCTTGGGACAATCTTCTGAAACTCTACTCTACCCATTCTAATAGCAATAGTAGTATTGTATTTATAACCACAGCGTAAACGTATATAATTTATATAATATATTAATATATTTATTTGTTAATAAATAACCCAATATAAATTTATTATTATTGTATTACATTAATTTTTTTTTTTTTTTTTTTTTTTTTTTTTTTTTTTTTTAAAAAAATATAAAATATTTAATTTATAATGATGATATACTTTTAAAATTTTTTTTTTTTTTTTTTTTTTTTTTTTTTTTTTTTTTAAAAAAATATAAAATATTTAATTTATAATGATGATATACTTTTAAGATTCAAGGTTTATTTATAATGTAATATATAATAGTAAATAATTTTATTTTATTTTATTTTATTTTATTTTTTTTTTTTTTTTTTTTTTTTTTTTTTTTAAAAAAATATAAAATATTTAATTTATAATGATGATATACTTTTAAGATTCAAGGTTTATTTATAATGTAATATATAATAGTAAATAATTTTATTTTATTTTATTTTATTTTATTTTATTTTTATTTTATTTTATTTTATTTTATTTCATTTTATTTTTATTTTATTTTATTTTATTTCATTTCATTTTTATTTCATTTATTTTATTTACTAATTTATTAATTATATATCACTAATAATAACTACATTTTAATATAAAATTCTAATATTTATTATATTAATATTTTTATTTTAAATGATATATATAAATAAATATAAATTAATTTGAAATTAATTTGAGTGATTTTAATTTAAAATTAAGTTATTTTTAATTTTTATTTTCTGTGGCTTTTCCGATAGTCATTAACTTTCCCCCAACAGTTCCTTTTCCCTCAGATTTAAAAGCTGGGATATTTAAAGTTTGCTTTAAAAATTCCGATCTAGCTTTAATATAGCCTTTTAATTCGGATGGTTCTGATTGATCAGAAAATTGAGCATCAATATTTTCTATAGTTGGTAATTCATGACCTTTATTAAAATTTTGAGTTTGAATAGTATTGAAACTATTTACATCCCAATACATATCAACCTTATAAAAGTCATAGAAGTATTGAATTCTTGGTCCTAAAGCTTCTAAATTGAATAAATTTGTTAAAATATTTTTTAATAATTCTTCAAATTTTGGTTTGATTGCTGGGTTGTTAATTATCTTTGTCCAAAGTAAAGGTTCTCTTTTTGGGCCAGTACCATATTTTCTATTTGATTCATCTTCAATAATGTCATGAGTATAAGTATCCAAGGTACTCTACGTTAATTATAATACACATAAAAATATTTTATTGTTAATAACATTTTATTTATTGTATTCTGTTACTACTACTCTACTATTATTTATTATATTATTTATTATTTATTATTTATTATTTATTATTTATTATTTATTATTTATTATTTATTATAATTATTAAAATATAATTAAATCCTTTATAATAATTATAATTTTAACTTACCATTGTAGCTTTACAATATTTACCAAATGTTAAATCAAAATCATATGAGAAGAAATGATATTTTCCATTATTTGGTTCAACATAAATGAAAAAATTGTTACCATTTCCAAGATATCTAATATATTTTATATATTATAATGTAAATATTATTTTTATATTTTTATTATGTTAATAATATATTTTTATATAAATATATATATATATATTTTTTTTTTATTTTATTTATTTTTTTTTTTTTTAAAAAAAAAAGTCATAAAAAAGTAATTTATACCCATCCCAATGACATAGTAAGAATTCAATAGCCATACTAATAAATATTATAATAATATTATTAATATAAAGAAATAATAAATATTAATAATAATTATATTTAATTCATTATTAATATATAAAAGTCCATAAAGAAAAATATTAATAATTATAAACAAATAAATAAATTACTATTTTAAAAACATATCAATATCAAATTGTTTTTCAATTTCAGCTTCTGTTGCTGTTGGTTGTAATGCTTCTGCCCAACTAATTATTATTTTTAATATATATATATATAATTAATTAATATAGAATTTATTATATATTTTACCATACAACTCAATAATATTTTTATTAATTAATATCAATAATATCAATAATTATTATTATTACTACTATTACTATTGATAATAAATATTCAAAAATTATTATAAATAAATATGTATCATTTAAAACATAATAATAAATTATTTACGCAATCATTTTCTGAATATCTTGATGTGGGTCATAACCTGCAGTTGGGGGAACAACACTTTCATACAATTCTTGGATAGTACTACCTGGGAAATCAGAATATAAATAAGCTGGATATTCATGGGAAACACCCTAAAATATATATGATATTATAATTACATTATTATGATAATGATAGTTATGAAATTGTAATTATAAATTATTATTGTAATTATTATTTTATTAAATAAAAATTTATTATTTTTATTATTTATTTTTTTAATGTTTTTTTTTTTTTTTTTTTTTTTTTTTTTTTTTTTTTTTTTTTTTTTTTACAAAATTATTACTTATGAAATTATTAAAATTATTATGATACATACCTTATATAATGAACCATAGTTATAAGTTTCACCTGTCTTTTCAACTTTAAAGAATCTTCTAACAAACTTTTTCTTATACATATCAGTAATTTCATATAAACCATATGGACTATTATTTATATACAATCTGCAAATACCACTTTGAGCAACAGGTACACCTAAGGATTCACCAATATCCATAGCAAGTTTATTTTTTATATAAGATTCATCATAACGTAAACTACGAAGTTTAAATTCTTTACGATCAAAAATTTCTGAATTTGATTTATCAGCTTCATTTTCTGAAAGATCAATCTTATAAGGCTTTTTTTCTAATTCTTTAGAACCTTGACCAGATAAACTAAGTGAGGCATTTGTAAATTGATATTTCTCATATGGACTTGAAATTAATTTTTAGTACATTATAAATTTAATTTTATAAGTTTTTACATCATATATTATTAAAAATTGAAGATGTGATATAATAAAATAAGTTTTAATCAAAATAAAATAAAATAAAATAAATAGTGAAGTAGTATAAAATAGTAAAATATTAATAAAAATAAAATAAAATAAAATAAATAGTGAAGTAGTATAAAATAGTAAAGTATTAATAAAAATAAAATAAAATAAAATAAATAGTGAAGTAGCATAAAATAGTAAAGTATTAATAAAAATAAAATAAAATAAAATAAATAGTGAAGTAGTATAAAATAGTAAAGTATTAATAAAAATAAAATAAAATAAAATAAATAGTAAAGTAGTATAAAATAGTAAAGTATTAATAAAAATAAAATAAAATAAAATAAAATAAAATAAAATAAAATAAAATAAAATAAAATAAAATAAAATAAAATAAAATAAAATAAAAATTTAAATAAAAATTTAAATAAAAATTTAAATAAAAATTAAAATCAAAAATCAAAAAAATCAAAAATAATAATAATAATAATAATAATAATAATAATAATAATAATAATAATAATAATAATAATAATAATAATAATAATAATAATAATAATAATAATAATAATAATAATAATAATAATAATAATAATAATAATAATAATAATAATAATAAAAAAAAAAAAAAAAAAAAAAAAAAAAAAAAAAAAAAAATCATGTATACTTACGTATATAAATCAAAATCCATTTGGAATTTTACATCTTCATTTTTAGCAAGACTAATTAATTCTGTATATACTTGGTTTGATAATTTTAAATTAATTACGACTAGTTCACCTTCTTGGAAAAGTTGTGAAAATTTATCATAACCTTCAAGAGGATCGAAAAGTCTTGGAATAGTTTTTATAATATCATCACCAATAGTACGTTGACGACCAAAAACTTCATAAAAGGTGGTAGTACTTGTAGGATCCCAAGTTCTAGGAGATTTGAATAAAGTAAGTTCATTTTGTGTAGTATTAGTGACTTCGTAATAATATTCTTTTGGAGTTCCTTCATAGTCGAATTCCCATAATATATCATTATTTAAAGATTTCATTGGATTAGGCTTTCCATCAATGTAAACAGTTACCCCTGTACCTGAATATTCAGAAATTGAACACAATACTTTAAAATGAACTGTAGCATTTACACTAGCAATAAAAGCTAATGCTATTTTTATTTAAATATATATAATAATATTTATTATAAATTAAAAAGGATTTATGATAGAATAAATTTATTTTGAATTAAAATTCAATATTTTATAGTATATCCTCAAAAAAAAAAAAAAAAAAATACTTACTTATTGTTAAAATTAAAATTAAACTCATATTTATTTATTCAATATCTAATTTTAATATAATTTAATAAAATTATATATAATTAAATTTATTTTTTATTATCTACAGATTAATTTATTAGTTAATGATTTGAAATTTTAAAATTCTAATTATATTATAATTATTTTTTTTGATTATAGAAAAAAAATTATATTTAAATTTATTTATTTTTATAATTAATTAATTTTGTTATAGTTGTAATTATCTTTTTATTTATTTATATTTATATTATATTTAAAATTATTTCTATTAGTAATTTATTTTGTTATAGATGTTGAAGTTGTTTTTTTATTTATATTTATATTATATTTTATTTTTTTGGAATGTAATATTATTTTTTATTTCATTTGCTTTTATTTTGATATTTATTTATTTTCGGTTTACTTTATTGTTTTTATTGTTTTATTATTTTTTTTTTTTGCTTTATTTTATTGTTTATTTGATTTTATTTTTGATTTAGTTTATTTCGTTTTGACTTTATTTTATTTTTTTTTTAAAAAAAATTATTATATATATATATATATATATAAGATTGATTACTTTAAAAAAAGTTAAATGCTATTATTATTATTATTATTATTATTATTATTATTATTATTATTATTATTATTATTATTATTATTATTATTATTAAAATATAATAATAACAATCTTTTTAATTCTTTTTTATTTTTTTTTCTTTCTTTTTTATTATAATTCTTTATTTATATTTTTTAAATTTTCAATTTTCAGTAAAAAAAAATGAGAAAAAAAAATAATAAAATACAAAGGGGATAAAATTACTAATAATTAGAATTTTAGTGTAATATATATAAAACTTTAATTATATTTAAAAAAAAAAAAGATTTTCAAACATTTAGTAATATTTATTCATATATGTATATATATATTTTTAAAAATTTAATTAAAATTTTTATATATAAAATATTTCCAAAAAATTCTTCTGTAAATTTTCATTTATTTATTATAAAAAAAAAAAAATTAATTAAATTAAAAAAAGTTTATAGATCAAAATAAATTATGTATCTTTCTTTATATATATAAAATATAAATATATATATATTTTTATTTTATCATTTTAATTCTGTGAGTAATAAACTATAACATTTATTTTTAAGGCAACAAATATTTGTATATATTATGTTGTTATTTTCCTATTAATCATACATTATGCTTAATTTTTTTTTCTAATATATATTTTGATACCCTAAATTAAGGAGGATTACAATTATAGTAATATTTCTTTATCATAAATGGTACAAAAAAATACAACTTTATTCTTTTTTTTAAAAAAAAAAATATGAAATCCACAAGAAAGTTATTTCTATATTAAAATATTCTAATATGTTAATATGAAGTATATATATTGAATTAAAGAATATCAATTGTGTAACGTTGCAATAATTTCAATTTTTTGTTTTTAGTTTTTAGTTTTAATTACAAAATTTAAAATTATAAAATTTTCTATTTTTGTATAAATTGTCCCTCTAAAAAAAAAAAAAAAAAACGGTAAAAATGTAATATTTAACTCAATCTTATATTATATTTGTAATTTAAAAAAAAATGTATATGTACGATCTACATATATTTATGTTTTTTATATTATTTTATGAAGAAATAAATAAAACAAATTTCACACAAAATTCACATAAAATTTAGATTAAATATCACGTGAAAATTAATAGCTAATCAATTTATTATAAATAATAATAATTCTAGAATATCATAACAATATTATTAAAACCAATTAAAATACATCTACTTCAAACTATAATTACTTTTTGATGATGGATTTTAGAAAATACATTAATGATGAACAACATTAATTATTATGAAATGATTTCTTAATTTTATTGTATTAAAAATAAATTTGATTATTTTGGATTAAACTTTTTGTTAGAAAAATAATAATTATATTCATTACTATTTATTTTTGTATTATGTACTAATATAATTTTAATTATAATTATTATTTTATTATTTTTTATTAATTATTAATTATTATTATAATTTATTATTTATTATTTATTATTTATTATTTATTATTTATTATTTATTATTTATTATTTATTATTTATTATTTATTATTTATTATTTATTATTTATTATTTATTATTTATTATTTATTATTTATTATTTATTATTTGTTAACGTATGTTAATTTTATTAATATAAAGTTATAGTCTAGCTTAAGTTTAATAAAATATTAAATTAAATTATATTAAATATATTGTAATTACAAATTAAAATATAAATTAGTATGTATCTAGAACAAGCCACAATTAAATATAAAAACATGTAATTTTATCTGTACTTTAAATCTTTGTTAACCATTTATATAACACTTGCGTTATATATCTAATTATTAATAAATAAATATTAAACAATAATAGATTAAGAGTCTCAGTACTCTATAATAAATTACAAAGCTTTAAATTTAAAAATCGATTTTAACAAAGTATTAAGATGGCCTATCAATTTAACTTAGCTAAGGACCAACGTCTTCGTGGTGTATCCAATTTTGCCACATGGAATTTCCTTATCATGACTGCAGCTAGGAGATATGGAATGGAAGAATTCATTGAAGAAGATGTTATCTCTCACCTGAAGGATAATAACTATAGACTTAATCCTAATGAAGAATCTAAGACGGTAAAAGCTATCCTGAAGATTATTGAGGAATTACAATTAAATCGTGGAGAAAATGTAAACTACAATGAAGTGTTTACTCAAAACCGAAATAGAATCATTGCTAAAGCAGAAGAGAAAGACTCTCAGTTAATGCTTATGGTGATTCAAAACGTTGAAGAAAAAATATTAAGGGAAGTTAGTAGAATGAAGAAAACATTCACAATTATGGAAAAACTAACTTCAAAATACGGTGATAAGAATAATGACACTGAATACTGGCTCAAGAAATTGCGAAAACTTAAGGCAAATGACCGCAGCCAAATAATGAAGATGGCTGATAGCGTAAATGAAATATTCGGTGAAATGGAAGATGCCGGAGTAAATTTGACTGAAAGGGAAAAATTAAAGTACATGTTCAATATTTTACCAAATGACTTTAAAAACATTATAGATGTAACTTTAGAAACTACCGCCAGACAATTATATGAAAGTATAAAAGATAGAATTTCAGCTAGATCATATCTAGAAAATTGGGAAAATACAATGGATGAACATGATGATCATGATGATCCAATGGATATAGATCTAATTGAAAAACGTTATAAAAATAAAAACTATCATAAAGGAAAAGGTTTTGTTAAGAAAATAAACAGAAACAATAACAAAACTAACAAAAATTTATATTGTCATATTTGTGAGATAAGAGGACATCTCACAAAAGATTGTAAATACAATATGAAAGCAAGAGAAAACAAAAAAGAAGGGAGGCAACAATCACTCTACCAGAAAAACCATAAAAATGAAGAAAAAGAATTAAAATCATTTGGTTTAGTGGAAAAAATAACTTCTAAATATGAAGAAAGTGACAGCGAAAGAGATGATAATTTTGAAGACATCAGACCATTATGTGAACCACATATTAATGATGCTTTGCTAATTGAATCAATAAATGAACCATATAATATAGATAATGATGAAAAATCTGTAAACATAATTGAAAGAAATATAGAAAGTAACGAAACAGTTGAATGGTATTATGATAGTGGAGCTTACGAACATGTAACTAATGATAAAAACCTTTTGAAAGATTATAAAGAAGATTTTGTACAACTAAGATGTGCAAACAATACTACTTTAGACTTTGAAGGATATGGTAGTTGTGAATTTACCATAAACAACTACCATATAAAATTAAACAAAGTGTTATATTCAAAAAAGGCACATAAAAACTTGATAAGTGCCATCGAATTCGCAAAAATAGGTATAACATCCGTTATTGAGCCAATAAGTCAAGAAAAAGTAAAATTGACTATATCTGACTGTGATAAAAATGTTATCGGAACGTTTCTATCAACTGATTTTAATCAATTTAAAATAAACACAAAAAGTATAATAAATAATCAAAATATTTTATCATTAGATGATTTAGGGCAAAACAGTCTAGAAATATGGCACAGAAGAATGGGCCATCAATATATAAGAAATATTTCTAAACATTTAGAACTACACGAGATCAAGATCCCAAAATGTAAAGAATGTAAAGTAGTAAAAATGAAGCATTCCCCACATAATGGGAACAATCCTAAATCAAACAAGATACTTGAAGTTATACACTCTGACATTTCGGGGCCATATAACAGTTCTATTAATGACAAAAAATATTTTATAACTTTCTTGGACGAATATTCGTGGAAAGTTTGGCTCTTCACTTTAAAATCTAAAGCTGAAGCGCCAGACATTATAATCGATTTTCTAAAATACCTTAACAATCAATTTGATAATTATAAAGTTAAAATATTTAAAACAGATGGTGGTAAAGAATATAAAAATAAGAAAATAAGAAGATACTGTAAAGATAATGGAATTGAAAAATCATTCTCTCCACCATATTGTCCAGAAAATAATGGAAAAGCCGAAAGGATAAATCAAACAATAAAAAACACAGCTAAAACTTTATTATTTTGGGCAAAATTATCTGAAAATTTCTGGGAATATGCAGTAAGACATGCGGCTTATTTGTATAATATGATTCCTCATGAAGGAAATAATAATTTAATACCTGATGAAGTCATATCAGGAAAAAGTATTTCTTTAAAACACTTAAGAACTTTTGGATGTAAATGTTATTATATTGATAATATGGAAAACAAATCCAATTTCACTCCAAAAGCAAAGGAAGGAATATTTCTTGGTTTCAGCAAGAAAAATTACTCATATAGGATTATGGACATAAAAAACAAAAGAATACACCATGTCAGAGAAGTAGAATGTTTAGAGGAATGTCCAGCAAACTATATATATGAGAAAGAAGGATTTGTGGACCCATATTTCTCTTTTACAAAAATTGATAATAATATAGTAAATAATAATAATAATGAAAATAATCATATTATAAATGAAAATATAATTAATAATATAGAAAACATAAATAATGTTCTAAACAATGAAAATAATAATTTAAATGAAAACAATAATAATATTGATTTAAATAACATTATTGTAAACGATAATTTAAACAATATGAACATGGATAACGAGGATAATAAAATAGAAGCAGAAAATAATTTACATGATAATAACACGAAAATAATTATTAATATTTTAGATAATATGAATAATAATAAAAATATAGATAAAGGTAAAGAAAATATGGTTTATAATATTAACAACGACGATATAATTAATTTAAACAATAAAAATAACAAAATTAAAACCATAACCTTAGAAAAGGACACAAAAACAAATAAACTATTGGATTTTAATAAAACAAATAACACACATAACAATAAACACAATATTACTTTAGAACAAAATAATTTATACGCAAAAAATAATATTAATTCAAATGTAATTTCTGAAGTAAATAATGAAATTTCAACTAATGTAAAACATAGTAACAATAATATAGTTCGTTTAAATAAAAATTATAATAAACAAAATACTAACACAGTACTAGAAAACCAAAATATACTTCAAAAGGTCAATAACAATTCTTTAAATAATAATAATAATGATTTTATATTTACCAATATCCATGTAAACAATAAAAATAATTTGAATCATTCATTAAAAAACGTGGTAAATAATTCTTACATTGAAAAAGGTGAATGCAGTTATTCTTATAAAAATAAACATAATTGGGCAGAAAAAGGAAAAGATGCTGAAAATCCTTCAATTACCCATAAGGAATATAGTAAAAAATCCTGTAAAAATGATATCGTTTTACCGACTCTGATTAATACTGTTAACTCAAATATAAATGATTCCAAGCCAACCGAAAATTCCCCTGCCAGTACTCCTGTAAAAACGCTTAAAGAAAATATTGATATTTCTAAATTTAAAAATGAAAAAAATTTTAATAATAAAAATTATTCAAAAAATGAAGAAAATTTTAATTTACAACCATTGGATAATGGTAAAATAATTAAATCTTATAATTTAAATTCAGACCCAATAATGACGAAGAATAATAATATTATGAATAATAATTCCACTAAATTAAAATCTTTTAATACATCACGTGAATCTACAACATTTATTAATAAAGATAATAAGTTACATAAAATTAATGATAACAGTAATAAATCTATGAAACTTAAAAATTTTTCAAAAATTAATCAAAAATTTATTAATAAAATTTTTTTTTCAAAATGTCAATAATAAAAATATAATTAATGATAATAATAAAATCAATACATCTGTAACAAATGATACTTTTGATAAAACATTTAAACTTTCCCTTAATAAATCTTTAAATAATGAAGATTCTGTCACTAAAAATATTAAAGATGACAATTTTAATAATAATATTATTGCTACTAATGAAAATTTACTAGATAATGTTGTTGATGATAATCTATCAATTAACAATTATAATTGTTCAAATTTAGATGAAAATGATGTTATTCCTATTGGCGATAAAACTCCCCAGGATTCTTATTCTATTAACCATGATTTAGGTTCTGATACTAATTACATTAATAATAATATTATTTCCATTATTTCTGACCAAGATGTAAATATGACTGATAATATGACAGGGATTAACAATCAGTCCGTACTCAAACGTCCTTTAAGTCCTGAAACTTTCTTTAATATTACTAATGATATCTCTCGGCCTAAATATGATGTTTCCAATAATGAAAAAATGGTTTTTACAATTTACTCTGATACACCTAATAGTTTTAATGAAGCTATTAATTGTCCTAATAAAAATTACTGGTATAAAGCTATACAAGATGAACTTAATAATTTATACAATAATAATGTTATGTCCATCGTTAATTACATTCCTAAAAACAAAAATCTTATTTCGACAAAATGGGTTTTTGCTACCAAAAAAGACTCTAATAATAATATTGTTAGATTTAAAGCTCGCCTAGTTGCTAGAGGTTTTAAACAACGTAGAGGTATTGATTATGAACTTACTTATTCTCCTACCTTAAACATTGATGGATTAAAGCTTATTATCGCTTTAGCAGCTAAGTTTAATTGGAATATCTACCAATTAGATATTAAAGTTGCGTATCTCAACGCTCCATTAGATACTGATATTTACACTACTATTCCACTAGGTGATACTAACTTTGGGCGGGGATTCTGGAAACTCAATAAAGCACTATACGGATTAAAACAATCCGGTAGGCAATGGAACCAAACGATTACAAAATTTTTAAATAAAAATGGATTTAAACAAATAAAATCTGAAAAGTGTATATTTAAATATTCAAAGAATAATAAAACCAAATGCATCATAGGTTTATATGTAGACGATATGATCATAACTGGTGAAGACAAAGAAATACAAAATATAATTACAAAAATTAAAGAAAAATTTAAAATATCAAATTGTGGACCAGCCGAATTCATACTTGGCATAAAAATTGAAAAACAAAAGAATAAATATATTATATCACAAAATAGTTTTATAAATAATATATTAGACAAATTTAATATAAAAGAAATGAGAAAAAGAAAAACACCATGCACAGGAGACAACACTATCTCTGAAAATAATAAACCTTTCAATAAAACAATCTACAAGAGTGCTATAGGTTCCTTAATATATCTATCAAAATGCACAAGGCCAGATATCGCATTCTCCGTGAACAAGGCTGCCAGAAAATCAGAAAAACCCACAATATCAGACTGGAATAAAATAACAAATATTTTCAGATATATAAATAGTACTAAAGATTATAAAATTGTATATGATGGACAAGGGGAAATAATAGCATACACTGATGCCGATTTTGGAGGTGATCTAAATGACAGGAAATCTACGTCTGGTGGAATAATACTTATGGGAAACAGTCCCATATGCTGGATTTCTAAAAAACAAACATGTGTAGCTACGTCTACAGCAGAAGCAGAATACATTAGCACATCCGAAAATATTAAAAAAAATTCTATGGATCAGAAATATTTTAAAAGAATTAATAAATTATAATAAAACAATTACCATTTTCACAGATAATTTAGCAAGTAAAATAACTATTGAAAATGGTGAAATCAATACAAAGTTAAAACACATAGATATTAGATTTCATTTTAATAGAGATAATATAGTAAAAAGGAAAGTAAAATTAGAATACAAAGATACAAAAGAAATGTTAGCTGACGCTCTCACTAAAGATGTTAATGGTACAAAAATGAGTATATTTGCAAATAAGATTTTTAATATTAAAAAATCTAATTTGAGGGGGAGTGTTAACGTATGTTAATTTTATTAATATAAAGTTATAGTCTAGCTTAAGTTTAATAAAATATTAAATTAAATTATATTAAATATATTGTAATTACAAATTAAAATATAAATTAGTATGTATCTAGAACAAGCCACAATTAAATATAAAAACATGTAATTTTATCTGTACTTTAAATCTTTGTTAACCATTTATATAACACTTGCGTTATATATCTAATTATTAATAAATAAATATTAAACAATAATATTATTTATTATTTATTATTTATTATTTAACAATTATATTATTTATTATTTTATAAATTATTAATTATTAATTATTATTAATTATTAATTATTATTAATTATTATTTTATTAATTATTATTTATAATAATTATTTCTACATTATTATTATTATTATTATTATCAAAATTATTATTACTACTTGTTGATTTACATTTTTCTATTAGCATTACGACCATTATTAATATTTTTATCAATATTTTTTTCATTCGAATGCTTTTATTTTATTTCATTTTTATTCAATTTGTATTTTATATTCATATTCTACTACTTATTTTATTTAATTCAATATGTACTTTTATTTATATTTCAATTATTTATTTTATTTTATTCCATTCAATTTGTACTTTATATTTATATTTCAACTATTTATTTTTATTTTATTATATTTATTTATTGGAAGAGCTCCAGTGACAAACACTCAGTAAGGCTGTCCTATTCGAAAGCATAATGAAGTATTGTGACTTCCTTAATATTCAAATGCCTTGATGAGGGCTAAAAAGAGAGGTACACACCAGAAGTAAAAAAAAAAAAAAAAAAAAAAAAAAAAAAAAAAAAAGTGAAGAATTATCCTAATTCATTTTTGATTACTTAAATATTGATAATAATAATAATAATAGTATATTCTACATTTGTTGTGAATGCTGTAATTGACTAAAAATTAGAGTTATTCCTATTATAAATATTCTTATTACAGATTTTTCGTATTTAAAAAATTAAAAATAAAAATTTTATATATAAATTTTAAAATACATATTCTTTAAAAATAAAATATTCGTTAAAAATAAAATATTTTTGAAATTTTCATTTTATATATATATATATAAAATAAAATATTCTTGAAATTTATATAAAAGTATTTAAAAAAAATAAATAATAAAATAATAATAATAATAATAATAATAATAATAATAATAATAATAATAATAATAATAATAATAATAATAATAATAATAATAATAATAATAATAATAATAATAATAATAATAATAATAATAATAATAATAATAATAATAATAATAATAATAATAATAATAATAATAATAATAATAATAATAATAATAATAATAATAATAATAATAATAATAATAATAATAATAATAATAAAAAAAAAAAACATTTAAAATTAAAAAGACTTTTATATCGTCTTATAAATAAAAAGAAAAATATTCTTTAAAAAAAAAAATTATTATATTAATATTAAAATTAAAATTAAAAAGTCTTAATAAATCTTTAAATTAAATATATAAAGAAAATATTCATTAAAAATAAAATATTTAAACAAAAGTTTTAGAAAAAAAAAAATTTTTTTTTTCGTAACCTTCTATGATTATTAATTTTATGGCATTAATGAAATTAATGATATAGATATGTAAGTTATTAATAAAAATATTTAATATTAAATATTATTGAAGATTAAACAATTATGATTCAGAATAATTTTAACAATTAATAATAATATTAATAATAATATTGTAGGACTGAATTCTGATAATCTTATTCATTTGATCATTACTCTGTCATTTATTACAAATCCGTATTTATATTATTTAAATTAATTAGTCATTTAATCCTTAATTAAGCAATTTTATTTCTATGTCTTCCATTATCAATTAATATGGATTCCATAGTTTTGTACTAATTTCATCAGTTTTTCTTATTATTCTTATTCATATTCATATTCTTATTATTATTATTATTATTAATATTTTTTTTTTTTTAAATTCCTGTATTTTACTTTTGTAATTATTATAAGATATAGATTCTTTTTGTTTTAATTTATATATTAATTTATAAAAAGATTTTTATTTTTATTTTTATTTTTATTTTTTTTATTTATTTCTTCAAATAACATTTTATTTTATAAGTAGCTTTTTTTTTTTTTTTTTTTTTTTTTTTTTTTTTTTTTTTTTTTTTTTTTAATACCAAAGAAGATGTAAAAAAACTATTTAATTATTTAACATAAAATCTAATGATGAACATTAACAAAATTTAGGTGCAATATAAAAAGTACCATCTGAAAATATTTTTTCAATATATTTCATAAATAATTTTGCTTGGAATGGGGATTGTAAGATTATTAAATTTGGATTTTTGAATATCATAAAATTCTTATTTCATACTGTTATATGATATTTTTATTTATCAGGAATTTCATCAAACTTTGTTACATGGAGGTAGTTGTTTATTTATGTTTCTTGTTATTTGGGATTTAATTGTATCATATTTAAGGCATATAAATCCCATTTTTTGTAAAATTTCATTTAATATACATTAAGGTTTTATACTAATAGGAGGTGAACTTTTTCTAATTTCATCTTTAATTTCGTGTTTGCAATCAAATAGATTCATCAAATTCTTTTTCAAAATGATTATGTAAACTTTCATATTTTAAAATTTCCTTCCTATCATTTAAAATAATGGAAGATTTGCATTTATATAAAGTTTTATATTCAGTACATCTATATACTGTATTATTATTATTATTATTTTTTTTTTTTAATTAATAAAAAATTAGATTTATATTTTTTGTTAAGAATAAATTATTCTTTTCCTCAATTAGTTTCACCTATTTTAAAAAAAAAAAAAAATAAAACAAAAATATATATATATTCTTTATTATTTGTTATTAATATTAAGTTTCTTATTATTTATTCAGTTATTTATTATGAATAATTAATTTTAATTATTTAGTTTTTTTTTTTTTTTTTTTTTTTTTTTTTTTTTTATTAAATTATTTATTTTTTATATATTAAAAAATAAAAATATTTATAAATTATTTTTTATACATATATAATTATTTATTTTTATTAATAATTATTTAAAAATATTAAAATATTTATATTGATTTTTTAAATTTTATTTATTTATTTATTTATTTATTTATAATTGTATTAAAATATTAAAAAATTTATGGCTTTAAATTAATATAAAAGCCATAATGCAAATGCAACATTCTGAAATATAACTTTTCATTCAATATTCAATCTATATATATTTGTTTAGAATATATATATATATTTTTTTTTTATATTATATATATATATATAATTATATTTTTTTTTTCTTTGAAAAAAATTTTTTTTTTGAATTTGTTATAATAACAATATTATGAATGGGATACCTATGAATGAACGAGTATAATAAATGAATGGTATATAATGAATACTAATTATAATTTTTTTCTTTCTGTTTTACTTTTTTTTTTTTTTTTTTTTTTTTTTTTTTTTTTTTTTTGAATTAAATAAATTTGTGTTTTAAATAAAGTTAGAGTTGTAATATTTAATAATTTTATATTTTAAATATTTGTAACCCTGATGTTCTCTTTATCTTATTTATTATAGTTCTTTCCATTGTGGATTTAGATGTTGGTAGAAATAATATTCATAACATTTTATTGTACTAGTCATCTTTTATAACTATTTTGTATTTCAAACAAAGTAAATATTTAATTATTTAACTATATAAAAAAAAAATAAGGAAATTATGAGAAAAAATCACATGAAAGCATGGAATGTAATATTTTATTTATAAAAGACAAATCAATACTAAATATCATCATTTAAAACTTTAAGATTATTACCACTACATTACTGTATATATCTAAAATCAATGTTTATAAGAAATTTAAATAATATATCATATGACATTTATCCCCAATTTTCTTATAAATGAAATAATAAATATAAAAATAGGGCATATTTATGTTGTTGATAATAATTTATTTTAATATTAAATATAAATTATTGATAAGGAATAATTAATATTAATGTTAATGAATATATTACAGCTATTAATAAATTGTTAAGTAAATATAAAATTTTATTCAAAAATAATATTGATTTATTAATATAAAATTTATGAATATTGAAAAAATGATTAATAAATAATGTTAATTTATTAACTTATTTATTTACTAATTAATTAATTAATTAATTAATTAATTAATAAAACATTAATAATGAATTGATAGTAAGAAGGAGAAAATATTTATAATCATTTTTTTTGTTTCAATATAATGAAAATTTTATTAGAAAATATTTTAAAAAATTAATATATTTAAATTATAAAACAAACTTTTATTACTCATCAATAACCAATAAAAAAAATTAATAAAAAAATAAAAATTTAAAAAAATTTAGAAATAAAAGAATAGAAAAATAAGAATTTAAAAAAATTTAGAAATAAAAATAAAAAAAAGAAGCTTTTAACAGCCATAAAATTTAAAAACTGATTTAATAGAATATATATATTATATAATTTTACATATAAACTTTTTTTTTATTTTCTTTTTGATATTTTTTTTTTTTTTTTTATAAATTTATAGTTTTAAAATTTTATTTATTCAAAAAAATTTTTCATTAAATGAATTTAATTTTCTGTTTATTTTATTATAGAATAAAATTTAATTTATTGTTGTTAATATTATTATGATATGAAATAGTCACATTTTATATTTATTATATTGTATCCAATTATAATATATAATTAATTTATTTCATATAATCAATTTAACAATATTAAAAACTAGCATCTTTGTGAAACCCAACTATATTAATTTAAACTTAACTAAAATATTTATAAAATACGAATATGAAAGTCTTCTAATTTTTATTCTGATTATATTATAATTTATTTGAACATATATATTTTTTTATATCTATATAAAAATTGATAGTTTCTATATTAGGGATAAAAAAAGTTATTCAATAAAGAAAAAATTAAATAATCTGTATTTTATTTTTATTATTTTCAATGAATTAAAGTAACTAAGAAAAATTTTTTTTTTATATATTTATATTTTAAAATTATGTACTTTTTTTTTTTTTTTTTTTTTTTTTTTAAATCCTGTATTTTAATTGTAGAATTTAATAACAATTACAAAAAAAAAAAAAGATAATAATAATAATAAATAATAGATAATAATAATGATAGTTATGCATAATAGATAATAATGCATAATAATAATAATAGAAAAGGTTATAAAATAATAATAATAATAATAGAAATCGTTATAAAATACTAATAATAGTTATGAATAATAATGAATATCATTTAACTTAAAACATTTATTATTTCTAACTGATATTTATTGAATATAACCATTGATATAAAGAAATATAAATATGAAAATATATGTATTTTTTTTTTTAAAATTAACTTTTGTAGAAATTCGTAATATGGTACAGAATTTGTTATATATTACATAATTAGATAAAAATTATTTGTTTCATAATATAAAAATAAATAAATAAATAAATAAAAATGATAATGATAATGTTAAATATAAAAAAATGATAGTTAATATGAATGTTGTATTTTTAATAATAAATATATAAAAATATAATAATAAAATAATAATAAAATAAGTTAATAGTAAATAATGGAAAGTACTAATAAATAATAGTTTAATAATAAATAAAAAAATAATTATATAAATTATTAATGAAAATATGATATATTTCATAATTTTTTTATTAATTTTTTTTTCTACGTTTTTTTAGAATTATTAATATATTTATTAAATAAAACTTTATTTAATATATCTAAATTATATTTGTTAAACTTTATTAAATAATATTTTTAAATATGAAAATATATTATTCAAATTATTTTTGAAAACTTTATAATTAGTTGAGAAAAATAAAAAATGAGTGAAAAAAAAAAAAAAGGTATTTTTTTTTAATATATAAATATTTTTTCATTTCTTATTTTATGCTTTTGAAAATTTATAAAATATTATAATATTATATTTATAATAAGAAATTATGGCTGATATTAATTAATAATATATATTTAATATATATATATATTATATAAATATTTAATTTACAATAAAAACTATTTGTTACTATTTGTTTATTTTAGTTTATGAAATTTTAAATTAAAACGAGGAAATTAATATATATTCCAATATAAACTAATATATATTGAGATATCAATATAATTTTACGTTTGAAATAATTAATATAGATGTAATTTTTTTTTTTAAAAATTTCAAATTTAAAAATTTATAATAATAAGATATATTATAATATTAAATAATTTTATTTATTAAGATCTTTTTTTAATATTCTTTTTGTACTTTATATATTATTTAGATTATATTTTAATAAATATATCAAATATTAATAAAATTTAATTAATTAAAAAAGAATACTAAATAATACTAAATAATATTAAAAAGTTTTATTATTGATGATAGCATTATATAATATACATTTAAAATATTATTATTCCTTGATTTTTTATATAAATATATAAAATCAAAAAAAAGAATAAAATTTTTTTCAAACTAAACTAAACAAAAAAAAAAAAAAAAAAAAAAAAAAAAAAAGAAAGAAAAAAAGAAAGAAAAAAAAAAAGAAAGAAAAAAAAAAAGAAAATAAAAAATTTAAAAAAAAAAAAAATAAAAGGTAGAAATTAAAATATATATATTAACAACTATATTTTTACAAAGAAGGGAAATGAGAAATAAGAATATAATGTCTTTTTTGTAGAAATTAAAAATTTAGATAGTTAAATCTAATAATAAATAATTATTTTTAATTAATTTAGTTAAAAACGATATATAAAATACAAAAAATATAAAGGTTAAAAAAATTAAAATATTTAAAATAATTAATTTATATATATAAAAAATATATTAACAAATATATTATTCATAAATATTATATTAAAAAAAGATGAGTGAAAGTTTCAATAATTTGACAAAAATAAAAGCAAAAAAAAAAAAAAAAAAAAAAAAAAACATAAATATTTTATTAATAAATTATAAAAAATATTAAAATATTGAAAATCAACTTAAATATAAATATAAAAATTTATTTAAAATGTATAAATTGTAATTCAATATATATTGGCTTAATTTTCAATAATATAAGCAATAATATATAAATTTTATTTTAGTATATTCATTAATTAAAATAATATTATTGAAATTTAAAATAAATATATAAATATTCATAATATAAATATTCATAATAATAATTAATAATCAATAAATTATATAATGTTAAGTATAAATAGTATTTAATAAGTAAATAATATACAACATAAAATAAAATATTTTATAAAGTAAAAATGATAATAGTAAAAGTAAAATACTATGAAAAATTTAAATTACAGAAATATATTGTTAATTTATTAAATTGTACAATAAGAACTAATATTTTTTTTTTTTTTTTTTTTTTATTTTTACTTTTTATTATTGACAATGTAATAATGTTAGAATATATAGATATATATATTTTACAAAGAAATGAAATTAAGTACAATTTTAAGTTCATTATTTGGTAAATCAAATATATTATTAATATTAATATTCAAAATAATATGTTATAATAAAGTATGAAAATATAATTATGCTAAATTTTTTTTTCTTAAAAAAAAATTATAGTAAGTTCATTAGTAGCTTTAACTAAAGCTGAAGAATATAGAGTAGTTGTTTTACCATCTGAATACGGAGGTTCAGGTGTTGGTGTAGTCGTCGACAATGGTACACCGGTTCCTATGAAACAAGACATTAATGGAATGTACTGGACTGTTGAAGCTAATAAACCATCTACTGATTATTATTATGTTATTCTTAATGAAAATTCTGTTGTTTACTCTGAAAAGGCTAATTTTAATTTCCAAAGAAAATGGACTGATGGAAAGAATACTTTAAATCAAATTTTCGGTAAAAGATATGATCGTGCTGGAAATTTATTAAAGACTATTCCAAGAGTAGCTGAAGCCAGAAGTGGTTGTAAAAAGTTCTCCAAACTTTTCCAAGAAGGTGAAGTTCCAGTTATTCGTTTCCATCTTTCTGATCAAGATTACACTACTTTGGTTCAAGATGATAGTAATCAAACTGGAAAATTGAATGGTTCAATGGATATCTTTACTCCAGGTGAAATTTTTCAATTTACCAATGTAACCCTTGAATTATCTGGTATGGGTTCTCGTGGTTTTAAGAAGCATCCATTCAAGGTTAGTTTATCTGATAATGAAGCAGATTCTAAGAGTAATACTGAAATTTACGATAGATCGTCTTTCAAGTTAAGAAATATGGTTTATGACCCTTCTTATATTAAGGGTAAAATGACCGCTGATATTTTAACTTCACTTGGTGTTCCAGCTCCACAATCTGCTCATGCTCGTTTTTACATTAATAATACTCCATTTGGTTTATATGAATTTTCTGAAACTATCAAAAAGAAGTTTGTTAAAAACATGTTCCATACTGATGAAAAGAAAAAGGATATTAAATATGGTACCTTATATAAGGGTGTATCTTTATCTGATAATGGTTTAAAGATTCCAGCATTCCTTTACAATGATTTCCCAGAATATATGGATGATTTATATAGTGTAGCAAAGAAGGTTGTCCGTGAAGGTGCCGATCAATATGATGATATTAAAGAAGTCCTTGCCTGGTTTGATTCTTTAAATGAAGCTACTCCAGAAAAAGATATCAGAGCAAAATTCGATGTTGATGTCTTCTTTAAGGGTATGGCAGTTGAATATTTAATTTGTCAATGGGACGGTTACTTACAAAGTGGTAATAATTACTACCTTTATCGTAATACTGATGGTTTCGTTACTATGTTCCCATTTGATTTTGATTTAACATATGGTAAATGGTGTAACTTTAAACAAGTTCCATTTGAACAATTTGCTCAATCTCAAAAGGATTATGGAAGTAAAGGTAAAATTTATGCTCAACTTTACAATAAAATTTTAAATCGTGAACCATTTAAGACTCAAATGAAACAAGTCCTTGATGATACTGTTTCAAGACTTTTCAATATTCAAGCTCTTGGTGACCGTATTGGTTACTTTAAAGAATACTTAGGAGATGATATTGCATGGGATATTAATATTAGACAAACACTTCCAACTCAAAACTTTGGTCATGAAGAAGAAGAACCAATCCCAGATTATGATGGTGTCATGGCTTTACTTAGTAATAATCAAACCTCTACCGTTCATGATTATGGTATTTACAATTGGATTAGAGATACTTCTGAATATATTGCTAAAACAGATAATATTAAATTCGATGTTAGTAATAAGCAAGGTGAAGTTGGTGGTGTCATTGTTAGTAAGAAAAAGAATGAAGTTGAAGTCAATGGTGATCTCAGTAGTAATGCTGTTTCTAATTATATCGTAAATACCGCTGCACTAATCTTTCTTTCTATTCTTATTATTTTTTAAATTAATTTAGAAAAAGAAAATTAAACTAAATTATTTTTTTTTTCTTTTCTTTTATTGAAAGAAAGAAAAAAAAAAGTAAAGAAAAGAAAAGGAAAAGGAAAATAATATATAATTTTTTTTTTTAAAAAAAAAAAAAAATAAATAAAATAAAAGTTTAAATAATATATAGTAATTATATTATTTAAACATTTTCATATATATAGAATAATATAATATAATATAACATATTATAATATAAAATTTATATTTTTTTTTGACTCGACTTTTTTTTTTTTAAAAAAAAACAAAAAAAAAAAAGTCACGATTATATTAAAATATTATCATAAAATTATACTTAATAATATTATATATATAAAATACCTATAGATTAAAATTAAAAAAAAAAAAAAAAAAAAATATATATATATATATATATATATATATGTCTTTGTTATTATAATTTATAATAACAAAATTAAGGTAAAAATAATACAAAAGTAAAATAATTAACCAATAAACAAAACAAAATTTATTTTATAAAATATGTATATCTATTTAAAAGTATATATATCTATATATTATTCTTATTATTTATAAATTAATAAATTAAAAACAAAAATTAAAAAATAAAATAAAATAAAAAATAAAATAAAATAAAATAAAAAATAAAAAATAAAAAATAAAAAATAAAATAAAATAAAAAATAAAATAAAAAATGAAATAAATAATAAAAATTGAAATAAAATAAATACATAAACCAAAAAAAAAAAAAAAAAAAAAAAAGAAAAAAAGTAATAATAATGGAGTAAAAATAGATTAATTTATTAAAAGATTAGTCTATATTATAAAGTATATAATATATATTATAAACATTCTATTAAAAATATTATATATATATATATTTTAAAAAAAAATCTAGGATGGAATGTGGGTGTGTATATGTGTATGTGTATGTTAATCTTAGTAATTAATGATGTAATCTTAAAAGGGAATTTCCTAATCAAAAAAAAAAAAAAAAAAAAAAAAATAATGATAATAATAATAAAAAATAGAAAGGGGATTAAAGTTTTACTATTAATTTTTAAGAAATTGTGAAGATTAGCAGGTAAGTAGGCTAGAAATAATGAAATTCAATTTGGTACCAATAAATGTGAAAGTCTTGTAGTACTTGGGGGAAGTTTAAAGATTTATTAATATTAGTTGTCCTACCTTTTATCTTTCAAGTCAAGAGTTACCTAAAACGAATTGGTATACCTACTTAGGTGTATTGTTTTCAAATGATTTAGAACTAAAACCGATCATATACAGAGAATGAATAATAAAGTTAGAAAAGCACTTTATTCCTTTAAAAAAAATATCTTAAGAATCCTCATATTCCTATCCCTTATAAACGAATGTTATTTTCTACTATAGTAATTGGGCAAGCTTCGTATTACTTGGAATCAAATAAAGAAAGAACGAGAAGGAAAAGTACACAGATACTTGTTAATTCAGGATTATACTGGATTGAAGGATTTTCTAATGGGAATAGCTTTACATCCCTTTATTGTTTTATCTAAAGAACTTAACATTCCTCCCCTTTAAGCGAAATGTGCGATTTCACAGGTATGTTCTTTTAATAGACATTATTATTTATTATTATTTATATTTTTATTATTTATTATTTCTTGTATAGTATATATATTTAATATTAATTAGTATTTTATTTGTTATTAATTACTTCATTCTATATTATATATTATTCTTTTATTTGTATTTATATAATAATATATTTCGTTTAAATATTAATCCTATTCTCCTATTTTATTATCATAGATGAAGAAAAAGTTGAAATTGTGAAGTATCTACAGAAATAATCTGGTCACAATTTTTTAATTCAACTATTTAGCATTTTTTTTTTTTTTTTTTTAAATTCAAAGTTTATCTTTAATAATAAATAAATAAATTAATAAATTAATAAATAAATAAAATATAGCTTTAAATTATTTTTGTACAATATATATATATAAATTTTATTGGTTCAAAAAAAATAAAAAATTTCAAATATATAATGTTTATAGCCGCTATTGTAAGTTAAGTCACGGCTTATTTATTTATTTATTTATTCTATTTATTATTATTTAATTAAATTATTTAAATTTTTTATATATATTTTGATTTTTTAAAAAAAAAAGATAATTTTTTTATTATTATTGATTCTAGAAGAATATAAAAAAAAAAAAAAAAAAAAAAAAGATTATGATTTAATTAAGGAAACTTTTTAAATCTTATAATTACTGGAAAAAAAAAAAAAAAAAAAACATAAAATTCATATTACTTTACACGTCTCCCGAAATAATAAATTATCATTATAGTAGTATATATATAATTTTTTTTTTTTTTTTTTTTTTTTTTTTTTTTTTTTTTATAAATGAAATTTATATAGTCTAATTAAATATGATAAAGTCATTTTAATTATATGAAAAATTATTTTTTAAAAAAATTTTTTTTTTTTTTTTTAAAGTTTAAATAATTTTTTGGGTTGGTTATGATGATGTGTGATTTTTTTTTTTTAACAATGATATTTAAATAATATAATAATGGATAGAATTGGATAGAATTAAATAGATATAAAATAAAATATAATAAAATAAGTAAATAAGTAAAGTTTATGCTTATTATGGATGTGATTGAGAAAAGTTGATAACAAGAAAAAAAAAAAAAAAAAAAATATATATATATATCTTATGTAATTAAAAAAAAAAAATACTTTATAAAAACTTTTTTTTTAAAAAAAAGAAAAAAAAAATAATAATAATAATAATAATTATAAATAAATATATATATGTATATATGAATATAATTAAATAAAAAATATATTAAAAGGTATAAATATATATATATATATATACAAAAATAAAGTTAGTGTTAGCTTAAAGTTAATGAAAGAAACAAAAAAAAATTTTTTATCCGTTTTAATAATAATAATAATAATAATAATAATAATAATAAATAAAGAAAAAAAAAAAAAAAAAAAAAATTTAATCTTTCGAAACCATTCAACTAACTATTTATGGTAATATAACCATTTTAAGTGGTCTCCTCAAAGAATGAAAAAATTCTAAATATTGAGGGGGGAGGGGGGAGGTAGGAAAGTAAATTTTTAAATAAAACACTCATTGTAACGATAACTTTGATTTTTTTTTTTTTTTTTTTTTTTACTATCAACCTTTTGGTATCATAGGATAGAAGGAAGGGAGGTCCTGAGGGGATTATATAATAATGATAATAATAATAAATGAAACAAAATAAAAAAGTATTATAAAAAAATAAAAAATAAAAAATAAAAATAAATATAAATATAAATATAAATATAAATATAAATATAAATATAAATATAAATATATATAAAATATAAATATAAATAAAAAATAATAAAAATAAAAATATAAATATATATAAAAAAAAATTTATTTATTTAATTATTCTTTTTTTTTTTTTTTCATAAAAAATTCAGATATATATATATATTTTACAATAATAAATAAATGATTATAAAAATACAAAAATATAAAAATATAAAAATATAAATCTATTATATATATTATATGTATATATATATTCTACACATAATAAAAAAAAAAAAAAAAAAAAAAATTATATCTGAATTTTTTATTAAAAAAAAAAAAAATAAAAAAAAAATAAAAAATAATAATTTTTATATTTATATATTTATGTATGTTCTTCTATAATCAATGTGTATTTGATATTTATTAGCTTTTTAGTTATTTAAATTTTTTTTTTTTTTTTATTTATTTTTTTATTTTTAATAAAAATTTATTTTAAATATTTTTCTTTTATGACTATTTTTTTTTTTCTTTTTCCCCATCGCTTTCAATATTTCATAATTATTATTATTACTATTATTATTAACTATCATCTATCTGTAAAATTATTATTATTACTATTATTATTAACTATCATCTATCTGTAATATTATTATTATTATTATTATTATTATCATTATTAACTATCATCTATCTGTAAATTTATTGTTATTATTATTATTATTATTATTTAATCTGTATGAATTTCTATGTCGTTTAGAATATATTATAGCTAAATAGGTAATATCTGAGTAATATGTATTTAATCAATTAATTATGAATAAAATTATAATAATAATAAAAAAAAAAAAAAAAAACTCTATCTGCTTTATATACTTTATGTATATATATATATTATGATATAAATATATTACTCTGTTGTTATAATCACTTTTGATATATACAATAATGATTACAAATATAAACATTATTGATATTTTAATATATATTAACAATAACAACAACAACAAAAAAAAAATAAAAAAAAAAAAAAAAGAATTAAAATAAGAATAAATAAATAAATGAATAAATATTTATAATAAATATTAATAGAGGTTAGCCTAGAACATAGTGGTTTTTTTTGGATTAATTTCAGATTGACTTTTCATTTTAAATGGTTGAGAGAAATTTTCAGCTTGACTTTGAAATTCTTCTAAATAAACAGAAATATCTTGACTATTTGAGGCTAATTTATCTTCTTGTGTAAAAGCTTGTGAATTGTTCATAAATCCAAGCTGACTTGATTGAGTAAGGAAGGACTGAGTGGAACTAAAGTTTGGTGTCATATCCTTAAGGTTAGAACTTCCTGATCTAAACATTGACTGAGTATTTGAAATTTGTGAGCTCAAATCTTGACTATTATATCCTTGTGAATATAATGGAATTTGAAATTGAGAATAGGAACGATTTGGATCAATAAAACCAACTGTATCATGAAAAGCAGAATAGGAAGGATTACCAGATGCAAAATTGGCTGAAATATTCATATTATTAATACCATTTGTAACTATAATATATATATATATTATTAATATTTATATTATAATAAATTAATTTATTATAATATATAACAATAAAAATAATTTTTTTTTTTTTTTTTTAAAATATTATTTTATATCTTACCATCCTTTGTAGTGACATTGGTAGAACTACTTGTTGGACTTCTCTTATTACCGCTACCGTTAAAGTATTGATATTTACCATTCTTTAATCTTTTTGGTCTTGTAAATTGAATCATACTAGTTTTAAGATTATTTAATGGACCCTCAACTAAAACATTTCTTTCTTTGTAATGATTCAAGAACTGATACCAAAGTGGATGTTTAGAAAGAACTTTAGGATTACCTAAAATACAAATACCATATTTTGCACGAGTTAAGGCAACATTCAAACGACGTGGATCATTTAAGAAACCAATACCTTGATGCTCATTGGAACGAACACATGATAAAATAATGTAATCCTTTTCACGACCTTGGAAAGCATCAACACTTGCAACTTCAATTTCCTTATAGATATCTTTCTTTAATGAACCATTAAATTGCATATAACTAACAACAAAAGAGCGTTGACCTTCATACGGAGTAATAATACCTATTTGTTGAGGTTTGACACCACTTTTAACAAGACGAGTAACAATCTTTTCACAATTGGCTGCTTCCGTTCTATTAAGGTAGGAAGTACCAGAAGATGAAATTTCCTCTTGACCAAATGATGAATGGAAGAACATAGGTGTTTCTGGCACGGGCCATGGGAAATCAATTTCCTTTCTTAAACGTTCATGAATTGTGATTCCATTTTGAAGACTACCTTCATAGAACATATTAGATGGGAATTCAGAGAGACATGGATGCATACGATATTGAACTTGTAAACGAATTGGACGAATACCTAAAATAACTAATCGTTCAAATAATGATTGACTTAAACCAGCTCTTTCTGCCTTCTTACTTAAAATAACAGGACCTAATTGTTTATGATCACCTACTAAAACAGCTTGCTTACAACCCATAACTAATGGAATAAGGCATTCTGGTTCACATGCTTGTGTAGCTTCATCAATCAAAACAGTTTTAAATTTAAAGTTAGCTAAACGTGGATCACCGGCACCAACACATGTACAACAAATAACATCTGCATTTTGAAGAATTTCTCTTTCACAAGTTTTCTTTAATGACTTATATTTCTTTTCATCTTGAGAACTTAATTCACCATATTCATTCTTTAAGCGAATTAACTTTTGAAGTTCAGTATTAGTGTCATTATTTTTTACTTGTTCGTGAAGAGTTAAGAAAGAAACAGGTGATTCAAGAGCTTCTCTACTTTTAGCTGTCATTCTTACAACTTTTAAACCTGTTTGATGAATTTTTTCGGTTAATTGATCAACTGCAACATTACTTGGAGCACAAACTAAAACTTGACCTGGATTCATTTTAGCTAAATGATAAACAATTGTAGCTGACGTTACAGTTTTACCAGTACCTGGTGGACCTTGAATCAAACTAAGTGGTCTTTGTAAAACACTTTTTACAGCATACACTTGAGAGTGATTCAATTCTGGTAAATTTTCAGCAGAGAATCTTTTTGGAATTTGTGTTTTTAAAATTTGCGGTTCAACATCATGACCAAGTAAACGATGATAAATATAACCACTAATTGAAGTTTCATCTACAGCAAAAATCTTCATAGCATGCTGCATTCTATCAAATGAAACAGATTTCCAAACGAAATCAACTGAAAAGTTATGAGTACAATCAATCGGAATATGATCATTTCTAGTAAATTCAAGAGCAACTTCATCTGATAAATTATTTGGAATCTTAATAACATGTCCTTTTCCTTCCCATCCATTATGTAATTCTCCTTCGTAACGAAGAATTAATTCATCCCCAATCATCAATTTTATATCGCCTTGTTCTAATTTCGGTAAAATAAAGTAGGCAATTCTTTTTTGATTTAAACCAATATCCCATCTAACAACTACATCTTCTTCAGTTTGTGATTCTTTTAATTGTTTATCATAATCTGCTTCTATCTTAACTAAAGGTCCGAAAATATTCTGATATTGATAAGCATCTTCGTATCTTTATCATTAATATAAAAATAAACAATATAAAGTTTACAATAATTAGAAAAATAAATAAATAAATAAATAAATAAAGAATATTTTAATATTTTTTATTATATTAATATATTAATATAAATGAATAGCATTTATATACTAATTTATTTAATGCTAAATAATTATTAAGATAATAGAAAATAATAATAAAAAAAAATTATTACTTTAACAATATAGATTGGGGTTCATCATCGACATTTGGCTTTTCTAAATCTTCTAAATTTACTTCACTATTATTTCTCCATAATTCTTCTAATTTATTGATTTGTTGAGTAGTAATATGACGAGCTCTTAATTGTTCTTGTTCACTTGGAACTTTAACTAACCAATTTAAAAAACAATGATCATCAATTAATGGTAACCATTGAGATAAATCCCAATTCATATCTTTTGAACTTGATGTACTTGCACATGGTTGTCTATTGACAAAAATATTTAATTATATTATAAATGAACAATATTTTGTTTTATAAGTGAAATTTATTAATTTGATAAATTGAATATTAAATATTTAAAAAATATTTATATAATATTATTTAATAAAAGAAATTGAATGTCAATGAGTAATAATTTCATTGGTAATAATGTTATAATAATATGAATATTAATTAATTGATATGACACAATGAAATATATATAAATATAAATAATTTATATATAACGTATTTATACATAAAGAAATTATTTAATTTTTAAAGAGTATAAATATAGTTAATTTGTTAATATAAATTCTATCAATTAAACAAAAACTGTATTTAAATTAATTATATTTTACCTGCACAAAAGAACAACTACAGTATCTGACTTTGCTGGAATGAAACCAAGTAAAAAAATATTTTTACAACCACAGTTATAACATTCTAAAGTTATTTCACCTAAAGGTGAATCAGGATGTAAACCAACTTCCTTATGTTTTGATCTTACTAAATGACTGACAATATGTGAACCTGAAGTATTTCCTCTTGAATTACAAAACCATTTTTCACAAATTAAACATTTTACTAAACAATTTGGATTATGAATACCACAATATCTTCATTATTTTTTTTTTAATTAATAATTAAAATATCACAATATTAAATATAAACATATAATTTTATAAATTAGTTTAATAAATTATTTATTTTAAAACAATCATTCTTACAAATTGTATAATAGATGATGATATTTAATAATATAAATGTAGTATTTTTTATATTATTATATGACTTTATATATATAAATTTTATTATTATAATTGTTTTTTTTAAATATATATCTATATTAATAAAAAATGGTAAAGATTATAAATTTATTATAATATTTACTGGCAACATTGCTTATTTTCATTTTGATCCTCTGTTACAAAATCAAAGTCATTTTCCTCAGTATCTTCAAAATTTAAATCTGAATTTTGACTTCCATCTTCATTTGATTCTTTGTCAGTTGCTTGAGTTAAACTATCTAAAGTAAAATCGTTTTCGTCTTTATCACCTAATTGATTATCTTGTGTATAGTCTGAATATTCGTATTGAGATCCTTGTGTATCTCCTATATCATAAAACTTCAATCCCTTATCCATTAATTAAAAGTAGTTATATATAATTAAATTTTTTTTATAATTTTATACCTTTCAAAAATGATGAATAACATTATAAATTATATCAAAAATGAGGAATAACATTATAAATTATATCAAAAATGAGGAATAACATTATAAATTATATCAAAAATGAGGAATAACATTATAAATAATATCAAAAATGAGGAATAACATTATAAATTATAAAATTAATAATAAGTTCTTTTTTTTTTTTTTTTTTTTTTTTTTTTTTTTTTTTTTTAATTATAATATATAATATTCATGTCTTATTTACTTCATTTATTGATAAAAGCAAAAACATCAAAAAGTTTAGAAAAAAAAAATTATAAATTTTTCTCTCTCTTTTAATATTATTACTATTTTTATAAAATATAGAAATAATTATATAAAATTTTATTAATTTAACTAATTTTAAACAATTACACTTTTGAAAAGAAATAAAAAAAAAATAATATAAATAAAATTTATATATTTTTTTCTAAATGTTCAAATTAATAATAATAAAAAAAATTTTTTAAACTATTTTAGAATATATTATTGAAAAAAAAATATAACATATGAAATTATAATGTGTTTTATTACTATTTTATAATACAATAATACATCATCTTAAAAATTCATATAATTTTTTTTTTTTTACAGCCTCAATTATTGAGAATTTTATCTTTATTTATTTATTCATTTATTAATTAAATGAATATTTTTTTTAAAAAAAAAACACAAAATTGTTATTATTATTATTATTTATTATTATCTTTTTTTATTATTATTATATATTATTATTATTTATCATCATTTTTTATTATTATTATTTATTATTATCATTTATTATTTTTTTTCTTTAATATCTTTTTATATAAATAAATTAGTTAAAAATTTTTTTCTTTCTGAATGATTTTGAAATAATATTAATAATTAAACATAAACAATATAGTAAATATAATTATTTAAAAATTTTTTTTTAGATTTTTTCTATCAATTTAAAATAACTAAAATAAATAAAATAAAAATTATAAAACATCTTTTTTAAAAGAAGTTCAAAATAAATATATATATATTATTTTAATATTTGTATATATTATTTATTATTATTTTTCTTTATAATTTTATTAATACTACATTAATTTTTATTTTTTATTTCTATTTTATTTTTTTTTTTATTTTTTTTTTTATTTTTTTTTTTTTTTTTTTTTTTGAATTTTATTATTTTTATTTTTATTTTTATTTTTATTTTTATTTTTTTATTTTTGTGTTTTGTGTTTTGTTTTTGTTTTTGTTTTTGTTTTTGTTTTTATTTTATTTTCTCTATATTCATTTTTTATTTTATTTAATATTTTTTCTTTATTATTTTTATTATATTCTAATTTTTATTTTTATTGTCTTTTGTTTTTTATTTATTATTATTTATTTATTTATTTGTTTATTTATTTAAAATTTTATTTTTTTTTATTATCATTTTCATTGACAATATTGCAATTTTATTTTTATTTAGTTATTAAATATAAAATTTTTATTTTTTTTTAAAAAAAAAAAAAATTATATTTAAAATAAGATTATATGCTTGTGATATTTAAAATGGTATAAATAAGTTTAATTAAAAACTATTTTATGATATAGATTTTAAATATGATAGTGTATAAATATATTTTTTAGCATTATTTATATGGTTAAAAATTAATGATATTGGTTTATTTTTTTATTTTTTTTTTTATTATTTTTTATTTTTTTATTTTTATTTTTATTTTTATTTTTTGTAAAATATTTTTATTTAAAATGATTTTAAGATAGTCCAAATATATATAAATATATATAGCTTAATTGCTTAAAGCATAGTAGATGAAATAGAGAATAAAAAGAATTACAATAATAAGAATAATCAATAATTTAGTATTTTTCCACCACATTTGTCTCTTTAATGCTGTACTTCTCTTTTTAAATGCAAATGATTGTTGATTAAGGCTATCAGTTTTATCAACAAGAACCTTATTAAAAAAATTTTTTTTGATATAATTAATAAAAAAAAATTTTTAATACACTATATATTACTTATATTTAATTATAAATTTAATATTATAATTATTTACTTCAATTCTTTCTCCTCTTTCTAAAACCTTTTCTATATTATGAACCATAACATCTTTCACTTGTTCAATTTCGCCTTTAACTTGATGAATTTTATCTACAGCACCTGGATTTTCATTATAATATGACTATTTATATTATAAATTTAATTTTTATTGTATATTTAATAAAATAAAAAAATAAAAGCAATTTTAATTTTCATTCAAATTTTAATGATTTATAATTATTAATTTTGGAATTACCATTCTTTCGGCCAATACTTTTGAAAATTCATTAAGACCGTATGAAACTTCAGTTAAAGCACGTTCTCCATATCTAGCTTCAAATTCATTCTTTATATCTTCTAAAAAAGTAAATGGAATTCTTCTTCCTATAATTATATATTTGATTTATTATTATATTTAGAATTATTTAAATATAAATATTTTATTATGTATAAATAAAAGTAACAAACAAATTTCACAATTACCAAAATTATCATCTGCCATAGCTAAATAAATAATTCCATCACTTGATATATAATGGAATAAATAGCTTATGATATAATAATAATTAAATAAATAAAATTACAATTATTAAAATGTTATTTATTATATAAAAGTAGGCTTGAATAAAAGACAACATTAATATAATTAATACTAAATAATTTTATTAGATTTACTTGTCATATACATAAGTTAATTTTGAATTGCCTTCTGGTATTTTTTCCAAAATATGCTATTTTAAATGAACATTTAAACAAATAAAATAAATAAATATTAGAATATTAATGTTTATATTCTTATTGCTATTTATTATTATTTTATTTCTTCACTAATATATTAATTTTATATTATTATTATTAAAAATAACATTTTTAAAAAAATATATTTTTTTAATTAAAGTACTTGAGTAATAGCTGGGAAATTTCCAGAATTATTTGCATATTCAGCCAAAACTATAGTACCTCTTGAAATAACAGAATAAATAATTCCACTTCCAGACATTTTGAATATTTATTATTGAAATATATATATATATATATTTTTTTTTTGATTTATTTCAATTATTAAAATATAATTTTTATAAATTTCTATTACTTCTATTATTTTCTTTTTTCTTACTCTTTTAAATAAAGAATTAAATATATTAAATTATGTTTAATAAAATTAAAGAATATAAATTCTTTATTTTTTATATTTTCTTTAATTTGACTTATAAATTATTTATTTTTATTTTATTTATTACTTTAATTTTTTTTTTTTTTTTAATATTTTAAAAAAAAGAGAAATTCAAAATTTCAACTTTTTTTCTAATTATTATAAATATATTATAATATAATTTAATATATTATATTTATTTTATATAAATTCGATAATTTATTATTTATAATTTGTTAATTAAATATATTATCATATAAAATAAAGTTATTTTTTATTTAAAAATAAATAATTATTAGAGATGAAATCCATAATACTAATAATTTATTAATGATAACACTAAAAGATAAAGTCAAAATCTAATATATAAATATATATATAAATTTTATAAAAATAAAATGTAATACTAAATTATTGATATAAGAGATATTAACATATAATGGATAAATAACTGAATTTAATTAAGTTTTTTAACAAAATATTAACATTTTTATAATTACATGAATATATGTAAGTCTGGATATATAATATAAAAAAAAAATAAATTTAGCTTAGTTATTGAATTCCAATTTATATCAAAAAAAAAAAAAAAAAAAAAAAAAAAAAAAAAAAAAAAATAGTCATAGTTCTTATTAGATAATGAAAATAATAATATATAAATAAATTAAATAAATAATATAAATATTAAAAAAAAAAAATAATAATAATAAATTAATATATTAATGATAATTATAATAATTATCAATATTTTTACATAATTTTTTTATATTAAAATTAATGTTAGTTTTTCTTATGGAATAAGTATATACATGCATCATAGAATGAAATTAATAATAATAATAATAATAATTTTTTATACATATATATCACCTTCTTTTACACAATACCATATATATATATATATACTGTGAGTATAACCTAGAGCCGAGTAATAATCAGTATATATAGGTTACCACAAGAATATATTGTACACTCACGATAGTTATTAATTATCCATAAGCAGGACTTGATATATGAGTGACACATGTTCAATGTATGTATACAACAATTTATATATATTTTTCTGTAATTATAAATATTTTATGTTTTGTTAAAAAACTTTTTTATATTTATATTATTTATTTATTATATATTAATTTTTATTATATCAATATTTAGTTATACATCTTTACATCTTTATATCCCTTTACAGTCACATGCTCTGTAATGTGGCTGTCATTAGGTCAAAAGACTTTGATACTTTTCATCAAGATTAATGTATAGTTAAATTCCTCTTAATTAACTAGATTTGTTAATGCATATTATAATTTTTTATAAATTTTTGTTCATCTTTAGTATGCAGAACCTTAACTTAAGGTCTGAGTAGAATCTCGAGACAATATGTAAATCATACTTACCATGGCGAGCGTACTCCCAACTTCATTTATTAAAGGGAAAACCCAGGGTAAGGAGAAAATAGCCCATATAAATTAAAAAGGCAAGTACAGGGTCTCCAGACCTTATGTGTTAGCTCTGGAGTATTAAATAAAAGTAAATTATTTATTTATTTATTTATTTATTTATTTATTTATTTATTTATTTATTTATTTATTTATTTATTTATTTATTTATTTATTTATTTATTTATTTATTTATTTATTTATTTATTTATTTATTTATTTATTTATAAGATTTATATAATGATAATTAAAAATGTTTTAAATGTATTTATACCATTTGTAGCTTAATTTTAGAATTAATATTTAATTAATGTTATATTACATTAATTTATTTTATAATATAATTATATTTATTTAATTTATTAAATAAAGTCTGGATTATATTTATTTAATAATTCCTCTCAAATATAATTTGAATTATAATTATGAAATAAAAATTTTATTTTAATATTTTCTTTCCATTTAAATCTTTGGTAAATATATCAGAAATATTTTGGGAATAAATATATTCTAATTTTATAACTTTCTTTTCAATATCATCTTTATATCTATATATTTTAATTCTGTATTATTTTGTATTTAATTTACAATTTTCAATACTTGGTTTACTTGTTAAATCGTCTGTGAATGTGAAAATAACAATAGTTTTATTAAAATTTAATAATTCATTTAATATAAAATAGTTTTCAAATAATCATGGGTACTAACATATTCAGCTTAGGCAGTAGAAGTACCAACTGTGACTTGTTTTTTAAAAGAACAAGTTAAAGGTGATCCTTGTCTAAAAAAAAAAAAAAACTACAATAGCCATTAAATCTCCATTGTTTACTTTCTTGAATATATATTTTTCTGAATAAAGTTGCACAAATACATTATTAATAAGAAAATTTATAATTTTTATATTATACTGACGACCAGATTGTTTAAGGTCATATAATGCACTATTTAATAGCTAAAACCTTTATTATAATTAATATCTTCTGGTGGTATTGAAACATTAATATTTTTGTCTAAGTCAACATCAAGATTAGCTGCTTTAATATATAATTGCTGAACCTTCAATTTAAACTTTACTTCTATAAATAGAATTAATTTTATACAATCCTGGTTAATAGTAGGGAAATACGTTAAATCAAACTCTATCCCTTCTTTTTGACCAAATTCTTTAGCTTCCAATCTCTTCTTGAATTTTATTGTATTATTGTTCTGATCAGTTTTAATTGTAATTGCCCACTTGGTAGAAATTTTGTCCTTATGGAATACTCTTAATATAAGATTATTTCATTATCATAAAAACTATTTATTTCATCCTTAATTCTATTCTTCTAATATTCTTTATTTTTACATGCTATATCATTGTATGTATGTTAGAGGAATATTAACTGATATAAATACTAATTTATTATTATTGTTATTATTATTATTATTATTTTATGTAATATTATTTTTATTTTGGCAATATTTGATTATATGAAATTTATTATATTTATAAATTTATTAATATTTTGTTAGAATATTTTTCAAAATTATTCAAATTATTTCTAAATTAAATTCGTTTTTGTTCAAAATTATTACTATGAAAGTTATTATTAATTAAAGTTTGATAATATTATTGCAAAATTTTATTAATTGATCTAACTTGAAATTATTTTTTGTTTTAGAATCATAGTGATCATTTTTTACAATAGTAATTTTTATAAAAATTATTTTTTAAGTTATTGTATAAATTGAGATTATTGTCAATATTGTTAATATTTTGACAATTCTTTATTGTTTTTAAATTATAAAGTCGGGTTTATATTATTTTATTAAAAAATTCTGATTCATCTTATTTTCGTCAGAATTATTGATTAATTTAATTTTTTGAAATAAATTATTAATATTGTTTAATTATAATTAAAATTTTCATCATTGTTATATACTGTAATTATTAAATTACTATTATTTGTTGGTTGTTTATTGTTAATAAAATTGAAGTTAAAGAAATTATTTTATAATAATACATTAGTTATATTTTCAGAAAATGATATATATTAGCTGGTTCATTTTCAATATACTGAATTTCTCTGATATATTGTATTTTATAATTTTTATAATTATTATAAGATAACTATAGGATTGTTCATCGAATCCAAAAAATATTCCTTTATTAGCATTTGACTCGAATTTTCCTTTGTCTTTGGAATAATTTTTATAATATTCTATGCAATCTTTAATATATTTTAAATTAACTTTTTTATTATAAAATGCTTCTTCTGATATTTTATTATGACACATATAGTATACATAAAAAATAGAGAAATCTAAAAAGTTTTCAATTAAATTACTCCAAAATAATACGGTTTTTATTCATAATGTGATAATAATTTGATTAAATCTTTTATCTAAACAATTATTTTCAGGACTATATAATTACTGTCTATTGAAAATTTTCCATCATTTTCATGTGATATGGGTTTAAATTTATTACACTTTACAATTTTTTTTTTTTTTTTTCAAATTCACTATGCTTTTTCACATCGACGGGTTCATTTTTTTCTTGAGTTTCAGCCTTAATTAATTATTAATTAATTATTGTTCACATCAAAATGATTTTATCATATTCTAATCGGATGTGGTTATTATATTCTCTATTTTTATTTCATTTTCTTTTGATTTTTTAATTCCAAAATTATCATCTATGTTATCGCTTTCATCTTATGCTTCTAATTTTTTACTTTTAGAACTATTGTGAGATTATGAGCATGTTTTCTAATATTATATGGTTCAAGTTTCTTGAAAATGTTGAAAACTCGCTTAATTATTCTGAGAATGTATTAGAATTGAATTAAAATACTTATTAATATTGAATTTGGATTAGTATTAATATGGTTTATGGTAGTTTAAATCATTTTTTGTAATCTTTTTTTCATTTATATATTTTTTATATTTATTATATTTATTTATTTATATATATTAAATATAAATTTTTTTTATTTCCGGTGTGTAGCCCTTGTTTTCAGCCCCCAGAACAATAAGAATATTGAGGTAATCACACACTTCCATAAAGCCAGATATTGTCCCTTCTGAACATTTTTCTAGTACTTTTTCTCAGTGTGCTTATCCATTGCCTAACTACCCTTTGAAGTAATGCAAGTATAACTTAATTCATGGATATTCGTACTAGCTCCCTTGGCAAATATATAAACGTCAGAAAGATTGAAATTTAGAAGAATATATCTACACCATAAGTAGAATATATCATCATGGACACCTGAAATCATGTACCAAATTGCTAGTAATTTCCTCGTAAATATATTAAATTGCAGTACTTTCACAACCCACTCATTTAGTAAAGTATCTTTTCTATATTACTAAGGAGAATTAGAATCATAAATATATAAGGGGATATACTTATCTGTAACCTTCCACCATATTCCGTAAAAACCTCTTGCAAGGAAATCCAGGAAAATGATCATAGGGAAGGATTGAACCAAGAGCCTTATGTATGATAGCTCACTATAATAACAATCAAACCAGGCTCTATCCTGATTCTATTGTTAAATATAAATGATAATGAATATTTTAATAATATTTCAATAATACAATAATTCATAATTATAATAAATAAAGTTAACAAATAAAGTTTTATTAATTAATAAATGTATGTATTATAAAAAATAAATTTTTGAATTATAATTTCAATAAAAAGAAATTAAAAACAATTTACTATAAATAATTATATAATTATCATTTTTATTATTATATTTAATTTATAAAAATTTATTGAAATGAAATAACTATTATAAAATCTACTTTTAAATGTGTAGTATGCCAGAACGCCAATACTGAACACTCAGTAAAGCCATTCATCAGTGAAAATATCTCCTATACGAAAGTATAGGAATGTGCTGTGACTATAGCTCAATATTCCCATGCCTTGAAGGGGGGGCTGAAAATAAAGGCGTTACACACTGGAAGTAAATAAAATATATATATATATATATATATATTTTAAATGTGTAACATTTAATTTATCATATTATAATTGTTAGAATATGTGAAATAATGAGAAATAAACTTCAAATGTATTTATAATGTATTGAAACATATTGTATATATTGTATATATATATATTAATGTATAGGTCACATTGTAAAAGTATAAAAACATGTAATTTGAAATAATTTACTCTTTATAACTCTTTATCCTAAAACATATTAATAAAGTTGATATAATTATTAAACCCAAATTTCACGACTCTTAACAATAATTATTTATAATTAAGTAAAAAAAATTATTAAAAAATATAAATATGTCAATTTTATCTTTAAAAAAAAAAAAAAATCAAATTCTATAAAATAATTATTTAATTATTTGAAATGATTTATTTTATTAAAATATATATTTTTTGTATTCCTTTTTGATGCTATATAATTATATTTTATTCAGAAATATAATATATAATATTTATTTTTATTTTTTATTTTTTATTTTTTATTATTATTATTTTTTTTTTTTTTTTTTTTTTTTTTTTTTTTTTTTTTTTTTTTTTTTGATTATCGTCCATCTTAATTATTAAATTGTAATAATATTAATAAATATATCAATAAAAATTTCCATATCGTTAATAAATTTTTGTAAGAAATGTAATTAATATTATAAAGATTTATATAAGATAAATTTATAAAATTTTAAAATTAAAATGTTATTTATACTTGTAAATAAAAGAGAATAAGTCTTTATATTAATACTTGAATTTTTTATTTATCATAAAAAATTAAATTATTAAACTATATAATTAAAAAAGAGTATTATTAGAATTGAAATAATGACATTTATTCAATTACCGCCAATTTATGAAATTGATACTATCACAAGTTCTCTTTTGAGTTCAAAACTTTATACAAATAAGAAGAATAAATTTATTAATAAAATTGAAATTAATAAAAAAAATAAAAATCGTATATTATTTTATTATTATCATTAATAATTAATAATTTGAATTATTATATATATAGAAGTATTAAATTTATATATGTATTAAATATATATATGTATTAAATTTATTTGTGTTAAAACAAAAAATTAGAAAATTTATTGGATTCAGTTGGAGTTCTTTCAAGCGATATCACAAAAAAAATTAATGTTATTAAAACTCAACCCCTAAATTTATATGTTATTCATGAAAATAAAATAAAGGTAAATTTGATTAATTTTTTAAAATTTCATAAATTATAATAGTAAAATTATCAATTATTAGTTAAAGTTTATATTAAAAATATTACATAACTTTTTATTATTATAATTGTTATTGTTATTATTATTATTATTATTATTATTATTATTATTATTATTATTATTATTATTATTATAAAGTTTATTTTAAAATTTGAATCAATACCTATAATTGCCAAAATAAATTATAATAATGCTTCAATAGGTAAAAGTAAATTTAAGCATATACATATGAATTATGTGATTGAATTATATGTTCTTACAAAACAAGGAAAACTCTGGCAAATATATTTAAATATGGACGAAAATGAAATTAATTTAGAAAAGTAATTTTTTGAAATAATAATATATTTTCATAATTTAAAAAAATATAAATATTTTCTAATACAATTATATTAAAATTATTTAAAGGAATACTTTAAAAGATGATTATGGTAAAGTTTTAAAAAAGAAAAAAACATCAAAAAGTTCTTCATGTTCACTACAAAATTTATACCCTATTATTATTAATATTAACTCAACAAATATAAAAAGAAAAAATAATAAATTTAAAAAGCTCTCTAGCAAAGACTATTATCAACATAATAATTATAATAAAAGAATTCATATCACAATGATACATCAATCAGTAAAATATTAATATATAATATGATATCGATTTTTTTCTACTATCTAAATATTTTAAAATAATAACTAAATTTATTATTTATATAATTAAATTAAAATAATATTTTTCGTTAAAAGAACGACTTATATAATTTTTGTTTTTATGAAAATTATATGATTTTATATAGTTATAACAGCTGTATTCAATATATTGATTTACTATCACAGAGAATAGCTTCGGAAAAAATTAGAAGTGTTTCAAGTGATATTAATATAACTGTAGATCCTTATACTCTATATTCAACAGATATATCTTCAATTTCAAACGAAAGTGTATTTTTAACAAATATCCTTTTATTTATATCTAAATCAAATATTTGATAATTTAGCGAAAATTACTGTTATTTTCTTAATTAATTAAATTTCTTTAAATTTCAATATAATTTTTTTGTTGTTGTTTTTGTTTTTGTTTTCGTTTTTGTTTTTGTTTTTTTATATGATAATACTTCATGAGCAGGATAAATATGATGATAATTTATTCATAAATGATTCTAATTATTTTATGAGTAAAAAATTATTCCAAGCATTATTTAATACCGAAAAGTATTATATATATTTATTTATCCATTATAAATTTTTTATTATATATATATATATGTGTGTTTGTTTAAAAAATAATAATAATAATAATAATAATAATAATAATAATAATAATAATTAATAATTAATAATAATGTTTGTAATAAATTATTATTTTATTATATACTAATTTTTATACTTTTATATATAATAAAAACTAATAAAATGAAAAATAAACAGAAAAAAGGTTCATTTAATTGGTACCACAAACGGAGAAGTATATTGGATAGATAATCTCTATAATAATGAGCCAAGATTATTAATAAATTTAAAGGTTAATCTTTAATATTTTTAGTATTCTTTAGTATGACATTTATTAAAATTATGAATCAAATCAAGTAAAATTATAATTATTATAAAATTTAATAATATATTTCTTAGGAACCTATTAAAGATTTTCATATATTAAATTTAAAAAATTATAATGAAACTCAAGTAACTAGCAAAAATCAGTATTCTGCAAATGAATCCTTAATTTTAAGTGGTAGTCCCAAAAAATTAAAAAATAATGTATTAATGATTATAGGGTAATTTATTATAGTTTATTATTTTATTATTACTATTATATATATTTAATTTTAATAAATAAGTATTATAATTGATAATAATAAAATTTATTTTTTTAAAGCATTCATAAAAAATTAAATTCATATAAAATTTATATTTTTTTCAGAATATTTATATTAAGTTAGATTCATATAAAATTTGTATATAATTAACAGTCATTTTTATTATATATTTTAAAATTATTTTATTAAGAAAAAATGGTAGCGTTTTAGTGTATAAAATCATATCTAAAGAATCAAAAGATATACTCTTTAATAAAAAATATCATATTACTAGTCCAATATATTCTTCTTGTATATTTAATGTATTGAATGCTAATAATATAAAGTTTATAAAAGATATTATAATACTAAAAAATTACTAATTTAAATGTTAAGAATTATTTATTTATTACATCAAAATATTATGATGGTAGTAGGAAAATTACATTTTATGATTTATATAATGAAGAAAATGAAGAAGGTATTAATAATAATAAAAATAATTTTTATTCCAAATTATAAATATAAATATATATTCATATATATTCAAAAATTAAATGCTCAATGTTTTTTTTTTTTTTTTTTATGATATTCAAAATGAAACACATTTGATATTATAAAGAATTTAAAGAAATTTTGATACCAAAATTATTTCCATCAGCGGAAGATATTCAATATTTTAAATGCTTATCTATCATTGATAAAAATATAAGTTTTAATCAGTTGCATTTAAATGGTTTATGGACATCTGGAGAGCGTGATATATCAAATCTTTTATTGTAATTATATTTATAATTTTCAAATAATTTAATATTATTTTTTTATATTTTAAATAGTATTTCTCTATGTTTAATATTTTAACTAAAAATTGTTTTTATTATTATTATTAAATCATTATATATATATTATTATTATTATTATATTTATTTATTTATTTATTTATTTATTTATTTATTTATTTATTTATTTATTTATTTATAAATTTATTTATTTATTTATAAATTTATTTATTTATTTATTTATTTATTTATTTATTTATTTATTTATTTATTTATTTATTTATTTATTTATTTATTTATTTATTTATTTATTTATTTATTTATTTATTTATTTATTTATAAATTTAAATCATAGAGATGAAAAAGAAAATAATCATGGACCAGATTTAAATAATCCCTCAAAAATAATTATGGTATAAAAATAAATAATAAATAAATTTTAATGCCAATGTTTAATTAATTCATTAACTATTTATTAACTATTTATTAAAACTAATAAATAATATATTATTTATTAATATTAAAGCCAATACTTGATGATATTAATAGATTATCAACTTCAATTGAAGAATATAAGAAAGATCATAAGGTAGGTTGCATAATATTGGCATTATAATTTTTTTAAATTTTCTAATTTTAATATAAATGTTTAAACACTAATAAATAAAAATAAAAATATATTTTTAAATTATAATGTAATAATAGTTATTAAATAGATCAATTGCTTGTATGAATGAAACTATCTTTTTTTTAATATCATTTATTGATTATATTAATAAAAATGAATATAAAGAATTACCTATTGTTTGTAAATTAATAATGAAATATAATTCCTGTCAGTCGTATTTTACAATTTCAGTTTCATTAATGTTTAAATTACCTATCACAAATCACTGGATTTGTATGTTAGATAATAATAATAATAATAATAATAATAATAATAATAATAATAATAATAATTAATAATTAATAATTAATGATCATTAAAATAAAATCCATATTTAAAAAAAAAAATAAGTAATTATTAATAATTTTCTTTTTTAATATTTAACATTAAATAATAGTAAATATGAATATTAATCCATATATAGAAGAGATAGATTCAAAATCTACAATTTATAATGTGACTTTACCAAATCTTAAAAAAAATGAACAATGGTAATAAGAATATATGACTTAACGATTTTAAAAAAAAAAAAAAAAAAAAAAAAAAAAAAAAAAAAAAAAAAATTAATTAATTAATTATATATTTATATATATTATGATAAGGTCATACACCTTTAACTATAAAAATAGATATCAATCCTTTCCAATAGATATAACATTAAGATTATGTTTATCAATACCTGGTAAAAATTACAATATTTTGAACATTATATTGTCTATAAATAAATATTCAAATAATAAAATAATACAATAATAAAACAAATTAATAATAAAACAATATATGAAAAAATTAATTTAACTTATATAAAAGAATGCGGTGATATTATTATACCTTTTTTCGTAAAAAAGTTTGATAATTTAGACTTTATATATCCATCAAATGAAATAACTAAGGATTTCAATATAGAAAGAACTAATCCACTTCTCGAAGAAACATCATTTAATTGTAAACAAGAGTTTATCAATGAAGTTAGACATATATTCAATTCCAACTCTGATGTAAGTGAAATTAATTAATAAATAAACGATTAAATAAATCATTGTGATGATAATTAAAAGCACTAAATATATACGTATGTGTACATCTAAATTATTATAATTTACCATCAATAGGATATAATTATTGAATCAGGAGTCAAAAAGCAAACTGATATTTATGTGATATTAGTAGATTGTAATAAAGAAGGTATTTTTTTAGAAGAAATTCAAAAGAAATTTCTGTTTTTAACATTAATTAATCCTGAAATAAATAAGTAATGTAGATAATAAATTAATAATAATATCAAATAAACAATTAATAGATAAAAAAAAAAAAAAAAAAATAAAAAAAATGAATTTTTTTTTCTCCTATTTTTATACATTTTAATTTAATTTTTACAAAAATAAATATAGATCTGATTTTGAAGAAATAGCTAAAGCAGATAATGAAGTAATATTTAAAATACCAGGTTCGAATTATCCTATTAAGATTGTATCCGATGAAAGTAATTTATTTATTTATTTATTTATTTATTTATTTATTTATTTATTTATTTATTTATTTATTTATTTATTTATTTATTTATTTATTTATTTATTTATTTATTTATTTATTTATTTATTTATTTATTTATTTATTTATTTATTTATTTATTTATTAGTTTTAATAGACCAAATACCACAAAACATTCAAACAATAAAATTAAGTATTTTTGGTGATGATTTATCCGCTATTCATAGTGTTCGACAATGTCTTTTAGATCGTATACATACTATATCAAATAATATACAAATGAATAAAATTCATATAAATACAAATGATGTAGATAAATCTATTATATATGAAATTAAAAAAGCAATTATTTTTACATTAGATTCTGTTATGTTGAATCAAAAAAATAAACATGGTAATTTTTCTTTTTTTTTTTTTTTTCTTTCTATTTTTGTAAATATAATAATTATTTATATATTAGTTCACTAATATAAATAAATAATATAAATAATAATAGAAAAAATGGAAAAAGTGAATTCACTTTATAATAAGAAAAGTGAAACAAAAGAATATAAATTAAAGACGTTTAAATACATAAAAAGAGAATTACAAAATCTATATAAAAAATTTGAAGATTTATGTGATGATAATAAGGATGAAATAACAATAAATTCTCTAAATTCAAAAATGATTGATATGTATAATAATTTAATGGAATTAAATGGCCTATTGCAAACTTTAGATTCTATTCATATGGAAGTTTGCTTTATAGATAGAAGTTATTTCCTTTATGTATAAAAAAAATAATATTTTAACTATTAAAAATAATATTTTAAAATAATAAATTATTAAATATAATGAAATTAATATTAATGATATATAAATAACATACATTTAGTGAATGTGTTTCATCTTAGGAAAGTTGCATTTCACAATGATGCTTTTATACTATAGATTTAATAAATTATAATCAGATTTAAAAATAAATATAAATGTTTTATTATTTTTAAATACTTATTTTTAAAAATTTTAGCATTTTCTTTATTTTCTTAATCATTTTATAACTAAAAAGACTGAATAATTAATATTAATTTATTTATAATTAATAATTAAATATAAAAAATAAATATTTATTGAAATATGTATTTTTTAATATATACAAAATAAAATATTTTCTTAAACACACTTTATAATTAAAAAAAAAAAAGTTGGATAATTAATACTAAATTATTTAGAAAAATAATTAAATAAATATTTTACTTTTTAATCATTAAAATGATTTCTTAAAAAGCACTTTATAATTAAATATACTGGATAATTAATATTAATTTAAATAATCAATAAATAAAATTAATTATAAAAAATAAATAAATAATAAATTATAAAAAATTAAATATACTTTTTTTTAAACCATTAAAATATGGGAAAATATATATGAAAATATACATGGACAAAAGAAAGTAGAACTCTTAAACGTAAACTAGAGAAAAGAGGTAATAACAATAATAAAATCAAGGATTTTTATTGGAAAAGAGATATGAAAATCAATTCTATAAAAGCTGAGTTTTATGACAAAAACAAATTCGAAGAAACATCAAAATTTATTAAACTTTGTTATGAATATCCTGATCTTTCATATGGTTTCTATTGGCTATTGAGAGCACGAAGCGGATATAGATTAGATGCTAGGATTGCTAAAGCTGCAAAAATAATAGATCAAATGTGTCCTAATTTTTGTCCCTGTTGTAAAAGTAATAAACAATGGAAAAAGCATTGGTTAATTGAATGTCCATTTTTCAATCATATTCGTAATAAAGTCAGTGATAAAATGTTATTTTTATATATTGCTTTTAACCGTGGCAACCTAACAAATGATATTGTTAATAGTAATAATGATATTAGCAACAGTAATAATAGTAATAGTAATAATAATAGTAATAGTAATAATAATAGTAATAGTAATAATAGTAATAGTAATAATAGTAATAGTAATAATAGTAATAGTAATAATAGCAACAGTAATAATAGTAATAGTAATAATAGTAATAGTAATAATAGTTATAGTAATATTAGTAATGTTAGTAATAATATTGAAAATAATGTGTATATTGATTCTAGTGTGTGTGAAAAAGTGTTTAATTTCCTTCTTGGAGGTCGAAGTATTAATAACAGGTACAAGGGAATGGAAGGATCTATTTAAGTGCCAGATGAAATCAGGTACTTATTCTGATACTCCGTTCTTGGTGGTTACTGCGGCGCTTCTCCAATCGATTATACCTATTGCTATTGGCCAGCAATGGTCATTGTTCAATAGGTTCAAATCGAATCATACTACTACTACCAAGAGTGTCAATGCTGAAGAAACAGTAAGACAGGCCAGCAGGGCTAGCGCAACCAATGAAGATCATAATTTTGTATCTTAAAATTAGGATTAACATTGCGAAGTCAAAATTAATTATTATACTTCAGTATAATAATGCCCTTGTGAAGTTTTACAAGTATTAATTAAATGAAACTAGAATATATTATACCATTATTTTATTTTATTTTATTTTGTGTTTTATTTTTTGTTTATTTTTTTATCTTTTTTTTTTTATTATTTTATTACATGTATTTTATCAAATATTTAATTAATAAAGATGAAACAAGTTTGCTGCAGTTAAAAAAAAAAAAAAAAAAAAAAAAAAAAAAAAAATATATATATATATATATATATATATATATATAAAAAGCATAAATTAAAAAAAAAAAAATTACATAAACGATTTATTCAAGTACGGTATATTTATATAAAGCCACGTTCAGGAATGAAATACATTCTTTATTTTTGAAGAATTTTTATTTATATATTTAAAAATTTTATGGGACTCTTTAATTTTTGTTATATTAATATAATAATTTTTTTAAAAATGTTTTTTTTTTTATATTTTTAAAAATATTTTATTTTTTTTTTTTTTTAAGCTTTTAATAATATATAAAAAAATTTTTTTTGGAAGTGTTGCATTTCGGAATGTTTCATATAAATAATAGTTAATTCGTATTTTAACGCCCCATTTTTTTTTTTTTTTTTTTTTTTTTTTTTTAACTTTTAAATAAATAAAAATAGAAATTAATATAAATGGATTATTTTTTTTTTCTTTTTTATTTTTGAACATAAAAAAAATTTACTCATAAACATATTATTTATAATATTATTAAATATTATTTTAATTATTTTAACAAAAAATATTAAAATATGTCTTTAAAATTAAATATTATTAAATATTTTATTACTATTTTAACAAAAAATATTAAAATATATCTTTAAATTAAATATTATTACATATTAGAAGATATTAAAATATTTTTTTAAAATAAATATTATTTCATTATTTTATTATTTATTAAAAATTTAAATATATTATTATTCATTTATCAAAAATAATTCAAGCCTTTCATACATTAACGGTTTATTAAAGTACGCCGCATTTCATGTAAAACCACATTCCTGAAATGCACCACATACTACTTTTTTTAGGAGTGGTGCATATAGCCAAGTTGCATTTCGCCAAATTTTTGAAAGTATGTGGCATAATAAAAATGGTGCATTTCGCCAAATTAAATATATTTTTAAAATTAAATATTATAATTATTTTATTACTATTTTACAAAATATTAAAAAGGGATTGTACATTATAAACAATAATATTATATTTTACAATTAAATATTATTAAAAAACTATTTCAAAAAAAAATAATAATATATTCTATTAAAAAAGAATTATAAAAAATTATTTTTACACTGAATATTAATTATATATTAAAAAAGAATATTTATTATTTATTTAATCATTATTTATTTAATTATTATTTATTTAATTATTATTTATTTAATTATTAAAAAACAGCCACATACAAAAAATATCACATTGCGAAATGCACTAGATTTTATAAAAAAATATCTTTAATTTATTATAAAATATAATAAAAACAAGTTTAAAAAAATTATTTTGAATTTTTATCTATTTATTCATTCATTTATGTATATCAAAACGTCATTTGGCGAAATGCAACTCTCCCACTACTTTTTTATTTTTTTTGAAATAGAATAAAAGGTAAAAAATAAATAAATCTTTAACATTATTTATTAATTTTGAAACTCCATATTTTGTATTCATGCTTATTATTTATTTATTTATTTATTTGTTTATTTATTTATTTATTTATTTATTTACTATTATCATTATTATTTTTTTATATATATATTTGCTTTTAATTATTATAATATGAAAAACATGAAAAATTATATATATATATTATTTTATTATGTACATCATTATTTTAAATATTAAATATACTTTATATAATACTTAATATCTATAAATAATCAATACAATCATATAAACTCTTGCTTAAAATAAAATTTTCATTAAATTATATTTTCGAATATTTTACAAAAAAAATTTTTTATTAAAACAAATATATATATATTATATTTAATTGTAAAATATACTTTTTTTTTATTTTACATATATATATTTCTTAAAAGGATTAAAAAAGAAAAATAAAAAATATATATAATTAAAATTAATCATAACCACCTTCTGGTTCATAAACAACAACACCATTTTCATCAGCAATGGAATGAGATTGATAACTTTCATTAGAACTATCATGTTCAATGACGTCTGGTGGAGCAAGTAAAACATTAATTTTCATTTTATCAAAGTTTGGAATTAACATAACCTTAAAACTACTGAAGATCTTAAAGTTTTGCTTAGGGCAATTAATTAATCCTTCTTTAATCTTTTCTAATTTTCTATTAAGTTTTTCTTCATCTGCTTCATCATCATCACCAATATTAGCAGCAGCTTCAGCGGCTTCTGCAAACTTTTCTAATGCTTCATCTGAATCGAAATCATCATCACCATCAATACTATCAAAGGATTCAATTGAGGTATTCTTAATAAGATCTTCAATGTTCAATGGCTTATCTTGTTGTTGAACTTCAGTCTTATCTGGAATTTCAGCATTGAATTTTTCTAAGATATTATTCATATTAATATCTTCATTCCAATAAACATCAAAGGAAACTTCTTTTGGCTCATCATCATTAGCTTCTTCACCATTAGTATGAGCTTCTGGTTTAAAAACTTCAACACCCTTAACAATACCCTTTTCATATAATTGGTTAATAGATATTTTATCTTCATAAGCAAACTTCGGAAGAGTACATTCAATGTAATAGTTATCAAAACCGATAACAAGGGCATCTTCAATAATATATTCTCTTTGAGTCTTTTTAAGATATTCCTGTAAAAGATAAATAAGGTAAAGATTATTACTATCATCTTGGGCCTTTTTAGCATTAGCTTTTGTATCATTACTTTGTTTAGCAATTTCACGGATTTTCTTACTATCATATGGTGATGGTTTTTCATCAAGAATTGACTTCAATTGACGATGAACGATAATATCTGGATAACGACGAATTGGAGATGTAAAATGAGTATAGAATGGAATATGTAAACCGTAATGGAATAAACTTTCTGGATGATCAGCAGAACTACATATATAATTAGCTCTTTTCATAAATTTTATACATTTACTTAAAGCAACATCACTGTAAATGGATCCTGCTTCCTTAATAGATAATAAAGAATCATGGAATGCCTTAGAATCACTTGCATCAATAACTAATTTCTTTGTCATTTCAATCAATTTCAAATATTTTTTAACATTTTCTGGAGTTGGCGCTTCATGACATCTTAATAAGGATTCATTTGAATATTTTTTATAAAGCATATTAGCAACAGTTGTATTTGCCAAAAGCATAAATTCTTCAACTAAAGAATTAGCTTCACGAGTTTCATAAATACCAAAGTCTAATGGTAATTCATCACTAAGCTCAAACCAAAGCTTCTTTCTATTTAAGGAAACAGCACCATTGGCATATCTTTCCTCTTTCATAATACGACTAAGGCGATAAAGATCATTAATTCTATCACGTACATCTTCTGAAGTATAAGTATGATAAGGATTGTTAATTTCAACACCTTCATTTTCTTTTGGCCATTCACCATTATTATCAATAACTCTTTGAGCATGATCATAAGCAAGTTTAGCGCAAGAGCAAATAACAGTTTTTGCTGCTTTGGATTCAAGAACATGACCATCCTTATCCATTTTAATTATTACAGAAAAAGCTAAACGACTGGTACCAGCATTCAAACTACATAAATTTTCACATAATACCTTTGGAAGCATTGGAATAACCTTTTGAACTAAATAAGTAGAAGTACCTCTCTTAAAAGCTTCAGAATCCATATTAGAATTTGGAGTAACAAAATATGAGACATCAGCTATATGAATGCCAACTTCATAATTACCATCCTCAAGCCTTTTGCAAGATAGAGCATCATCCAAATCTTTGGCTGTTGGAGGATCAATAGTGAAAATGCATTCTTCTCTTAAATCTAATCTATTCTTAATTTCTTCTTCTGGTATTTGCCAATCATCATTTGGAATTTCCTTTGTAATTAAATCATAGAAAGCACTATCATCAATATTATGGGTTTTTAAAATAATGTTAGTACGACTGTCAATTGTGTGTTCATCAGTTAATTTACTAACAATTTTTCCTAATGGAGAGCACTTCATTTCATTCCATCTTGTAATTCTAGCAACAAGTAAAGTATCTTCATATTTTTCTGTATTATTAATAAAGTCTTTAATATCAAATATTTCTGGATCAATATCCTTAGCTAATATATCCATAAGTGGAATACCCTTATCATTCTATAATAATAAATAAAATAAAATAATATTAATAATAATTTTAAATACTAAATATATTTATCATAAAAAAAAAAAAAAACATTTTCTATTTCATAAAATAAAAAGTATAATGATTAAAAAAAAAAATAAATGATTCTTTACTGGATAAAAGACAAATCTTTCATCATTTGAATAATTTCTTTCTGGATCAATCCTAAATTTACCAACAATATCAATATTTTTTGCCTTTGACTTTCTGACATAGACAACTTTTCCTAATGGATTTTCTATTTAATTAAACATTTTAATATATACATATATTCATTTAAATCAGTTTTCATTTATAAAAATAATATAAAAAATTATGTTTAAATATTATTATTTAATTAATTAATTATTTATTTATTTATTATTACTATGATTACTGTTATAATTATTATTTTTTATTATTATTATTATTATTATTAAAATATTAAATAATTAATCAAATTTTAATTTACTCTTTTCTTCGATATAATCATTTAATTTAACACCCTTGGTGGCAAATTTTTCGAACATTTCCTTATCCTTCAATCTATTTTCTTCTTTCTTTTGTTGAATAGCTTCTTCGGAGTTCTCCAATTCTTTTCCTTCCAAAAGTTTAACAATAACAATATCATTATCTAAAGCTCTATTACGTAACTTAACTGAATTAATTCTGATATCTTTATCCATACCAACTACAGTAACATAACTATCAGAACCATTTTTACTGTTTACACGAATGAGACCTTCAAATAAGGTTTTGTCATTTAATCCTTTTTCTACTTCTTTTTCAGATAAATATTTATCATAATAATCATTATTATTACTACTCTTTACTTCATCAAGCTTTTCAATTAATTCACCCAATGGATTCCAACTTTGATTTCCATATTTAATAATTTTGGCATTAAAATATATATTGCCATCAGTTTCTTCATTATAATCCTTTAAAATTAAAACACTTCTTGGTATATTTTTAACAGGAATATCAATCAATGGAATTCTTTTATCATCCTATATACATAATTTAAGTTTATATATTTAGAAATATAATAATAAATAAATAAATAAATAAAAAGTATCAATTATATAAAATAAAATTACACATTTATTTTATGAATTAATTTGTTAATTATAAATTCATATATAATTTTTTATTATTTAGTAAATACTTACTGGATAAAATGATACATTTCTTCTTTTCTCTGGTGAATACTTAACAGTACCCTTAATCTTCATATTTTTATAAACACATTTTTCGAAATCTAAATAAACAACTTTTCCTTTTTTAGTATCAAGTGAACTACCTATAATTTCAACAACTACTTCATCATTATGCATAGCACGATTACGCTTTTTTTTATCTTCTATTATAACCTTTTCTTTAGTATCATTTAAAATAACATAACAATCTGAGTTTTTATTTTCCAAAATTTCAATTTTTCCTTTAAAAAGATTTCCATTTTTAATACCATATTCTACAAGTTCAATAGGGTAATATTTTTCAAAAAAAGCATTTTTATTATTTTCATTAGTCTTCAATTTAATTTTTATTTCGTTAAATGGATCTTTACAATTACTAGAAACTACTTCTTTAATTATTTTAGAAACTTCAGATGACTTCAAATCTTCATTATTATTATTTTCAATTAATTTACCAATTGGTAATTTTTCATTTTCATTCCAATGTTGAATTTGTGAAACAAAATTATACATATTTCTATATTTATTTGGATAAGCTAAGAAATCTTTAATTGTTAAAATTTCCTTTGGAATAAATTTTATTGGAATTTCAATTTTAGGTAATTTTCTATCTCTCTGTTTATTATTATAAAATATATGTATTATTAAATTGAATATAACTATGTACAATTAAATATAATAATAATAATAATATGCATCAATTAATATTAATAAATTTTAAATATTACAGGACAAAGATAGAGTAGTAATCTTCTATTATTTCCTGATTTTTCAACTTCATATGATATTTTTCCACTAATTTTTTTATCTTTAAAAGACGGGTTTTCAATATAAACAATTTTTCCTAAAAAATATGAATAATTTTTGATATATGTAATGCAAAAATATATCAATTATATTAATAATAGTTTATTTTTATTTCATTAATACATCTAATATACTATATATCATAATAAACTTTACCAGCTTTATTATCATTCTTTAAATATTCAACAACAACTTCATCACCATCTAAACCTCTATTACGAAAAGAATCTGATTTAATAAATATTTTACTTTCAGAATCTTTAAGTAAAACATAACTATTACTACTTCTATAATCATCACCGAAAACCAATGTGCCTTCAAATAATATTTTATTCTCAATTCCTTTATTTGCTTCTTCCTTAGAAAGATAAGTTTCATAATATGAATATGATTTATTCTTAAGTTTTGTATTAGAGTTTGAATATCTTAAATCTCTTGACTTTGAATTTCTTAATGGTTTTCTACTTGAATCAACAGTTCTATTACCATTTTTATCGAGATGAATAGTTAAACTTTCATTACTTGACTTACTGGGTCCACTTCTGAAATTATCAACGCTTCTCTTATTTTGAATTTTTGAGCCATATCTATTAAAATTATCCATGCTTTGTCTACTTCTTATTCTTTGGTTATTTCTATTAAAATTATCCATGCTTGGTCGACCTTTTACTCTTTGACTACCTCTATTGAAATCTTCATTTTTTTCTGTAACGCATTCAATTAAAATACCTAATGGATTTTTAAATCTTGAATTCCATTCAGAAATTTTTGCCTTATATCTATTATTTCTGAAATTTTCTGGATTACTTTTAAAATGATTAGTTGACAATATTTTTTTATCAATAGTATCTAATTTAATTTCGAAATATGGTACGTTTCTATCATTCTATTAAATATATTAATATTTACATGAAAATAAAAATAAATTGATAAAAATAAATATATATATATATTATATATATTGTAAGTAAAATATAAATCTCTTTTATCTTTTAAAATTGAAATATATATATATATATATAAAATTTTAAGTATTACAGGAATAAAAAATAATGAGTTCTGAGATCTTTTATTATCATTTTTAATTTCATTTGTGATTTTTCCTTCAAAATCTATTTTTTTATATTTTGGATCAAAAATAAAAACAATTCTTCCTATTAAAATATAAAATTATTTTATTAATACATTATTTTTAATTTTAGTATTTTGTTTATTTCGTTTATTTTACTTTCAATTTAACTAATTAATAAGTTAAAAAATCACATATTTTTATTTATATAAACTTTTAATAACAATACCTTCATTTTTATTTTTAAGATTAATTTCTACTGCAACTAAATCTCCATCAAAAGCTCTATTACGGTCTTTATCAGTATTAATATATATTTTGTTATTGTTATTATTGACAAACCATTTAGTTCCATCGTTTATCAATTCGCCTTTTATTAATTCATTATTTTTAATTTTATCTTCAACATCTTTTTCATTATAGAAATCCCTATAATAGTTATCTCTTCTATTACTTTTACGTCTATCCATCTTTAATATAAAAACTATAAAATAATTTATTTTAAATTTAATATAATAAGCCAATAAGTTGTTATACTATTATTATAATTAAAAAAGTAATAATAAATTGTAAAAGACTAATAACTATAATAAAAATAATAAAAAATAATAATAAGAAGAATAAATATTTCTTTTATTTTACATACTAGAAAAGACACAATTGTATAACTTTTGGACTATAAAAAATTTAAAATTATAAATACATATAACAACTTTTAATTATATATATAAATATTAATTAATAATTTAATAATAATTAAAATACTAAATATTATTTTATTGGATAATGTCCATCAATAATAAAATATTATATTTTAAACGAAAAAGTAAATTTTTTTTATTATATATATACATGTATATTAAAAAAAAATTTAATTATAAAAAATGTATCATAATTTTTATAAATATAATAAATAATTATATAAATAAAAATTTTAATAAAAAATATTTATATATTAAGGATTAAAGTATTATAAATAATTAATAAATTAAAACTTTTTTATTTTATATCAATTTTTTTAATTATTAATTGTAGAATAACTACAAAAAATAACTTTTATAAATTATATATATTTTTCATTAGTACTATTTCTAATTATTATAAATCAAATATTATTAAAAAAAAAAAAACTTTATTAAGTAATTAAACTCTATTTAATAATATTTTAGAGATGCAATTTTAATCTTAATATAAAGGTCATATTTATAATTAATCAGATTTTCTCTTTGAGAAGAAATATCAAAAAAAAAAAAAAAAAAAACGATAATAATAATAATAATAATAATAATAATAATAATAATAATAAATAAATAAATAAATAAAATAAAAAAACATAATAAAAATAAAAATAAAAATTGTATATAAGAAATAAAAGTCCTTGAACACTTTTATAAATGATTAGAAAATTGTTACTCCGTCATTTCAATAAATAAAAATTTGATGTTATGATTTTCTTTTTCTTTTATTCTTTTTCTTTTTCTTTTATTTTATGAAAAAAAATTTATTTAAGTTACTTTTCTTATTAATTTTTAAAGTAATAAATTATTATATTATGAATGCATTCAAATAAAAAAAAAAAAAAATGAAAAGTCTAAATATAATTTAAATGAAATCAAAATATTAAATATTAAAATGAAGTTGAAAATTTTAATATAATTATGGTATTATTATTAAAATTTATGACATTATTATGTATATTTATGATATTATGGTGTATTAAAATTATTTCTATATAAAAATTTTAATAAAATAAAGCAAATAAGTAACATTTTTAAATTATATAGTGTACTATCCACAGAATTCTACTTCAAACAAAGAAAAATAATAATAAGAGATTATATTTCCATGATGAGTCTATACTCATCGTGGGAATTATAACTATTTACGTTTGAAGAATTTGAAGAATTTGAAGAATTAAAAATATAAAATTTTCTTAGTTATGTTGATTCGATGTTAATTCTCTTGATTGAGAAGTATTTTTTACTTTACCATTAAAAAATAATTAATGATTTCCTATTTCCTTCTTAAAATAATATTTATAATTTCTATACTAGAAAAGAATACAATTCCATAGCTTTATTTATTAATTATTAAAAAACATTAATGTATCATATAATATAATATGAGTTATAAATATAATCTTTTATTAAATTTATTTATTAAATATTATTAAAATTTTGTTTACATAAAAATTAAAAACCACTTAATATATTATATTAAAATAAATATTTACATATATATATTTTTTTGACTAATAACTTTAATCTATTAATTAAATCATTATTACATATAATTTTTTTTATATAGGAAATATAAATAAATAAATAAATAAATAAATAAATAAATAAATAAATAAATATTTTTTATTTATATTTGTTACAAACTATATATATTGTGTTGAACTTTTTTCCCAGTAATATAATATTTCCATAAGTTGATTTTCTATCTGTATCATCACCTGCAAATTCTGAATCAGTGTATCAGTGTAACCAAAGCACCAATTCCGTCATATCTAATTTTATATTTTCTTGTACATTCTATATATATTTTAAAATGGGAATAATTTTGTGTCAATCCGATATTGTTGGTTTTTCTGAATTTTTACAGTTTTGGTTACTGAAAATGTTATATCAGGTCTTGTATATTTGGATAAATGAATTATCATGTCATGTCATTTGCACTTTTATATATATTTTCTATCAAATGAATTATTATTTTCTGATTTTATATTGTCATCAACTCATGGTGTTCTTCTTATTCTTTTGATATTAATTCTAAATACTGTTATTAAATTTTTTAATTTTTTTTTTTTTTTTTTTTTTTTTTTTTTTTTTTTTTTTTTTTTAAAGCTGCAATGATTGAGAACTTCATCTTTATTTTTTTTTTTTTTTTTTTTTCAATTATTAATTACATTTATATTTTTTTATAAAAAAACACACAATTAATAAAAAAATAAATATTATTTGTCTAATTAAAACATAATAATATTCTAAATAATAATATGACCATAAAAAGTAATATTTAAAATAAAGTATATAAATAAAATCAGAAAAAATTCATAGTAACCCTTGTCGAGTACAAGCCCTAGGCATAATTTCTGTAAAGAAAGCCTTAGATCGCACCAAGAATGGAGTTTTAGAATAATCACCAGAAACAATTTGGTTCTTAAACGAAGCATCCCATTCCTTTTTATTAAATCAATAATATTAGCATCTCTTCTACCAAGAAGAAAGTTATATAATTGGTACCACATCACATATATATTTACACCCTCATAATTCATAGAATTACTTATATTAACTCGATTTTCAGCAGTTGAACTATTCACTATATTATTAGTAACAATACTATTATATTCACTATCATTAATAACAATATTCTTATTTTCTCTATCACTAATACTATTATTAGTAGCCATATTATTTCTATTGGTATTATTATTAATATTATACACTTCGTTACTACTATCAGAATCTGTACTTGATTCTACATTATTTGTATCTGTAACAACAATGTTTACATCACTATTTAATATTGAACAATATTTAGAATTATAACAATTTATTTAATACTAGATAAATAACTGATACAATTGTAAAGTTACTTTACTGACAAATAGGTCAATGTTTTAAATTTATTCTTAATAAAACTAATTTTTTTTTTTTTTTTTTTTTTTTTTTTTTTTTTTTTTTTAGCCTCAATTATTGCTAACTTTAATCTTTATTTATTTATTCTTATATAAAATACATGAATATTTTTGATTTTAATAAAAAATAAAAAAAAACACAGAATTAATAAAATAAATAAATATCATTTGCCCAATTTGAACATAATAATAAATGAAATAGTAACATGAAATAAAAAGTAATAATCAAAAATAAGTGTATAAATAAATTCAGCAAAAAGTTCATATGCAACGAACCTCACCTCCTTGTGGATTAGGGTTTGAATTGTCTATCTGAAAGAAATTATGGTCTTTTCCTTCAGAGGCATTGGCCCTGCTAGCCTGTCTTACTGCATTTTCAGCGTTGACGCTCCTGGTTAGTTTGCTTATTACTTTCGGAATAGTAACCCTTGCCGAGTACTAGCCCTAGGCATAATTTCTGTGAAGATAGCCACAGATCGCAGTAAGAATGGCGTTTTTGAATAATCACCAGAAATGATTTGGTTCTTAAACAAAATATTCCATTCTTTTTTATAATTTAAATTTATTATGTCTGCATCCCTTCCACCAAGAAGAAAGTTATATAATCGGTACCACGTCACATATATATTTACACACTCATTATTCAGAAAATTACTTAAATTACCACGATTTTCACCAATTGAACTATTCACTAAATTAGAAGTAACGGTATTATAATTTTCACTATTACTAATACTAATAATTCTATTTTCAATATCACTATTTCTACTATTATTAACAATATCATTTCTATTGTATATAATATTAATAATATTATATACTTCGTTGCTACTATCAGAATCAGAACTTAGTTCTATATTATTCATATCTGTGATAACAGTGTCTACATTACTATTAGATATTGGACAATTTTTAGAAATAATATAAAATATTTCATAAAGAATTTCAATATCCTTAAAATATTTCATTTGAAATTCACGGAAAAGATAGCATATAGAAAACCAATGTTCCAATAGAGGACTATTATTTTTTCTATAACAATGAGGACACCTTTCAGGACAGTCTTCTTCAATCACTTTGGCGGCTTTGGCAACACGAGCATCGAATTTATATTTTGTTCTAAAATATTTTTTTTGTTTAAATTATTGTCTATATATTAATAACTTCACAAAATATATGATATTACACAAAATTCATTTCCAAATTATAAACACAAATTTTAAAAACTTTATAATATTATTTTTTTATTTTATGCATTTTATTTAATTTAAAGGCAATATATTCTATTATTATATATAAGTAAAATTAATTAGTATAATATATTATATTTACATTTATTTTAAATATTATTACTTACAATTTATTGCTTTCCTTGGAAAACGTAGGTAACACCACATTTACCACAGTATTGTCTGTCTTGGTGGTAAGCAAGGAAGACACCAGCACCACACTTTGGACATTCACGTCTTAAACGGGTGATCTTACCATCGTCATCGACCTTATAGTACTTGAGAATAGCTAACTTAACCTTCTTTCTCTTGTGCTTGATCTTCTTTGGAGTAGTGTAAGTCTTCTTCTTTCTCTTCTTACCACCACCACGTAAACGAAGAACAAGATGTAAAGTAGATTCCTTTTGAATGTTGTAATCGGAAAGAGTACGACCATCTTCTAATTGCTTACCGGCGAAGATAAGACGTTGTTGGTCTGGTGGGATACCTTCCTTATCTTGAATCTTAGCTTTGACATTTTCAATAGTGTCGGAGGATTCGACCTCAAGGGTAATAGTCTTACCCGTAAGGGTTTTGACAAAAATTTGCATCTCAACTACTATATTTTTTAAATTATATAAATATTTTTATTAATACTACTCATCCATCATAAAAAACATTTCACTTTTTTTTTGAAAAATACAACTAAAACATTATTGAATAATATACCTATTCGTCTGTTAAAGAGAGAGATCTAAAAATTTGCAAATGAACATTCCTTTTACTAACAGAATATATGTGGCGTAATATATATCTAATAATGATTGGTTAAAAATTTTATTTATTTCTTTTTTAATATTTATCCTTTAAAATGAAAAAATTAAAGGTTAGAATTAAATAATGTCAAAATTTTAAAACATTGAATTATAATTTAAAAAATATTAATCATTCAAATATTTAATATAATTAAATTAATATTTTATTATTACTTGTTATTTATTATTATTTATTACTGTTACTAGTAGTTTTAGTATTAGTATTATTATTTTTATTATAATTATTTATACTATTTATTATTATATAATTATTTATACTATTTATTATTATATAATTATTTATTTATTTAAATTTTTAATAAGTACTATTATATCTATTATATATATATTTAAAACGGTAATGGAATAAATCGGAATAATACAAAAAATTTTTCAATAAAAATTTAATAAAAAATATACTAAATAATATACTATATATAATTATTAAATATATATGAATTAAGATTAATATTAATTTTATTTTTATAATAGATATTTTTATTAAAAATCAGGATAATTTTCTTTTCACTATACCAAGAAAATCTTAAACATAATGCTTTCAACACAATCTTTAATAAAAAATGCATTAGCTAAGAACGTTTCAAAAAAAGGAATTGCTATATATTCTTTAAAATTAGCTAATAATTTTAGTACAATATCTAAAGCTATGGTTTGTGAAAAGCATGGTAAACCAAAAGAAGTTTTAAGGTATAAAAAATATTAATATTATATAAATATATTTACTTTAACGAATAAAATTCAATTTTGAATAATATTTAATAGAGATTTCAAAGAATTATGAATTTTTATAATTAAATTAATATCATTATTAATTTTGAAATGAATAAATACATTTTATTATAAATATTAATTTTGAATATTAATATAAACTAGTTTAAAACAAATTCAAGTACCTGATATTAAAGACAATGAAGTTTTAATTAAATTTTTAGCTTCTCCAATTAATCCTTCTGATATTAATCAGATTGAAGGTAATTAATTATTAAAATTTATTATTTTTACTTTTTTATTAGCTATATAATACATAGTGTATAATATATACATGTAATAACGATAAACATAAATTATTTGAAAAATTATAAATTAAATTAAATCGTGGGACAAAGTAAAATCGTCCATTTAATGATTTATTATTAATAAAAATTAATTTTGAAAAAATATATTTTTTTTGAATATATTTTAATTAATTAAAGGTGTTTATCCAATCAAGCCAAGATTTAAAGAATATGGTGCTGTTGGTGGTAATGAAGGTGTTGCTGAAGTTGTAGCTACTGGTTCTAAGGTTAAAAATTTAACTGTTGGTGATTGGGTTATTCCAGATACTAAAGCTTTTGGTACTTATAATAAATCCAATTAATGTTATATTTTAATTTTATTCACTTTTAATTAAATCTTAATTTAATAATTAACATTTTAAAGGTACTTGGCAAACTTTTGCTTCAAGTCCAGAAAATGAATTACAAAAAATTAGTAAGAATATTTCTAAGATTAGTGCTGCCACTATTTCTGTAATTAATAATTTTGAATTTATATAAATGATTGTTATTTTCTCTTCTTGTTTTTTAATGAAAAAATTATTTTATTATTATTATTATTATTATTATAATAGGTTAACCCACCAACTGGTATATTCATTATTACGAAATTTTGTATTCCATTATTATTAAAATTTGTATTAATACTATATATATAATTAATTAATAAATAATAGCTTACAGAATGTTAAAGGATTTTGTTAAGTTAAAAAAGGGTAAATAAATTATATTAAAATTTTATTTTCTACTAAATAATGATGATATTAATAACAAAAAGAAAAAAAAAAAATTATAATAATAATATTATTATTGTTTGTATTGTTATTGTTTGAAAAGGCGATGTTATTATTCAAAATGGAGCCAATAGTGCTGTTGGTCAATCAGTTATTCAAATTGCTAAAGCTTGGGGAATTAAAACTATTAATGTTATTCGTGACAGGTACTATTTATATAAATATAATAATTGTGTATGAGCTGCTATATCAATTAAAATATCTCAAAATTTAAATAAATTAGACCAAACTTTGATGAATTAGCTGGAGAATTGCATAAACTTGGTGCTACATTAGTAATAAAAGAAGAAGATTTGCGTGCAAATTCCACTCGTGAACTTGTTAAAAATTTAGGTAGTCCAGTCCGTTTGGCTTTAAATTGTGTTGGTGGAAAATCAGCTTCCGGAATTACACGTTTACTTGGGTATTTATATATATGTTAATATATATGCTATTATAAATTTGTTATCCTATTTTATTAATTTCTAAAAATATAATATATATTAGTAATAATGCAACCATCGTTACCTATGGTGGTATGTCTAAACAACCACTTACTTTCGGTACTGGCCCATTTATTTTCAAGAATTTACGTGCTTGTGGTTACTGGAATTCACGTTGGAACAAGGAAGCCTCAAAGAAAGATAAGCAATATATGTATGATGACATATGTGAGCTTATTCGTGGCGGTCATTTAGCTGAACCATGGCATGATGAAACTAAATGGGAAGCAAATGATGATGACAAGACTTTAAATAAGAAGTTCAAAGAAGCTCTTAGTAAGGCTGGTGCTAGTTTTGGAAACAAAAAACAAATTTTGACCTTCGAATAAGCGATATTATAAAATTATAATATATTAAACAAATTATATTTAAAACTAAATAAAGTAATAATATATTTTTTATTAACAAAAAAAAAAAAAAAAAAAAAGAATTAAACAAATACACGTACACATAAAAATAAATTTAAATAAAAAAAAAATTCTGAAATAAAAATAAAAATTAAAATAAATTTAAAATATTTATAATAAATTTAAAAATATTTATTAATAACATTAATGTTTTATTTATTTTATTTTATTTTATTATTTAATAATAAAATTGACTAATTAAAATAACCATTATAAGTATTAGTTATTTATAAATATATATTATTTGATTTTTCCCTTTTTTTTTTTTTAGAAAAATTTAATTATTATATATTATCTATATATATTTTTTTTATTATATGGTATGAACTTAAACCTATGGTATATGAATAAATATTTTTCATTATATATATATATATTTTTTTTTTTTTTTTTTTTTTTTTTTTTTGGAAATTAAGAAATAAACTTTATTTGTTATTCATATTTTTTTTTTATTAATATTAATTTAATATTTAATCAATTTTTTGATAGAGTTAATTGGAATATACATCATATAAAAAAATTTTAATTAAAATTTATCTAATTAAATTATAATATAAAAAGGTTTAATATAAAAATTTTATTAATCATAAATAAATAAAAAATATATTTAAATACTTTTAAATTGATTAATACAATTAAAAATAAAAAAATTTTAAACATAAATAAATGATTTCGATTCCATCGTTATTAAAGAACACTATAGTTAAAGGTGCTATTTCAGCACCAAGAATGACATTATCTTCTTTAAAATTTGTTAATAATTATAGTACAATTTCAAAAGCTATGGTATGTTCAAAATATGGACAACCAAAAGATGTTTTAAGGTATGTATATATCAAAAATTTATATATCGTGAATTTTAAATAAGACAAAAAGTATATACATATATATATGTATAATTTAATAAAGAAGCCTCTAATATTTTAGTATATGTATTAATTGACGAATTATATATTTATTACATTAATAAAATCTTAATTTCTTTAAAAATATTAGTTTAAAAGAATTAAAAATTCCAAAAATTAGGGATAATGAAGTTTTAGTGAAATTTTTAGCAGCTCCAATTAATCCTTCTGATATTAATCAAATTGAAGGTATTTTTTATTTTTATTTTTTTTAAAATAGTAGAAGATTTATAAATAAGATTATGTTAATTTTTTTTTGTAACACAATATAAAAACATATATTTAAATCGTAGCTTAACATTACTATTGTTTGTTTATATTTTATATAATTTATGATAAATTAATTATTTTAAGGTGTTTATCCAATTAAACCAAGATTTAGAGAATATGGTGCAGTGGGTGGTAATGAAGGTGTCGCTGAAGTAGTTGCTGCTGGTTCTAAAGTTAAAAACTTAACTATAGGTGATTGGGTTATTCCAGATTCCAAAGCTTTCGGTATTCATTATTATTATTATTATTATTATTATTATTATTGTTATAAGTAAGCAAATAATTTCAAATAAACGTTTTAAAATGGAAATTTAATATTATGTATATAAATAAAATCAATGAAAAAAGGAACTTGGCAAACTTTCGCTGCTAGTTCAGAAAATGAATTACAAAAAATTAGTAAAAACGGTATTTCTAAGATAAGCGCTGCAACTATTTCTGTAAATATCTATATATGAACTATATATATTGAAATATTATTATTTAATTAGTATATTTATTATTTTTTTATAAAAAAATTATATATACAGGTTAATCCTCCAACAGGTACTTCTTTTAATATATAATAATAAAAATGAAAGTTATGAAAAAATTTGTATATCTAATTATTTATTAAATAGCTTATAGAATGTTAAAGGACTTTGTTAACTTAAAAAAAGGTATTTTAATTTATTTATTAAAGGTATTATTGTAATCTTAATTCTATTATTAATTTTATGATTTTTTATATAAAAAAATATTATTACTGTAAATTGTGTAATTTATAATTAGGTGATGTTGTTATTCAAAACGGAGCTAATAGTGCAGTTGGTCAATCTGTTATTCAAATTGCTAAAGCTTGGGGTATTAAAACTATTAATGTCATACGTGACAGGTACTATTTTTATAATAATATGAACTATATATAAATTTTATCATATAATTTGTTTTAAGTCTAACTATTTAATAAGACCAAATTTTGAAGAAGTTGCTGGAGAATTACATAAACTTGGTGCTACATTAGTTATTAAAGAAGAGGATTTACGTTCTAATTCTACTCGCGAACTTGTTAAGAACTTAGGTAGTCCAGTTCGTTTAGCTTTAAATTGTGTCGGAGGAAAGTCAGCTTCTGGAATTACACGTTTACTTGGGTAAATTAAAATAATTAATAATTAAAAAATATAATTAATAGATCAACATATTTTAATATTTTTAAAGTAATTACTAAATATAAAGATGAATTTTTTTTATATAGAATTTATATATTTTAATAACAAACATATATAAATTATAAATTAATTTTTCATATATATATTAATTTAAAATTTTTTACAATATAACTAATATTAAAATTTTGTATTATATACTAAATTTCTATATTTAAAAATTACTTATAACAAAATATATATATTCAAAAGCCAAAATGCTACTATTGTTACCTATGGAGGTATGTCTAAGCAACCACTTACTTTCGGTACTGGTCCATTTATTTTTAAGAATTTACGTGCAAGTGGTTTTTGGATTTCTCGTTGGAACAAAGAAGCTTCAAAGAAAGATAAGCAATATATGTTTGATGATATTTGTGAACTTGTTCGAGGTGGTCATTTAGCAGAACCATGGCATGAAGAAACTAAATGGGAAACAAGTGATGATAATAAGACCTTAAATAAAAAGTTCATGACAGCTCTTGGTAAAGCTGGCGCTAGTTTTGGAAACAAAAAACAAATTTTAACCTTTGAATGAATTTTACAATTATAGAAAAAAAATATAATAAAAGTTAAGCATATATAAAGCAAATTGAATAAATTATATTCACTTCCAAAATATATATATATAAAAGAAATAATAAAAAGAAAATAAAAATAAATAAGAAACAATAATGATTAAGAAATAAATTATAAATAAATAAAAGAAATAATAATAAAAAAAAAAAATAAAATTAAATAGATAAGGAAATAAATAAAGTAATAAAAATTTAAAGCAATTGCTTATAATTAATAATTATCATTATTAAAAATAGTTTTCAACTATATTTTTTATTAATTATTATAAAAGATTTATATGAAAGGAAAAGAAATATAAAAAAAAAGTTCATAAATGAAACATAAACAAGGAATATAAAAAAATACAGAAAAAATAAATTATTAAAAAAAAAAATATACTAAAAAAATAAACATGAATAAAAATTATCAAAAAAGCAAAATAATTTGATGTTTTTATTATAATTATATATTATTAATATTAATAATATAAATTAAATAATTAATAAAGAGAATAATAATTGTAATATTTCTCATATAAATTTTATGATTAGTTATTAATGATGAATATTATTATTTATACCTACATTATTAATATATATTAAATATCTTTGTTTATGAAAATAATATAATAAATGATTGGGTTGGTAATACAAAATTGTGTTGTCTAAATCCGTGTAACGTTCTAATAATACATAATATTGTAAATATATATGTGATGTGGTACCAATTATATAACTTTCTTCTTGGTGGAAGAGATACAAATATTATTGATTTAAATTATAAAAAGGAATGGGATGCTTTGTTTAAGAACCAAATCATTTCTTGTGATTATTCTAAAACTCCATTCTTGGTGTTATTATCGAGGAATGGGAAAAGTTAGAGGCTATTGCTTCTAACGCACTTTTATAATTTTATAATATATAATATTTTATTTCATGTATTTTATTTGTTATTTTTTCATTTAAATTCATGTAATTTTATTATTATTATTATAAATTAAATAAAGTTATTCTCTAAGTCCAAAAAAAAAAAAAAAAAAAAAAAAAAAAAAAAGAAAAAAAAAAAAAAAATTCTAAAACTCCATTCTTGGTGAGATCTGAGGCTCTCTTTACAGAAATTATGCCGAAAGTATAAGTCCAAACTAAACCAAGGAGCTTCAACGCTGAAAATGCAGTATGATAGGCTATCAGGACCAATACCTCTGAAAGAGAAGATCATAATTTCTTTCAGATAATCAATTCAAACCCTAATTCGGAATAAGAATTCCTTTTAAAACAGAAATCTAATAATCTGGAGGTGAGGTTCGTTACATATTATGAACTTTTTTCTGAATTTATTTATACACTTTATTTTAAATATTACTTTTTATCTCTCATTACTATTTAGAATAGTATTATGTTTTAATTAGACAAATAATATTTTTTTTATTAATGTTTGTATTTTTATAAAAAAATATTAATGTAATTAATAATTAAAAAAAAAAAAAATTAAAGTTCTTAATCATTTTGATTTTTAAAAAAAAAAATAATAATTAAACCTCTAAAAATTTAATTATTAAATATTAAAATATTAAAAATTAAAAATGCCTAACATTAATTTTAAATTTATTAATAAATGAAAATAATAGTAATTATAAAATTCAAAGAATATGTTATTAATTAAATTCATATTATTTTAATTCTTAATTTTTTTTACCTCCATTTATGTTGTTTTATTATAATATAAAAAAATTTCATAGCTTTTTACTATAATTATTATTATTATTTTCAAAAATGAAATGAAATAAAATAAAATGAAATAAACTTTCTTATAGTACTAAAGTTATTTAATTATTTCAAATTTAATTAAAATAATAATGAATGAAATATAATATTATGTACAAAAGAGATAATTCTTTTATATTGTTCTTTAAGAGATAATAAAAAAATATATTTTTATTAATATTTTAGTGTATTTATATATTAAATATAATTAAGAAATAAAAATATTTTATATTAATATTTAAAAAGAAAATAATTATTATATATATTTTTAATATTAATATTTATATATATAATATATTAATTATATTATTTTTTTTTGTTTTGTATATTAATATATTGATATATATTAATATATATCATAAAAAAAATTTTTAAAAATTTTTAAAACATAATACATTTAATTATTTATTTATTTTTAATGTATAAATTAATGATATTAATAGTTATATATAATAGTATGTATAAACAATTTTATTTTAATTTATCTAATCATTAAATTATATATCGTAATAATATAGTATATTAAATAAATATAAATCATATATATATAATAAATTATATATATATATAAAAAAAGCTTTAAAAAAATATAAAAAATATGTTTAATATTTTTTTTTAAAGCTTTATTTATTTCTTTATTAAATTAATAAGAACTATTAAATCATCAAGAATAATTGCTAATTCTAATTAGGAAGTAATCTGTAAAGAATCAATTCAAAATTTGTAAATAAATATTTATAAGTATTATTAATTGAAAAAGATTGAATAAATAATTATTGTATTAAATATAATATTTTATAAATAAAAGTAATAATTTAATTTCATTTGGAGAATTAATAAATTAATGAAATAATTATAAATATTAAACATATAAAATTATATATCTTTTTTCTTTTTTTCTTTTTTTTTTTTTTTTTTTTTTTTTAAAAAAAAAAAAAAAAAAAAAAAAATTGGAAGTGATACACTCTAAAATTTATTCATATAAATAAAATTATAAAGAAAATAAATCAATAAATACATTTTTATTATTTACAAAATAAACAAATAAATAAACAAATCAGATTTCTCTAAAATTCTTATCAGATATTTAAACTTATAATTAATTATTTTGTGAAATTGATTGAATTATAATTATATATCTTTATTTAATAATAAATACTTATTATATATATATATATATATATATTTTTTTTTTTTTTTTTTTTTTTTTTTTCTTTATATTTGTATATATTTTTAAAAAAATATTAAAAAAATTGTCCTTGAAATGTTATACTGGAAATTTATGTATAAAAAATAAAAACAATTGAAATAATAAACAAATTTTACAAACTTCATCATTTTGAAATTTAATGTGATAAAAACAAAAATGTACTAATAAATAATTGAATATATACGAATAAGTGATTTATATAAATATATCCAAAAGAAAATTCATTATTCCTATATAACTAATATCATATTTTTAAAATTAATTAACAAAAAATATATAAAATGGTAAGTTTAATTTAATAACAAAATTATATTAATATTAGTAAATACTTATATAAAATTGTATATTAAATATTTAAGGCCATTATCAGACGAAAGAACGTTAAAAAGGGATTAAATTTCACTATTTTAAGTGTTGGCATGTATCATGAATATTATATAATATATAAAATTATTAAAATGGATAAATATTAATATTATCTATGCATTAAATTGTAATAGGTGCCTCTGGTCTTGGAAAATCAACATTTATAAACACTTTATGTGAATCAAATGTTTTCGAAAAAAAGGATTATTCTAACCCAGAACAGGCAGCTGTTGAAAAAACAGTCGAAATTACTCCGGTCACTGTTGATTTAGAGGAAGATGGTATTAAATTATCTTTAACAATTGTTGATACTCCTGGATTTGGTGATAATATTAATAATGAAAGATGGTAATAAAATATGATTAAATTTATCTTATATTATTAAATTCTTAAATTTGTAATGAACAAAATATTAATATTAAAATCAAATAATTTTTAAATATTTAATATTTTCTAAAAATTTACTAGTTTTAATGATATTCTAAATTACATTGAATCAAAATATGATTACGTTTTATCTGAAGAATCAAGAATTAGACGTAATCCAAAATACCAAGTAAAAAAATAAACAACAGAATTTTTATTAAATTCATATTAATATATTAAAGAAATTATATATTAAACAAAATATATTATTATTATAATAATTTAAAAGGATGACCGTGTTCATGCTTGCTTATACTTTATACCACCAACTGGCCATGCGTAAATATTTTTAAATCAATAATATGTGTCATATAGAATTTCATGAATAGTTTAAATGTTTTGTATAAATAGTATTTAAATTATTTTATATATTATTTTTATAGTCTTCGTGAGTTAGATATTGAATTTATGAGACGTTTAGGTTCTCGTGTTAATGTTATTCCAGTTATTGCTAAAGCTGATTCTCTTTCACCAGCAGAATTAGTTGATTTCAAGAAAAGGGTAAATATTTGAAAATTAAATATTAAAAAGATACAATAATAGGAAATAGTAAGATATTAATCAATTATTATTAAATATTTAATAAAACATCAAAGGTTATGGAAGATATTGAATACTATAAGATTCCAATTTACAATTTCCCATACGATGATGAAATTGATGATGAAGAAACTATTGAAGAAAACAATGAACTTAGAGTAATGAAATATTACCTTTATTTTTATTAAAAATTTAAATTAAATTATGAAATCTATATATGCATATATATTTTTATATTTTATTAATGTTAATTAAATCAAAAATCAAAAATAGGCTTTATTACCATTTGCAGTTGTTGGTAGTGAAGATGAAGTTATAATAAACGGACGTAGAGTTAGATGTCGTCAATATCCATGGGGTGTTGTTGAGGGTATAATAAATAAGCATATTATCATTACTATTAAATTAATATTTGTATTATAATAATTATGTAATTTGATAATAAATTATTTAATATTTTTTATTTTCTATTTTAAAATAATGAAGTTGATAATGTAAAACACTGTGATTTTTCTAAATTAAGATATATGTTATTAAGGTAAATTATATTATATTAATTAAATTTTAAGTGAGTATATATTTTAATTATAATAATAATAATTATTATTATTATTATTTGAATGAATTAGTTCCCACCTTCAAGATTTAAAGGAAATAACACATGATATTCTTTATGAACAATATCGTACTGAAAAACTTAGTCGCGAAGGTGTTGTTGATTTAGATAGGTATGAATAAATATACAAACTAAAAAATTTTTTTTCAAAGAATTTGAATTTATTAAATAATGTAATTAAATAAAATAATTTATGTTTTTATTTATATTAAAATATCAATAGTGATCTTCCAGAAAATAGATTAAAGGAAGAACAACTTAGAAGAGAAGAAGAAAGACTTCGTGAAAGAGAACTTAAAGTCAGAGCTGAACTTACTGCTAGACAAAATGAATTACTTGCTAAGGAAGAAGCTCTTAAGAACTTGGAAGCTAAATTATCATCACAAAATAACCTTAACAATTAAGATAATAATAATAATAATAAAAATAAAAAAAAAAAAAATAAAAAAAAAAAATAAACTCTAGAGTCA
>JACVTC010000109.1:282500-437500 GCA_016946835.1 Neocallimastix lanati (nom. inval.) | reverse complement strand
CCGATAAACTCAGTTAATTTTACTGATTCTAATAATACGCATTCATCAAATAATAATAATAATGAATATAAAAAAATAAAAATAGATGAAGAGAATAGTGGTAATTATTTTATATATATCAATAAAATGCTCATTAAACAAAAATAAAAAAAAAAAAAAAAAGAGTATATGGGTGTTAACATTTCGTTTTATTTAATTATTTTTTTTTATTTAAATTGTATAAATTTTATTATAGAACTAATAAATTTAAGACTTTATGCAAAAGCTATTATTGTAAGAGCATGGAAAAGATATTTAGATAGAAAAACATTTCAAATTTTAAAAAATTCTTTATATGAAATGGTAATGATTATTTAATTATTAAAAGTATATATATATATATTATATATATTAAGATATGATATTAAGCTAATAATAAAATCTTATAAAAAATTTATCAGAAAAAATTATGTACAAATGAAATATTAAGAAAATTAAATCCAAGAGAATCAATGCTATTTAATGATCCATTGTCACAAGGAAAGGTAATTTTTTTTTTTTTTTTTTTTTTTTTTTTGTATTATTGTGCAACAATTAATATTAGAAATAAATATATATGTATATTTATTTATACTTTTATTATTAATATAATTAATATTTAATTGTATTTTTATATATATTATATAATATAATATTAACAATTTATAGATTCGATTTAGGTATATATATTTATAGATATATAATATATTTAAAATATTTTTTAAAGTAAAAGACATGATATAACATGATATAATTAAAACAATAAATTTATTATCAAGATTTGGAGGGGAAACATTTCCACCATATATTTATTATAAAATTTATAGTAATGGACAAAATATTCATTATTTTAGTGGATATAGAATATTAAACTGTTTTTCAGATGTAATTTAATATATGAATTATTTCATTACTTTCTAAAATATTTAATAACTTCAAGAATATTAAAATTAAATAAAAAAGAATTATGAATTAATAAACTAATATATTAATGTATAATTAAAATATATTTTTTTTCAATATTTCTTCTTCTTCTTTTATTATATTTTATTATTCTTATTCTTATTCTTATTCTTATTCTTATTCTTATTATTATTATTATTCTTATTCTTATTTTTATTATTCTTATTATTATTCTTATTATTATTATTATTATTATTATTATTATTATTATTTTTGAAAAAAAAATAAAAAATATAAGGCTTATCATGATGCATATAAACTAATGGGAAATAGAAATTTCGAGAAAATTATTAATAAAGATAACATTTGGAATAATAGTTGTGATATAGCAGATCCTTCTGATGTAACAAATAAGAAAGAATATATACAAGTATATATACTGCATGATATTATTTTATTTATTTTATAAATATATATATATATATATATATTAAAATATCAATGTCAAATTAAAAAATTTTTATTAATGCATATCTTATTTTTGTATAATAAATATAACAACGAATCTTTTTAGTATATGAATTTGTTGGATAAAAAACCAATATATATGGGTGGAAGAAATAATGGTTGGAGAGAATTATCCACATTATGTAATGATAATAATGATAATAATAATATTTTATATAATAATTTATATAATAATTTATAAAATAATTTATATAATAATTAATATAATAGTTTATATAATAATTTAATTTAATTTATATAATAAATTTATAATTTAAGCTATATCTTTACCATTATATGAAAAAGAAATATGTAATATATACGAAAGAAACAAAACAATATATTCTTCTGTTTCTCAAAATAATCGTATAGCAAGTAAAAAAGTAACAAATTCATTTTTGAAAAAAGAAGATGATAAAAAACAGCAAAAAAAAAATAATATTAATAATATACAAAACAATAAAAGGTTAATAGATAATTATATACAATTATTCATAAAATGACAAATGCAAGTTATATATTTGACATTTTAATAATAAATAAATTTACTTTCAATTAATAAATATTATAAACGTTACTATTATAATAATAAAATTCATAATATTATTATGTAATTTTTCTTTTTTTAATATATAATTAATAGAAAAAAACCAAAATTAGTTAGTAAAAAAAAATCTAATATTCAGAAGCATAGAGAAAGAATTAAAAAAATGCAAAAAATGTACCAGCAAGCAAAAAATGCAAATTCAGAGAATAATAACAAATGCGAAAATAAAAATATAGGTATAAATATATCATATAGCTATTTTTTTTATTTTATTTTATTTTATTTTATTTTATTTTATTCAATCTGTACTTTATATTTAATATTCTACTATTTATTTTATTTTATTTTATTCAATCTGTACTTTATATTTAATATTCTACTATTTATTTTATTTTATTTTATTCAATCTGTACTTTATATTTAATATTCTACTATTTATTTTATTTTATTTTATTCAATCTGTACTTTATATTTAATATTCTACTATTTATTTTTTTTTATTTTATTCAAACTGTACTTTATATTTAATATTCTACTATTTATTTTATTTTATTTTATTTATTTATTTATTTATTTATTTAAAATATTAATATTTTGTATATATTGAATTAATATATATAATAATGAATGTTATGTATTTATAAAATTACATTTTTGATATATGAAATTAAAATGATTTAATAATATAATATTTTTAAAATAAATTAAATAACTATAATGAATGGATTATAAATATAGAAATTGAAGAAAATACAAAAGAGTCCACAGATAACGATGATGATTCAAACAATTATGAAATAATTGATGATTCTACAGAATTTAGTGAAGAAAATATTAACATTGATGATTCTACAGAATTTAGTGAAGAAAATATTAACATTGATGATATTGAAAATGATGATTTTCATGATATATATGAATGGACCAATGAATTATCTTTTGAAAATACATTTAAAGATACTTTTGCAAATTTGAAAATATAAAATACATTTAAAGATACTTTTTCAAATTTGAAAATATAAAATACATTTAAAGATACTTTTTCAAATTAGAAAATATAAAATACATTTAAAGATACTTTTACAAATTGGAAAATATAAAATTTTCAAATTTGAAAATATAAAATAATGATTTTTATTGTTATCATTAAATAATAATATTATAATAATATGAAAATGATTTCAAAAATTAATACTTTTTTAATAACTATCAAACATTAAAATTTTTTTTCTTTTTTTTAATAAATAAATATAATGAATAAAAAAATATTATTAACAGAATTTTTCACTTTAATAATATATTGCTTTAATAGTTAAAAATACTTCCCTTTACTTTGATGTTAGTACATATTTTATTAATAAATACAAAAATTTAGTTTCCCATAAAGAAATAATACATTATTTATTAAAAAATTAATTAATTAATAATGATAAAAATTTATTTGCAAATTGGTTAAATAATAACTTATTATTTATTATATATATATTTCATGGAAATAATATCAATTCATTTTTGAAATATAAAAATATTTGCTTTTCCAATTTTGATATCTAAAATATTTATTATTTATAAATATAATAGTAATATTAATTAATACATGTGTATATATAAATATAAAATTTATTAAGAAAATACATGAACTATTTTATTATATTCATATTATAAATTTTGTTACTTTTATTATTTATAAATATAATTTTTATAAATAATAAAACAACTTTTTTAAATAATACTCTAGTGCAGAATTTTTTGTTAAACGAATATATTAATATTAATATTATAACTTTTTTTTTTTAAAAAAAAAAAAAAAACTCATAATTTATAGATTAAAAAAAATAAAATAAAATAAAATAAAAAAATTAAAAAATAAAATTAAAATATAAAAAATAAAAATTCCTTCGTTAATTAATATCATTTTTCTTTTAATTAAATGTAAATAATAAATAATATGTATTTTTATGGGAAACTTAGAAATATTTATTTTCTTAAAAAAAAAAAAAAAAAAAAAAAAAAAAAGCATTATATATTTTTAAATATTCACTATTAAATAATTTAAATAATTTAAATATATAAATTCAAAAGAAAGCATATACACATTATTTTTTTTTTTATATAATTTGAATAAAAATTTTTTAAGTTTATTTAATAAAATACTATTTCCTTATAATTGATATAACACACAATTAATTATTATAATTATTATTTATTACATATATTTATATAACACATAATTAATTATAATTATTGTTTATAATTGTATAAATATTATTATTTATGATTTATAGCATCATACATTAATAAGTATGATGCTTTTAAAATAATATTTTTAGTCCTTTTTTTATCTTAAAAAATTAAGTATTAACGGTAAATTTAAAATAAAAACATATATATATTTGTAAATATAGGTTTATAAAATTTTTCCTATATCAAAAATATGATTTAAATTCAATTAATTATAATATTTAAAAGAAACATTTATTAATTTAATATATGATACATGGATATATGTTTCAATAAATTTTGTATTTTCATTTTATTGGGTCTACTATTTCTTATTTTTTTTTTTTTTTATTGTTATTTTTTTTTTATTTTTTATTTTTAAATGAAAATTTTTCATCAAAAAATTAAAAAAATAAAATAATAATATAATAAAAAATACAATAAAAAATAAAAATTAAAAAAACAAAAAATAAAAAAAAAAAAACAAAAAACAAAAAATAAAAAATAAAAAAATAAAAAATAAAAAAATAAAAAAATAAAAAAATAAAAAATAAAAAATAAAAATATAAAAAATAAAAAATAAAAATATTAAAAATAAAAAATAAAAATATAAAAAATAAAAAATAAAAATATAAAAAATAAAAAATAAAAAATAATATAAAATATAGAATAAAAAATAGAATAAAAATAACAATAATAAAAAGATAATACTAAATATAATTATAATAATCTATATAAAAAATGAAAAATTCGAATAGAATGAATGAGAAAATAAGTATAATATTAAATATAACAATTGTTGTATTTGAAATAATTGCTTTAATTTTAAGTTTTAAGGAAGGAGGCTTTTATTATTTCATTTACTACACCATTTTATCCAACGTTTCTGCTATGATTGTAAGTTCTATTTATTCAGTATATCACGTAAAAGCAAGAAACATTGAATCACCAAGTTGGTTAAGAATGCTTCGTTATGTAGTTACTAGTTGTTTGACTTTAACATTTTTCATTGTTATTACAGTATTAGTTCCGTTGGGAATAAAAAAGAATATAGTTGATGTCTTATTAATCAGAGGAGCACAACTGTACCATCATTTACTTTGCCCGATAATATCATTTGTATCATTTTGTATATTTGAAGAAGGAGAATTATCAAAGAAAAGCCTTTACATAAGTGTCATTCCAACAATTATTTATTCAATTGTATTAATATTTTTAAATATAATAAAAGTCATAACTGGACCCTATCCATTTTTAAGAGTTTACGAACAGCCAGTATTTGTAACTATTATTGGATTTGTAACAAATTTTACCATAGCATATGGATTATCATGGCTTATATATTATTTCTCTCAATTAAAAATAAATAAAAAAAATAAGAATAATGATAAAAAGAGTCTTTAAATTAAATTAGCAATTTATTTACATATTATAAATTTAAGTTATAAAACAAAAACCAAAAAAAAAGTAAAAAAATATTAATAAAATAATAATAATAATAATAATAATAATAATAATAATAAAAGAAATAACAATTTATATTCCTTTTTTTTTTTTTTCATATTATATACAGTATTGAAAAAAAAATAATGTATTATTATAAGAAATCAAAAAAAAAAAAAAAAAAAAAAGTAAAAATAAAGTTTAATATATAAAAATAAAATAAAATAAATAAATAATAATAATAAAAATTAATGACTGTAATACGAAAGTTATAAAAGAACAATGATTTAATTTATATAAAAATGAAATAAAATAAAATTAAAATATTATTATATATATATATATATATATTTTTTTTTAGTTTAATTCCAAAATAAAATTTCAAAATAAAATTCATATTAAACAAAAAATTTAATTTTATATTTTATTATTAATTTCTATTTGTAATAATACTAACAAATCAAAATCAATTATATTTTTATTGTAATGTCAAAATTTTTATCATACCGTGTAACATTACACAAATGTATATATTTTATCTCATAAAATTTTCGATTTATTTTATATTATTATCATATTAAATTATTCTTGAAAATATTGAATTATTTTATTAAGTTAAAACCCATGTTTTAGTATATTAAATTAGGATTTTTTTTTTTTTTTTTCCATTTCTTAAATATATATATATGAAAATATTTACTTAAAAAGAGGTTTAATATATTTATATATATTTTATATCTTTAATATATTAATTTTTTTTTTTTTACTAACAAGTGAGTTTCTTGAGCAATTGTGGTATTTTCTCACTAGTTTATTATTTTACATAATTATAATTTTTATACTCTGAAGTTACTATTAAATATATAAATTAAGGAGTAAAGATTTGATAATAAATATTATCATTATTGTTAAATATTTAATAAATGATATATAAAATATATATTTTATATAAATAATAACAACTTATACTAAATTTTCATTTATAGATATAATTACAATAATTTCATAAATTAATTTGTACATATATTATTTTATTTGTTGATTCTTATTTTATTATTAATACACGTGTTTTCAAATATTTAACCGATTTTAATATCATTTCATAACATTATATTAACTTATCCTTATATATTAATAGTTTATAATAATTATAATATATAAAATAATCATGTAAAAGTTTTATGGAAAATATTTTAGTATCTGTTAAAATTATATTTTAAATATGTAACTTTTTCATATTTATAGTAATAAACTAAAACAATTATTTGGTTTTATTATTTTACTGTTTTAAAAAAAAAGTGATGTGCTTTTGATTTTCTAATCCTTCTTAAATTTGAAGGTAAAAATATTTTAAATATAAATTTAATATGATTGGTCAAAATGAATTCATTAAAAATTTGTGAGAAATATTTTTAGAAAAATTATATATAAACGATTTGAATATCATAAATTTAATCTTTACATTCATCTGTAGGTAAATTCTTACCTGAAAGATTTGCCAAAGAGCAAATCTTCAAGTAAAAATGATGCAAAAAGGGTTATTATATGAGTTTTTCATTGATTAAAATAACTCGTATATTAGAGGCCGCAACCCTCTTTTATACATAGCTGATCTTACCTAAAGATGAATGTGAAATAATTATATATAATGAATTTGAAAATTTAATAAATAGTAATAATTATATTTTATATTTGAAAAAATGAAATAATATATGTATTTTTAAAATATCGTATTTTACTAAATTATTTATAAAATTTGTATATTATAATTATTATATAATATTTATTGATAAAATATATATAATATAATTTAAATATAATATTATATTTATAAATTAATAAAAAATATAAATATCTATAAAATTTCAAAATTGAAAGTATTTTGTATTATATACTTAATTTTTATATTTGTTTTTATTTAATTATTTATATATTTTTTTATGATATATTAATTTTTTATTTTTATTTATTTTCATTTTTTGTTATTATTTTATTTATTTATTATTATTTATTTTATAATATTTCATTTCAATTTTTTTTTCTTTACAGAGCAAATTATTTTTGTACAATAAAAATATGATATCGTAAGATGTAAAGTGATTTGGTCATAAAAAAAACATCTTTTCTTTATTAATCCAACTTTGCATTAATTTATTTTTTATAATAATAGTTTTATTTTATGGATTAAATTTTTTTTTTTTAAATCATATAATTTTTACAGAAGTAATAGTTTAAATATGGTCTGAATTAGAACAAGCTCATGATGAAATTCTTAAATCTTTAATTGAATCTAGATTTTGAAAATATAATCCAGTTATAAATCAACTAGAAAGAGTTATTTAATTCCATGTAGCATGGGAAGATAATCAAGGTGAAACTCAAGCTAATCGTGATTATCTTGTTCCTTACAGCTATTGGACCATACTCCATCCATCCTCAGTAAATTTTTTTATTCTTTTAAGTTCTTAGGCTTTTAGCAGTTTTTAAAGAATGCATTAACTGGATTTCCAGTTAGGGTGGACTTGAAGTGGGATTTTTATATGATGTTTGCAAGAGTCTTCAACGTAAGAGTGATTATGATGTTCATATTAGTAAAAAGATACATTTATGTGGATTTTGTTGTTCTTATACTTACCATGATAATGAGTTAGGATATTAAGAGAATATATATATAAACACCAGAATGTGCTGATTCAGAATTAAATAAAAATAATTAATGATAATAATTAATAATAATAAAGATAATAAATAATTCTTCATTCATTTTATTTATTTATTTTAATCAAAAGATTAAAAAATAAATTTTTTATTACTAAAGAAACAAAATAATATTAATAAAGTTTTGAGTTAATATTAATATATCAACTCCTAAATTTTTGGGGAATGAATTAAATAGAAGTAACTGATTTTCGAGATATGATTAGTTTACAGAATATATAATGAATGATATTTTATTACCTTTAAAATTTTTTTTTTTTTTTTTTTTTTACCCTTTTATAATAAAAAAAAAATATAGAAGGGTACATATTTTCCCAAAATTTTATTTCATTAAAATATATGTATATATGTTTTACTATGTAATTTATTTAATATATAAAATTAATTTTATAATTTATTTTATATTATTGTTATACCAAGTATAAAAAAAAAATAAATAAATATATGCAAGTAAATAAATATTTAAAATAATTAAAATATATAAAAAAAATATATAATAATATTAAATAAATTATGATAAATATAAATATAATAAAATATATTATTTCACATATATATATTTTTTAATTTTTAATATAAAATTTTATTAATTATTATTTATTTTATTTCTTATTTATTTATTAAATAATATATTAAGTATTATTAATAAAGTTTATATTGTTATAATTATAATTATAACAATTACTATTATTATTATTATTTTTTTTATGTTATTTAATTACATAACCCATAATTCTTTTGACACCCAACATCACAGTAGCTTGAAGTTTTACCACAGTAACCTTCTGAGGAACAATAGTAACCTTCTTCACAACTACCATATCCTTTACCACAACGATCCTCTTTAGTACTTTTAACTACTGTACATTCACCAAATTCTATTTGACAACCGTTAATAGATTGACAGGCTGATTCAGTTTTATATACACAACGCCCATCATCAGTACAACATTGCGATTCACCACATTTTGAATTACCAGCATTTACACCACATCCCATATTAAGATAATCTTCAGAGTAGACAATATGTTTTCCATTATTAATTAGAATACCTTCTGGTATATCATTAATAGCTCCTTTTAATCCAATTTTAATTAAGTAATCAAGAATAGAATTTTTATCAAATTTTTTTTCTGGATATTCACTAAGAAGAGTAGCAATTACTCCAGATGTAATTGGTGCTGAATATGAAGTACCAGAGACTACTTTTTGAATTAATTTATTTTTATCATCTAAATATGAAACCATGGAATATCCTGGTGCATAAATATCAACTCCTTCACCAAAATTAGAAAATTTTGCCTTTTTATAGTATGTTTTGTCCATTACTTCAAGTTTTTTTTCATGATCATAATGGTCATAAATGGCACCAACACAAATGACATCTTTTATATAACATGGATACATATTTGAATTGGTATTGTTAAAGTTTTTAACTACACCATTATTATTACCGGCGGAGGCTACTGAAATACCACCTGCATTTGTAATTTCAGATAAAATTTTTTCCAAATATAGAACAGTACTATCATTTTCGTCAAAATAGTCACCAAAAGACATATTAATAACTGTTTTATGAGGACGGATAAGATTATCACGAACATATTCTAAGGCTCTAATAATATTGCTTGTACTATTACCATCAAGAAGAATGGCATAGATATTTGCTTTTGAAGCAGCACCATAATTTTTACCAGAAGCAGAAACTGTAACTTCTATACCATGGTTATCTATCGTATGTCTAGTACGATGACAATAAATATCAGTAACATCTGTTTCAATCTTACCTTTTCTAACTGAACATTCACATTTTACAGAACGTTCATCTAAGTTAGAAAATTCAGTATGATTGAAATTAAATCCTGTATCAAGAACAATTATATCAACATCTTGTCCAGCAGAACTAGGATAGTAATATGAACGATCATATTTATTGATAAGGGTATCATTGTATTTTCCTTGAGAAATTAAAGACAAATGAAGACTTGCCTTTTCTCTGACTTCAACATTTTTCCATTTAGTTTCCTGTTTAATATCGTCTAAGTTATAGTAAGTATCAAATAGAGTGGATAATTTAATTTCTCTATTTGGAGCAAAACCAATAACATTTGGTAATGATTTTACTACATTAATTAATTTTTCAGAGAGATAAGCTAAAATAACAGTTTCATCTTCAACTGATGAAATAGGAAAAACAAGATTGGATTCATCATAATCATATGGGTGTTCAATCAAATCATTTTCTAAATCATTATTAGAATCATCTCTTTTTTTTAATAATGAACTTTTATTAATTTCTTCTAATTTTGTTACATTTTTGAAGGTATCCTTATTATCAATGATTAAATTCTGAATTTCTTTAACCATGGCATTAATAAATTCATTATTTTCATGGATGAATTCATTATTTTCATGGCGTTTTTCAATAGATTTTGTTGGGAATATATATCTTTCATCAGTTTTTACAAAAACGAGGTAGTAATTGTCTTCTATAGATTCTTTTGTATGTTTTTTAGTCTTTTTAGCAATAGTATTACTGATAAAAAGGTTAATAAAAATACTTATAAAGATGAATAAGTTTAAAAATTTGTTCATTTTGTATTATTTTTTTTTTTTAAACAATAATATTATATATTATTATTATTTTTTTTTTTTTATTTTATATTATTTTTATTATTCTATATTTTTATTTTTTATTTATTTTATATTTTTATTTTTTATTTATTTTATATTTTTATAGTTTTATTTATTTTATACTTTTATTTTTTATTTATTTTATACTTCTATTTATTTATTTCTATTTATTTACTTTTATTTTTTATTTATTTTATACTTCTATATATTTATTTCTATTTATTTACTTTTATTTTATTTTTTTTTATTTTTAAATTTTTTTTTTTTTTTTTTTTTTTTTTTTTTTGATTATTATTTTATTTTTTTTTTTTTTTTTGCTTAGAGAATTTTTATTCTATTTATATATATATATATATTTATTTCTTATTATATTTTTTTTTAATTACTAATATATTATTTATATGTAAATAAAATTTCTGTATAGTAAATATTAAAAATCCATTAAATTATATAATTAATTATAATAGAAAGTTTTTTTTTTTTTTTTTTTTTAAAATTTCTACTATTTGACAAAATATATTAATATATAAAGTTTCTGTATATCTCTTGAATTAAAATACAATTTTATTTATTTTTTTATTTATTTTTCTTTTTTTTTTAAAAATTTTCTACTACTTGACAAAATATATTAATATATAAAGTTTTTCTGTATCTATTGAATTAAAATACAATTAATTTTATTTATTTTTCTTTTTTTTTTTTTTTATTAAAGTTTTCTACTATTTGACAAAACGTATTAATAAATAATATATAAAGTTTCTATAATAGTAAAATTCAAGATCTATTAAATTAAAATATAATTAAATAAAATTAATTTTATTCATTTTCATTTTTTTTTTTAAAGTTTTCTACTATTTGACAAATTATATTTAATATTACACAATTTTTTAAATTAAAATAATAATCAAGTTTATTTTATATTAAATATCCACTTTTATAATTTTTTTTTTTTTAATTTCATTGAAATTTTTTGAGATATAATATTCATAAAATTAAAATTAATAAGTTTTCTATTTTTTATTTTTTATTTTTTTTTAAAAAATGTTGATTAGTTTCAAAAAAAAAAAAATAAAAATAAAAATAAAAAGTAATAATAATAATAATATATTTAAATTTAAAATTTTCTATTTTTCACGAGCATATTCTAAACCCCTAAAAAGATTTTCAAATTTATCTCCATTGTGAATAATATCATAATTATTAGCATTAGGAGAAATACCATATTTTTTACAGTCCGCTATATCGGTAACTTTAATACCATGATTGTCTATGGAATGTCTCATACGAGGACAACAAGTATCTGATAGTACTGATTGAATTTCCCCTTTTTTAAACCTGCATTCATATCTTAGTACATTTATCGTTATTTAAAAATTCGGTATGCTTAAAATTAAAACCATTATCAATAAAAACAATATTAATATCTTGTTCACTAGAACTTGAATCATAATAGGATCGATCATATTTACAAATAAGGTTATTATCATATTTTCCTTGAATAAATAAAGACTAGAATTTTCTCTGATAGTAACATTTTTCTATTTAGTTTATTGTTTAATATCATTTATAATATAATAAGATGTTGGACCTATTTTTCTATCTGAAACATAGTTAATTATTTTCTTAATTATATCAATTAATTCTTTCAAAAGTAAAGTCAAAATAACTGTTTCATCCATGACTGAAGAGAAGAGATTGGTTAAGTAAGTTTAGAATCATTATAATCATATGAATGCTCAATTGTTTAATTTTCTATTTCTCTTTTATTACTTTAAAGAAACATTGTATATATATATTTTATTATTACTATTATTATTTTTTTTTTATTACTATAAAGAAACAATATATTTAATTTGATTAATATAATAATAAATTTTAGATAAAAAAATTTAATGCTTTTTATATATAAATTTATATTTGAAAGTAGTATTTTATTCAAATATATATTTTTAAATGTATACATTATACTTTTTTATATATATTTTACAATATATTACAAAATGTAATTGGTGATCAAAAAATTTGATTTATTTTTGTGTATAATGCTTTTATGAAATATTTTTTTCGAAAATTTTTAAATGAATGTTATTTAATTTTAGTATGGTTGTTTTTTATTCCAGTACTAGTGTTATATTTTCAGAGGCTAAAATTTCATAATTACAATATTAATATTAAATATTACATATATAGTTATAATTATAAATAAAGTTATTATCCTATAATAAATGAATAAATTGAATATTTTATCAATTTTATATAATCAAATTTGAATAAAATTGATGATTTATCACAATTTCGTTATTCGTAGAACTTTGAAATTAATAATAAAATTAAATTCATTGTTCGAATTTTTTTTTCTTTTACTTAATTTACTACTAATGTTAAAATTGAATAGATAGACCGCTATATTGTTTAGGTTCCACAGTCCTCAACAGGCAAACCTATATTAAATAAAGGCTCAGTAAATGTTATTATAGTACTAATAATAAATATCAATGTGAAATTAAGTAAATAAATACATAAATAAGTAAATAAATTAATAAATAAAATAAATAAAACAATGGCAATGTATTATAAAATATTTCATTTGTTATAATACTGTAATTATAATTATTATGATATTTGATTTTCATTTATTTATAAAAAACAATACTAATTGTATTTATATATAACGTAGATAAATAATAATAATAATAATAATAATAAATAATAAATAATAATAATAATAAATAATAATAATAATAAATAATAATAATAATAATAAATAATAATAATACATAATAATAATAATAAATAATAATAATAATAAATAATAATAATAATAAATAATAATAATGAATAATAATAATAAATAATAATAATAAATAATAATAATAATAAATAATAATAATAATAAATAATAATAATAATAAATAATAATAATGAATAATAATAATAAATAATAATAATAAATAATAATAATAATAAATAATAATAATAATAAATAATAATAATAATAAATAATAATAATAATAATAAACCAATATTATTACTTAATTCATATCATTAATTAATAAACCTGAAAAATTAGTACTTTTAAAACTATTGTGTAATGTAAAATTAAGTATAATTATGATTAAATTTTTATCATTTATATTCATTAAAAAAAAAAAAAAAAAAACAGATAAAACCTTAATTATTATTATTTTAGGTTGAAGTTTTTTATTATTTGAAAAATAATCATCATTATAAAGTTAAATATATATATATATTATATGTTTTTTTTTTATTGGTTCTAATATTTCCGTGGGTAACGAAATTAAGGAATATGATTTACAATTTTTTTTTACCAAATATTAACAGATATATAGTTAAAATAAGTAAATAAGTAAATAAATAAATAAATAAATAAATAAATAAATAAATAAACAAACAAGCAAACAAACAAATAAAATAAATAAAAGAATTACTAACTTTTATACCTATGCAGTTAAAATTTATTTTTTTTTCTTATGAATAAAGTAGATTATGATAATTTAACAATTTCTTTATAATAAGAACCACCATAAAATTAGTCATTTTATTACATTTTCAATTTACATATTTATTATAATTCTTTATAATAATACATTGAAATTTACTTTAATATATATTGTCTAATTATGTGAATTTTTAAAATAAAAAATATATATATGTTTCTTTTATAACATAATTAATAATTTTATTAATCATAATTCATATTTAATTAATGTAAATATTTATTGATCATCAAATATTTAATTATATATAAATTATGGTTATTAAATTTATTGAAATAATTGTATATCTGAAAATGGAAAAAGGAAAAAAAAATAAATATAGTATTTGTATTGAAATGTAATTTCCTTGTACAAAAAAATGAATATAGCATTTGTGTTGAACTGTAATTTCCTTGTAAATTATAAGCTTTCTGACATTTATGAATTTAAAAGGGAGCTACGAATCTACGGGTTAGGTTATATTGACCTCGTATCAAAGGAAAATTACGAACTAGAGAAGCACTCGGAGAAGTAGTACAAGAAAAATTCTCAGCAATAATATGCATATCAGAGCGCCAATACCGAAACATTCAGTAAGGTCGTCCAGTAGGATCAATTCTGCCCTTATAAAAGAGGAATTGTTAGACTATCACAATATTCCGCTCCTGAGGGGTTGAAACCAAAAGCCGGTACACATCGGAAATAACAAAAAAATAATATTTTAATTGATTATTACTTTTTAATTTGATTATTATTATTGTTATTAATATTTATTAATTGCTTTTTTTTATTTTATTTTATTTTATTTTTTTTTTTTAATTAATATCAATGACTCTCAAATAAATTTAAAGTTTAACCAATTTTTAGTTTTAATGGGATAATTAAAAAAATTAAAATTATATTTAATAATATTATTAAGGTTTTTTTTTTATAAATGACAAATATATTTATATAAATTCATTAAAAGATAGTATTAGTGCTATATGCTTTTTTAGTATAATAATAAACTTAATTGTTATTAAGATTATTAATTTTTAATTAATTTATAAAATTAATCATAATTGTAATTTTAATATAATAAATCATTTTAAATATTTATTAAAATTAGTATATATCAACTCCTTAATTTTAAGTTTTACTATTATAATAAATTTTTTTATCCAGAAGTTATTATAATTAACAAAATATTTAATAACTTTAATTAATATTAAAATATTATAAATTTATATATATATTTTTTAAAAAAGTTAGTTAAAAAATTTTGAAAATCATTTAAATTAAATAATATATTATTTAATATTGTTTATTATTTTTTATGAAGTTATGTAATTTGTAATATTACTAATATTATTTTTTAAAATTTATAATAGTATTAATTTTTTAATTTAGCTGTAAATTCATATAAATAAAATAAACCTTTAATTTTTATTATAAAGAAAAAAAAATTATTTTTTTTTCTTAATTTTAATTTCTCTCTTTAAATATAATAATATTTAGTACAATTCGGTAAACTTATATATCATATCATGAAATTTTATACCTTATTATCCATATTTCTTATATATATCATACAATATACGTATAGTTTTCCACAAAATAAACTTCCAAAAGATGCAATTATTGTAGCTAAAGATGGTTCAGGAAACTTTAAAACTGTAATTATATTTTTTTTAAAAAGCATATTTCTGAAATATTTTTAAATGAAATATTAACTGGTTAATTTTCTTATGAATTTTATTTTATTTCGATATTTTAATTGTTATAAATAATATAAATGTGTATACTAATAATTATATTAAAAGGTTACAGAAGCAATTAATTCATTACCAAATAATGCTTCATCAGAACGTGTAATTTATATTAAAAATGGTACTTATTATGAATATATTGTATGTCAAAAGAAATTCGTAACTATGGTTGGTGAAAATAGAGATAAAGTAATTCTTACTTATGATTTAAATAACGCAAAAACTGGTAGTAGTTCAAAATGTGCCACTTTCAGATCTTACGGTGATAATTTTAAAGCTTTTGATATTACTTTTGAAAATACTGCACCTTTCCCAGGAGTTAATACACAAGCTCCAGCTATTAATTGTATGGCTAAAAATCAATATTATGAAAATTGTCGTTTCTTAAGTTATCAAGATACTTTACTTTCTAATACTGGTACTCAATATTTCAAAAACTGTTATATTCGTGGTTTTACTGATTTTATATGGGGTTCAGGTCGTGCAGTTTTCGATCAATGTACTATTCATGTTGATTCAAAGGGAGATATTTATAGAGCAAATGCCTATCTTACTGCTAATGGAAATAAAGACGGTAATTTCAAAGAAGGAGGTTTTCTTATCACTAATTCCAAAGTTACTACTGATGGATCAAGTTTTTATTTAGGTCGTTTATGGAAGCAAAATTGTTATGTTATATTTGATAATACAGAATTTCCAGGTAATAAACTTGTAAAAGAGGGTTGGACAACTTTTTCAAACACACCACAATATTCTTCAACTTCAAGAGTAGGAGAACATAAATGTTATGGTCCAAATTATAATACATACGGACGTGTTTCTTATGCTAATCAATTTAGTTCTGTTCCTTCTATTGCTGAATTTTTAGGTGGTAATATTTCTTATATTGATGATACCTTCGTTAAAAAGGGTACAGCTACTCAAAAAGCAGTTGAAACAAAAACTTTGACAACAACTACAATAAAACCGATAGAAACATCAAGTGCTGACCCAAATTGTAATCCATTATATTATCAATGTGGAGGTGTAAACTATAAAGGTTCGAAATGTTGTAGACAAGGAACTTGTAAAAAATATAATGATTATTTTTCAGTTTGTATGTAATAAAATAATATATATATATATATTTTGTAACAAATATTATTTTTTTCTTCAAATAAAAAAGAAAAATTAATAATGTTAATATTACTCTTGTATTTGTATTAAATATTTTTAAATAAAATATCGATATATGAAAGTTTAATTTTTTTTTTTTTTTTTTTTTAAAAAAAAAAAATTAAAGTAATAACAAATAATATATAAATTATAATAATGAAAATTAGTAAATAAATAAAAATTTATTCATTACAAATAAAAAAGAAAAAAATAAAAAAAAAAATAAAAAAAAATAAAATTATAAAAATTATAATAATAATTTTTAATGAAAAATGTAGAAGTATTAAAAATTGATATTCTTGATATTAATTTAATATAAATAAATAAATAAATAAATATAAATATATATAAATAGATAAATAAATAGGTAAATAAATGGATAAATAAATAAATAGATAAATATATATATAAATTGTTAGAATATAATGAGGTTTATTATATATACTCTTATTTAAATTATTTCGTTATTATAATTAATTTCGGTTTATTTGAATTATATTTTTATTTCATTGTATTCGACATCAGCCATATTTAGTATAAAAGAAGATAAAATTTTCTACTTTCGTAACTTTGTAATTACCTAATTATTTAATAAAATAAATAATATTTTAAACCTTAATTAATGATAATAAAATGATTTAATAACTAGAAGACAAAGAGTCTCTAAGGAAATTTATTTTAAGATTGAAGATAAATTTAACAAGAACAATTTCGATGACTGGTTCCTTTTTATTAAACTATCTTCTAAGGAGGTCTACTGATAGAGTGAGAAAGACATAATTAGGTCAAACCAAAGCAAAGTTAAATGACATAGCTGATAATAAAACTTGAAGTACTATCCTAACTGAGTTCATTTAGGCTCTCTCTGAAAATTCTTTAGTGACCGCTATCATTATTGCTAACATTCCTAAGGATGCCTTTAAATACATTAAAAGCTTAAACAATGGTTTTAATATTATGGAAAAACTTAAAGAAATCTACAAAGGAAACAAATCTACTGACATTCAATTCATAGTGGAAAGATTATACCCATTAAAAATAAAAAACTGTTCATGAATGCCAGGATACTTTAAACGAAAATGAAGAGACTTTTGAAATTCTTAGAAACAACAATATTATGCTTGGAAGATTTGAGAAATTAAGGAATTATTTATCTCTCCTTACCATAAAGTATTAGATCCAAACTAAATCAATTGAGAAATGAAGATATCCATGAATTCATTAATAAAGTGTATAAAGTGATAAACTTTCAAATGTATGTCAAGCGCAACTCCAAATTTAATAATAACCAAGTAAATAAAGCAAATCAAAATGAAAACTATATGGTCTAATCTACAAAACTCTTGACTATTTTAAAAGAAAAAACAATTTTCCTATGAATCAAAAATCTATTAACAACAACGAAAGAAAGATAATACTGCCTCATCTGTAAAATGCATACACACGTCACCAATGACTGCAAATTCAATTCGTAAACAAATAGTAAGAATAAAAATCAATATAACATTAGAGAAAGAAAAAACAAATCACATTCAAAACAATGAAATAAAAGATTTACAAGGTCTAAACATATATGTAGTGTTGAACCTAAAGAACAAAAAAGAAGAACTAGAATTATCTTTTGATGAACTTAAGGCCAAGTATGATAATGGATTATATGGTATTGAGAGATTCGATGATAATAATAATGAAAATACTGATACTACTACAAAAATAATTCAACTAAATATTAACAATACTAATGAATAATTCTATAAACGTTGTTGAAAAAGAACCTAAAGAATATACTACTTGGACATTCGATACCTGTGCATCTGAGTATATAATATGCCTCAAAAGTATTTTTACTAATTTTACAAAAGAAAAAATCATATTAAGACATGAAAACAATTCGATCTATGAATTTGAAGGAAAAGAAACATATGAAGGGAACTTAAATGAATTCAACTTTAAATTAAAAGATATATTCTACTCAAATCATATCAATAAAATCTTAAGTAGTAGAATTAAATTAATCCAAGAGGGAATGATAAATAAAATAATTCCTAATAAAGCTTATTTAACATTGAATCTTAATAAACACAAGCAAGAGAAAATAATTGGAAAATTTGAAACCGATAATAACAACATAATTTGAAGATTCGGTCACTTCTACTATGAAAATCTTGAGAAATACTTATCTGTCCACAATATTAAAACTTCAAGATGCTTAGATTTTCAAATTTTAAAACTAAAGAGAAGACCACACAATAGAGAAACACTAAAAACTACAAGTATCTTAGAAACCTTATACTCCGATGTAATGGGACCAATTCAAAAATCATTTACTGGCAAGAGAGATATACTAAATTTTATTAATGACGTTTCAAGAAAAAGCTGGATATTCTTAATAGAAAATAAATCCTGCTATTATTATCAATTTCTTCACATATATTAATAATCAATTTGATTAGAAAATTAAAGAATTTAGAACCGATCAAGGCTATAAATACTATATCAAAAAGGCGGATAAATTTCTACAAAATAAATAAAATAAAAAGAACTTTCTCTTCGTCATACAGTCCAGAAAACAATGGTAAAGCCAAAAAATTTAATTATACTCTTGTGAACTGCTCTAAGACTTTTCTTTTATGGAGTAAATTGGATATTAAGTTTTGGGATTACGCTACAAAATATGCAAATTTATTTTATAGTAAACAAAATCCCTGATGAAGAAACAAACAAGTTTGAAATATATAAAAGTCTTTAATTACAGAGCTTATTATAAATATTTATTAAATGATAAAATGAAGTTCCAAGACAATGCTATCAAAGGAATATTTTTTAGTTTTAGCTTAGAATCCAACTGCTACATAGTTATTGACCACAAGACAGATTTAGATAGAAAAGTTGCTTCAATGAATTAACACCAAGTTAAATTAACACTTAGAAACGCTGAAATTAATAGCACTCCAACAAAACATTTCAATCATGATAATTATTCATTACGTATCAGTAATGAATATAAAGGATTATAAGATAATAAATTTAGAAGCATCTTACAATCAAAATACAAATACTATCAATTATAAACAAGTCAACTTCAACAATGTTAATATACAAAAAGATGAACAAATTAACTTTACAAATGACAATTAAATTGCTTCATCTCACACTACACTAATAAACTAAGACAATGGTAATAATATTCTACCTGACTTCAATTCTGGTAATGAATTTAATTTAGATCTAGAAATGATGGATGAAAATTATCAGAAACAAATCTTTGAAGAAGATATTGATAACATTTATGAAAATTATAACAGCCATGATTATATTGTTAACAAACTATCTTCAAATTTTGAAGAAATCATCATGTCAACTGTTAATGATTCTTCTTCTGAATACTAAAGGACAAATACTGATACTTAATATTTACTAAATAAACATTCTACAAAAAGAAAATATTATCAATTAGAACCTGATAATGAATAAGAAGACAAAAATTTCAAACACCGATTATCTTTCTCAATTAAAAAGGCCAGGAAGTCCTGTATTTAATGAAGTAATTAAAAGGAAAAATTACATATTAAGCAATATTGAAGAAGAGAATATTCAAAATACAACACTTAATACTTATAAGCAAGAAAAATTAAGAGGATTTACAAAACATGAATTACCTCAACAAAAATCGCCCCATTAAAAGAAATATAAATCTTTTTTTAATGAATCAACTATAAGACCTAGTATCCCTATTTCACCAGATATCATTAAAAAACCAGAAATGTCTATTGACTATACTGAACATTTTCGCAAAACTTTCATTGATACACCCTTCTTCTATAAATAGGCTATTAGCATAGAGCATAAAAAACATTGGATTAATGCAATCAATTCTGAAATCCAAAATTTTTATTATAATAAAATTATGACATTTGTTAATCTTCTTCCTCCCGGTAAAACTCCTATCTCTACTATTGGATTCCAATGGTAATATTTCAAAATATAAAGTCCGACTTGTAGAGAGGAGCTTTACACAAAAACACTAAAATGATTTTGAAGTAACTTTTTTCACCCACTTTAAATCACGATAAATTACAGCTAATTATTCCCTTAGAATCAAAATTTAGTTGGAACTTTATGAAGCTTGACATTAAAGGAACAATTTCAATTATTCGATATGTTATAATAAAATATTTAATCAATATATAATGTAAGCAATGGAATAAACTTAAATATATATCAGATGTTAATTTTCTATCCGTTGGATCTCCGGCACAATCAAAGTCTGCATAAGCAACTATTTCTCCTTGACCTTTATATGTAATTTTATAATATTTAGTATAATTTAAATATTTTAAAATATTTATTACTATTTTCCAATCCTTAAGTATAGGATTTTCAGCCCATCTTGATTTTTTGCTAACGGTGAAGGAAACTTCAGGTCTTGTTCATATTAATAGATATATTAGTGATCAGATTGCACTCATATAGGTTGTTTTGTCAAAATTTTTATTGTTTTTAAGTTCATGATAAATAGTGGTGTATGGTGTTCTTACATTTCTTATATTTGTTATATTAAAATTTTCTAACATATCTTTTAAAAATAGTATTTGATTAATAGTATATTGATTATTTTTACTTTTTTCTTTATTAATTCCAAGAATATAATCTGTTGGATTGCATTGTGAAACATTAAAATTTTCTTAATTTAATATATAATTTCTTTTATGTATTGTTTTAAACCGGTTATTAAGAAATCATCTTCATATATGCTTATAATGCATACTGCTTTACCTCAGGCCATTTTCTTAAAAATACATGGTTCCGATGATAACTGAATGAAAGCATTATTTTTTAAAAAATTTGAAAAGTGAGAATACCATTGTTTGTATGATTGTTTTAATCCATATAAATTATTTCTATTATTTTTCATAATAGAAATTATTTATATTGAAAATTTAAGAATTTCATGTATTTAACATATAGTATTTTTTTTTTTTTTTTTTTTTGATTTTGTGAAAAAAAAAAAAAAAAAACTAAAATAAATATTTTTAGTTAAACATAGTTTTTATTATTTAATTAAATATATTTGAATTAATATAAATATAATAATATTATAATCATATTATTATATTCATTATTTTTATATTCATTCATTCATCTAATTAAATATTCATATAAATATTTATACATATATATATATATATATATATATTTTTTTTTTTTTTTTTTTTTTTTTTTTTTTTTTTTTTTTATTATAGTTTATTATTATAATAATTTGAATATATTTAAATATAAATTCAAATTCTATGTGTTATTTTTATTCCATGAAATTGAAATATATAAAAAATAAACAAAATATATGAAATATACAAAAATACAAAAAAATATAAAATATATGGATAAATAATAAAATAGAACCAACTTTTTCTAAATTCAATGAAACAATAAAACTTTTATTTGTGGAAAAAAATAATATTTTTCATTAAGTTAAATTAAAAAATTTTATTTTATAACAAATAATTTTCCAACATTTTGTTTTAAAATTTTATAATATAAAATTTGTAGTAAAAATTGAACCAATATAAATATTTAATAGTTTATGAAAATTTTTAAACTTTTATATCATATTTTATACTAATTATAATTATTAGAACTATTTTTTTTTTTTTTTTTTTTTTTTTTTTTTTTTTAACTCTTTATTACTATATCTAGAGAATTTGTATTGATTATAAATGATAAAAATAATAAAATAAAGGAGTTTAATATTATAAGCTTCAATAATAATAATTATAATAATAATAATAGTTAAAAAATTATAATAATAATAATAATAATTATAATTTTGTTTTACAAATTTTTGTTTTAATAATTAATATACCTTTTGATTTTGGTATAATCTAATTATAATTAAAATAAGATGATTTTGAATAAAACATTCTAAAATATTATTAATATTATTATTATTATTATTATTATTATTACTATTATTATGTTTCGTTATTGGAATGGCAGTAATCTAAAGTAATAAATAATGATAAATAATAATAAATAATAATAAATAATAATAAAATAATAATAAATAATAATAAGTAATAAATAATAATAAATAATTGAATAAAATGTATTACTCTTTTAAATAAAATATATAAAAACTTTTTAGTTATAAATAATATAATATTAATTAAATATTATAAATTATTTGTTAAAACCTAAAAAAGTTTTCTTTTAAAAATGATTAATATAAAACCTTATTTTAAATTATATTTAATAATATATAATTAAACTTAGTAATAATTAAGATTTTTTAATTTTACCAAAAAAAATTTCTTTTAAGATAGAATAGTTCCAAAAAAAAAAAAAAAAAAAAAATAAAGGATAAAATTAAATGTGGCTTTATTAAAATTTTAAGTTATGTATAAGCAATAATAAAAATGTTAATAAAAAAACGAGGGTTTATAAAAATAATTATAAGAACAATTCTTAAAATTAAAATACATTAGCTAATTTATGAAAATAATAGAAATAAAATAAAAACGGTTAATATTTAATTCTATATGGTGAAATACCTGAAAAATATAATGAAAAGTGTGATACAGGTATTAAATCATATAATTACAAAAGAATTTCATAATATTTTGAGGAATAGATATATCATTTTTTAATTTTTTTTTTTTATAGCTCATGCTAATATAACAATTGAATAGTGTAGAAAATATTTCATTCCTATGACCATAAAAAATTATTAAAAAAATACATATATATATTTATTTATTATTATATTACTAATACAATTTTTTATTAATGAAATGAAATACAAAAATTTAATTGGATGAAAATAGTTTTAATGATAATAAATTGTTATAGATGGGATTTCCATCTATAATAATTTATATATGTTATATTCATTTAAATTTACTAAGATTATATTATTTAGATACTAAATTTAATATATATTGTTTAATATCTATGTATACTAAATATAACTATTTTTTTTATTAAATTTTAATATAATTTTTTTTTTTTTCTATGGAGTTACAATTTTAATTAATTTTTTCTTTTTTTCCTTTTTCTTTTCAATTTTTTTTTCTTTTCTTTTTTTATTTATTTATTTACATATACAAATAAATATAAAATTTTTTTTTATTTTATATTATATTTAATTTTTTTAGTATATCTTAAAATAACTATTTCATTCACTGTACATATTTAATTTGTTTTATTTATTTTTTTAATCAAGACTTATTTTTAAAATGTTTTTAATAAAAAGAAATATGAAAAAGAATACTGATGATGAGTACCATCGTACTCAAAAAAAAGGTTTCTTTATAAAAAAAAATACTGATAATGAGTACCATCGTATTCAAAAAAAGGGTTATTTTATTAAAAAAAATATTAAAAAAACCCTTGATACTAAAAAACTTGTTAATGAATTATTTAAAGGCAAAAAAATTAATTTAAAGTATAGTATTAAAAGAAAAATTAATGGAAATAAAATCCATAAATATGAAGATATGAATTCTAAAGAAAAGAAAAACAAAAATAATGAAGAATTAAAGAAACAACCAATTGAACAACCAGTTGAACAACCAATTGAGCAACCAGTTAAAAAACCAATTGAACAACCAATGAAACAACCAATAGAACAACCAGTTAAAAAACCAATTGAACAACCAATGAAACAACCAATAGAACAACCAGTTAAAAAACCAATTGAACAACCAATGAAACAACCAATTGAAAAACCAATTAAACAACCAATTGAACAACCAGTTAAACAACCAATTGAACAACCTGTTGAACAACTAATTAAACAACCAATTGAACAACTTCAAAAACAATGTAAGAAACTTCATCAACTTCAACAGAAATTTGAACACCAATTTAATCAACAATTTCGACAACAAAATGAACAACTTCAACAACAACAACAACAACAACAAGAAATTCAACAACAACAACAAGAAATTCAACAACAACAGCAAAAAATTCAAAAGCAACACCAAAAAATTCAAAAGCAACTTCAAAATCAATTTGAACACTTTCAAAAGCAATGTGAACAACAGCTTCAAGAACAACTTCAACAACTGTATGAACATTTTCAATATCAATTTGAACAGTTTCAAAAACTTTCTGAACAACAGATTCAAATTCAACTTCAACAACAATTTGAAAAGCTTCAACAACAATTTGAACAACAGCTTCAAATTCAACTTCAACAACAATTTGAAAAGCTTCAACAACAATTTGAACAACAGCTTCAGATTCAACTTCAACAACAATTTGAAAAGCTTCAACAACAATTTGAACAACAGCTTCAAATTCAACTTCAACAACAACTTGAAAAGCTTCAACAACAATTTGAACAACAGCTTCAAATTCAACTTCAACAACAACTTGAAAAGCTTCAACAACAATTTGAACAACAGCTTCAAAATCAAGTACAACAAGAGTTTGAAAAGCTTCAACAACAATTTGAAAAACTTCAACAACAGTTCGAACAACAAATTCAACAAAAATTTGAACAATTTCAAAAGCAAAGTGAGCAACAACTTCAAGAACAACTTCAACATCAATTTGAACAGTCTCAAAAACTTTTTGAACAACAGCTTCAAATTCAACTTAATCAGAAATTTGAAAAGTTTGAACAACAATTTGAACAAAAATCTGATGAGCTTCAACAACAACTTCAACAAAAATCTGATGAGCTTCATCAACAACTTCAACAAAAATCTGATGAACTTCATCAACAAATTCAACAGTATTTTCAACATCCTCCTAAAATTTTAATTGAACAATTAAAAGAAGAATTAACAAATCAGTTAAAAAAAGAACTTAGCATTAGAATAGAAGAAGAAATTAGAAGTGAATTAAAAAAAGAACTTGAAAGTGGATTAAAAAATGAATTAATAAGTAAATTAAAAGAAGAACTTGAAAGTGGAGTAAAAGAAGAACTAAGAAATAAATTAAAAGAAGAAGTTAGAATTGGAATAAAGGAAGAATTTAGAAGTGAATTAAAAGAAGAACTTAGAAATGGAATAAAGGAAGAAATTAGAAGTGAATTAAAAAAAGAACTTGAAAGTGGATTAAAAAATGAATTAATAAGTAAATTAAAAGAAGAACTTGAAAGTGGAGTAAAAGAAGAACTAAGAAATAAATTAAAAGAAGAAGTTAGAATTGGAATAAAGGAAGAATTTAGAAGTGAATTAAAAGAAGAACTTAGAAATGGAATAAAGGAAGAAATTAGAAGTGAATTAAAAGAAGAATATAGGAGTGGAATAAAAGAAGAACTAAGAAGTAAATTAAAAGAAGAACTTAGAAATGAAATAAAAGAAGAGTTTAGAAGTGAATTAAAAGAAGAATATATGAGTGGAATAAAAGAAGAACTAAGAAATAAATTAACAGAAGAATTTAAGTGTAAGTTAAGAAGAGAATCAATTGAAGAACCAGTTAATCAATCAACTGAAAAGCAAGTTGAAAAGCAAGTTGAAAAGTTAGTTGAAGAAGCTGTTGAAGAAGTAGTTGAAAAATCAATTAACGAACCAATTACTGAATCATTAGAGGGAGAACAAGCTGAAGAAAAAGTTGAAGAATCAATTACTGAATTATTAGAGGAAGAACAAGCTGAAGAAAAAATTGAAGAACCAATTACTGAATCATTAGAGGAAGAACAAGCTGAAGAAAAAGTTTTAGAAACAATTATTGAATCATTAGAGGAAGAACAAGCTAAAGAAAAAATTGTAGAATCAATTATTGAATCATTAGAGGAAGAACAAGCTAAAGAAAAAATTGAAGAACCAATTACTGAATCATTAGAGGAAGAACAAGCTGAAGAAAGAGTTTTAGAAACAATTATTGAATCATTAGAGGAGGAACAAGCTAAAGAAAAAATTGAAGAATCAATTATTGAATCATTAGAGGAAGAACAAGCTAAAGAAAAAATTGAAGAACCAATTATTGAATCATTAGAGGAAGAACAAGCTGAAGAAAAAATTGAAGAACCAATTACTGAATCATTAGAGGAAGAACAAGCTGAAGAAAAAGTTTTAGAAACAATTATTGAATCATTAGAGGAAGAACAAATTAAAGAAAAAATTGAAGAACCAATTATTGAATCATTAGAGGAAGAACAAGCTGAAGAAAAAATTGAAGAACCAATTACTGAATCAATAGAGGAAGAAGAAGCTGAAGAAAAAGTTGAAGAACCAACTAAAGGACTAATTAAAGTACCAATTAATGTACAATCAATTAATGAACAAATTACTGAACATGTTAATAATTCTACTATTAAATCAATTGCAGAACAATCAATTGAAGAACAATCAATTGAAGAACAACATAGTAAAGAACAACATATTGAAGAACAACATATTGAAGAACAACACACTGAAGAACAACATATTGAAGAACAACATAGTGAAAAACAATTTTCTGAAGAACAATCTGTTATAGAAACTATTAAAAGTTCTTTTGAAGAATCTGTTACTACACCTATTATAAAATCAATTACTAAACCAGCTGAAAAGCAACTATTTGAAGAACAAATAATTAAAGAAAAAACAGTTATAAAACCAGTCACAGAGCCAAATGAAATATTAAAAGATGAATCGAGTGAACAGATATTTCAAAATGTAAATGTAATATATAAGTAAAAGTAATAAATTATATTTTTAAATAATAATATTAATAGTACTAATTTAATTTATTAATATTCATAATAACTCTTTTAGAATATAGTAAAAGAAAAATCAAATCGCATTTTTGCTGTTCCAAAATTTAGAAACAGATCAATATTTTTGAAACACAATAATTCATATAAAAATAAAAATTTAATTTCAAATAAAGAATGTTTTACAAATAATGCTTCAAATAAAGAATGTTTAACAAATAATGCTTTAAATAAAGAATGCTTTACAAACAATGCTTCAAATAAAGAATGTTTAACAAATAATGCTTCAAATAAAGAATGGTTTACAAATAATGCTTCAAATAAAGAATGGTTTACAAATAATGCTTCAAATAAAGAATGTTTTACAAATAATGCTTCAAATAAAGAATGGTTTACAAATAATGCTTCAAATAAAGAATGGTTTACAAATAATGCTTCAAATAAAGAATGTTTTACAAATAATGCTTCAAATAAAGAATGGTTTACAAATAATGCTTCAAATAAAGAATGTTTTACAAATAATGCTTCAAATAAAGAATGTTTTACAAATAATGTTAGTTTGAATATTTCTTTATTAATATTAATTAATTTTCAAAAATTTATTTAAAGTAATAATATTAATTATACTATTTTTTTATATGATTCTTTAACTTTTAGAATACAGAAAATAATAATATTTTTTCTATACCAGATTTTAGTAAGTTTTCATATGGTATTATGAAACGAAATAACCAAATAAACGAAACAACTGGACTTTTTGCAAGAGAAAATTCAATGATTACGAATAGCCATAGCCAGTCTAATTCTTGTACAAATTCATTTAAAGAACTACTTGATGAACATAATAAATATTACGCTAATAGGAATACATGTAAAGATATGGAATTAGAAGAAGAACAACTAGTTACAGAACAACAACCAATTATTGAAGCAGCAACTGAACCAATTAAAAATTGTATTGACGTACAAATGGAAGAGTCAAATGAACAATTAATTAATCAAAAAACGAATGTGTTATCGGATAAAGAATTTATTGAAAAATATATTAAATATTATGTTAGTTTAAATATACATATTTTAATAAAAACATTATAATATTTACTAAATATTAACTTTATTTAATTTAATTTTTTTTTTAATTTATTTTTGCTTAATTTTTTATTTTTAGAATGGAAATAAGCAATTCAGTTTTAATTCTATATGTTTTATAAATAAATTAAACTACTTTAAAGAATTAAAACCCATAAATAAAGAAATAGATAAAATTTTTGTTGGCGAAAAATATTTCATTATAGTAAAAAATTACTCTAATAATAATGATAATGAAGTATTTTGTTTTGGAAATTGTTTATCTAGGGTGGATTGTGTTCAACAACCCACAAAAATTGAAACATTCAATAATATCAAAATTAAACATATAGTTTGTGGTAATGATATCACATTTTTCCTCACCAATGATGGTGATTTATATTATATGGGAACCTATATTGTAAGTATATGAATTTATATAGATAAAAATAATTTTTTGAGTTATATCCATTAATTCTTTTTTTTTTTGCTAATATTTTAATATAGGACTATAATGGTACACAATATAGGGCAGAAGAACCAAAAAAGATTGATATATTTGGTTCTAAATTAAGTGACTTAGCCATTACAGAAGGGTTTGCTTATGGTATTCTTAAAACTTCAGGTCAATTGTCTATTTGGTAATTTTTTTTTTTTTTTTTTTTTTTATAGCATTTATTTTTTTTATTCATTATTAATATTTATTATTTATTTTATTTATTTATTATGTTTACTTTATTTTAGGAATTATAATATAAATAAAAAAAGTGAAAAATTAATTGAAATTCAATTACCAAATAATGGAGGTAATTTAGTAGAGAATACCAAGAATTTCAAAAGAATAGTTTCAAATAATAAAAATTATGGTTTTATTATTGATAAAGACAATAATCTATTTGGGGTAAGTATATTTAATAAATTCTTCTACTAATCAAAATTATTATTATTTTTTTTTTTACCTTGATTTTAACTAATTTAATTATTGTTTTTATTTTGATATATTATATTTTTAAAAAAAAATTAGTTCGGAGCTAATAACTGTGTATGTATTAGTAATTTTAAATATAATAATTTTAATTATAATAATTAATTTTTTTATTTAATAATTCTTAATTTTTTTATTATTTATGCTAAATATGTTTCCTACTTTTTTTTTTTTTTTTTTTTTTATATTATATATAGGGTCAACTTGGAACTGGTGATGTTGATGAAGATTATTATATCCAATCAATTCATCAATTTAAATCAGTTCCTATAAAGTATATAAGATGCATTGATAGAAATTCTTATATACTTACTGAAGAAGGTACCCTATATACTGCAGGGGAATCTCAGTATTATTCCATAAATCAATCTAAAAGATTTATCTGGAATAGTATAAATAAAGACGAATTTCTTAAAATAATTAAAAGCAAAAAAATAAACTAGTAAAGATAATATATTATATCCGTATAGGATAAAATATATTATCTTTTGATTTTATTTTTATTTTTATTTTTTTTTAATTATCATTATTATATTAATAATGATTAAAAAGAAAGATAAAAAAATATGTGTAATATAAAAGAAATATTAAAATTATAATAATTTATTAAAATTATTATATTGTAAATAGTGTATATATGTATATATTTTTTTTTAACATATAATATTATATATATATATATATTTATATATGTATATAATATTTTGTAGTATAAAACAATTACAATAGTAAAGAACATTAATGATATAATGTATGTTATGTAATAAATTAAATATTGAATTAATGTATAATATTAAATAAAATATAAAATAATAATTAATAAATAAATAGTTATATAATAATATAAATATCATGTGTGTCTACACCACATTCTGTGTGACTCCTTAACAGATTAAGAATCTCAATGCTGAGAGACTTATTTTTTTTTTTTTAGTTTTTTTTTTTTAGTTTTTTTTTTTTATGTTTTTTATAAAACATTTTATGATATTATTAAATTTTAATAAATAATATTTAATTTTTATTTTATTTTTTATTTTATGTTCATCATAATGCCTAAGAAAAAAAAAAACAATATTAAAAAAAAAAAAAAAACAATTGAAGAGAGCTCTCGTTCATCAACTCCAACTGATAGTAAGGAAAATGGAACTATCTCCCCAATGACACATGATGATTCTGAAAATGATGATGTTACAAACGATTTTGATATGTTTTGATGTTTGAATCCTAATAATCCTAATAATCCTAATAATAAAAATATCATTATTAATAAAAATTAATAAATATTATGAGAATACATCAAAATCTGTTTTTTTGTCAATTAAATTATTTCTTTAATTGACAATAATAACCTAAAATAATAAAAATTTAAGCAATAATGATAACAATAAAAATAGTTTAAACAATGATAACAATAAAAATAGTTTAAACAATAATGATCACAATAAAAATAGTTTAAACAATAATGATAACAATAAAAATAGTTTAAACAATAATGATAACAATAAAAATAGTTTAAACACTAATGATAACAATAAAAATAGTTTAAACAATAATGATAACAATAAAAATAGTTTAAACAATATGATAGCAATAAAAATAGTTTAAACAATAATGATAACAATAAAAATAGTTTAAACAATAATGATAACAATAAAAATAGTTTAAATAATAAAAGATCTCTCTCAAAAAAAGTGAATATAATAGTGATTCAGATAACGAACCAATAAATCTAAAAAAAAAGAAAAATTAAAAAATAATTACAACAAATGACACAAAGTTATGAACATTATTAAAAACGTTCCAAACACATAAGAACAAGCCATCAATTCAAAAGACAGCAATGAATGGAAATTAGCCATTAAAGAACTTTCAAACATGTACAACAACAACAATGAAATGGAAGTACTTAATAGAATTCCAAAAAATAAATACATAATGGATACTAAATAAATGTTCACTGAAAAAAAAAAAAAAAGACAAGACTAATCGCTCGTGGTTTCCAATAAATATCTAGGCAAGATTTTATTGAAACAAATTCACCAACAATTCAAGCCGACAGTTTCAGATTAACAGTCTCTATAGCCTCAAATTAAAAAAATAATATGGCGCATAAATATTATGTATTTGTTGATGAAATAAATATTTTTATTTTTTAATAATTTTCATTTAAATAATTATATATTATGATTATATTATTTATATATATTTAAATATATTATTAATCAAATATATAAATATATGTAAATATAATTATTTAAATTATTAATACAAATTTTAATTTAAAGTTTTAATTTTTTTTTTATTAAATCAGAAAGTTTAAAGTTTCTTTGGATACATCAAAATATGGAAAATTAATTATTAAAATTAACAAATTTTTGAATGATATTATAAATTTTTTTTTAATTAAAAGTAATAAAAATTTGTATATTAAAATATATTGACAATATATTTAATAATACAAATAATTCTTTATAAAAAAATTTTTTTGTAATGAATATGGTATATGCATAAAAAATTTTTTTTTCAATTTTTATTTATAAAGTAATAATGAAAAAGGCATAAAGAAAAAATGCATTGTAGAAATGTTATAAATTATAAAATGATTTATCAATAAAATCATTGAATACTATTGAACATATAATAATTTATATAAATAAAATATAATTTTATATTTCAATAAATTTAAATGTATTACAAAATATATTGAAAATATATTGAATAAATAAATTTAATTATTAAAAGTTTTTTTTATAATTTTGTAATAATAAAAAAAAAAAAAAAGGTTATTGTTTTTTTAAAAAAGAAAAAGAAAGTAAAAAAAAGGTTTTAGAATATTTTTGAAAAAAATAGAAAGAAAAAGTAAAAAAAGGTTTTTATTTATATAAAAATAAGAAGTAATAAAAGAAAAGGAAAAGGGTATTTTCAACAAAAAAATAGTAGTAAGTGAAAGGATAAATTAGAAAAGAAAAAAATTTTGTAATAAAAAAGAGAAAAAAAAATGAATTTATATTATATAAAAAATATAGAATGAAAAATTAAAAAAGATATAATAAAAGGAAAAATAGTTTTTATAACAATACAATGAAAAAAATAGAATTATAAAATATAAAAATTAGAGTTTTTTATTATAGTATATATTTATATGAATAATGATAAAATGTAAATATGTATTGCCAAAATGGAATAGAGATACCATTTTATAAGATATTAATAATAATTAATGAAAAAATTATACAAAATATAAAAATAATTAAATACAAAATGCTATTAACTAACATATAACAATATATTTAAATATTAATTATAAATGTAATTTTATGATAATTGCATCATCATAAAAAATTCACAAGGCTTTATTATTTTATTATATAAATAAATAAATATATAAATAATTATATATATATATAATTTAAATTAGTTTATTTATATTGAAAAAAAATATTAATTAATAATAGAAATATAAAGTAATTAATAATATATTTAAATAATATTTAATATTTTAAATATTTATATTCATAAATTCATTATTAAAATAATAATATAATATATTTATAAATACTTATATATATATTTCTTAATTTTTTTTTAAATTAATATTTTCATTTATAGTGCATTTAAAGTTTATGCTTTTTGAATATTAGAGTATAATTACCATTATATATATATATAATTTATTATTATATTACAATATTTATGTTGTATTAATGAGATAAAGAGATAAGGCTTTTATAATTAACTTTTTTTTTTTTTTTTCTTTTTCTTTTTTTTAAAAAAAATAATTATAAAATTAAATATAAAAAGTATATTTATTAATAAAAAAAAACTTTTACTATTAATAAAAATTACAATTTAAAATATTTATTTTTACCTTTTTTTTTATTAATTTATATATTAAATTAAAAATTATCAATTATTCAATTTTTTCGTTTTTCTTTTATTATATATATATATATATATATATATTAATGTAATATGAATAAAACTCTATTCTAAATAGTTAATATAGAATATAAAACATTAATATAACACTGTTTTTTATGAATAGGCGATAATTTTTCATTTATTATATTGTATTGTATTTAATATATAAATAATAAACAATTGAATTATTTCATACTTATAATTATATTATTAAAAGTTTGTTGAATTTTATTAATTTTTAAATTTACAATTTATCCAAATATTTTGTTATCCTAAATTGAATGTAATGAAGTTTAATTAAAATATACTTTTTTAAAAATTAATAATACTGCTTTTTTTTATTATGATAATTATTAAATATTATTGAAAAAATACTTTTTATTTATTCTTAATTGATTTTTTATTTTTTACTTATAATATATCATAATTAAAATAAAATATCAATGATTAATATTAAAGTATAAGCCTATGACAATATTATTGAATGTCTTTCTATTAAAATATTTATAATATTCATAGGAGTTTTAATTATTAATAAAAGAACAATTGTCTTTTTTTTTTTATTTTATTTTTTTACAAAAATAAAGTTATAATATGATATTTCTAAAAATTTTTAATAAAAAAAAAAAAATAAAATTCAAATACATTAAATGCACTCAAATTAAATTGTATTTGATTATATTTGAAATTCAAAAATAAAAATAAAAAAATAATGTAAAGTCTGAGTTTAATTTAATTGTTTTACATTTAGTCTAAATGTATATTTATATTTATATATATATTTAATTCTTAATATTTGTTTTAAAATAGAAATTTTTTATATTTATATATATTTAATTCTTAATATTTGTTTTAAATAGAAATTTTAATATTGGCATATTGAAATATAAAATAATATGAAATAAACAATATAATTTAGTTTAAATAAGTTTAATGTACTTTTACCCTTAAAAGACTTTTAAATTTTATATTTAATACAAATTTAATACAAATTTATTTTTGTAATAAATTGTATAAAAAAGATAAAATATAAGATAAAATCAAGTAACAGAAATACGACTATATAAATCCTTTTTTTTTTTTTTTTTTTTTTTTTTTTTTTATTATTATATTGCTGACTTTTTGATATATTCATTTATATATATTTTTTATTATGAGTTTTTTAGACTATCAATTATTGATAATTTAAATTGTTTTTGTAGCTTTATTAATATATGAATAGACTGTCCTAAATTATTGAAATTTCCCAAGTCTCAATAAGAAGTTTAATCTTTATTAAATAAAGGTCTCAATAGGCGTATGGGTTCGATATCAAATGGTTGATTTTTTATATACACCTTAATTACCTTATTAATTAATATATATATTACGTTATGATATGTTAGTTTATAATATTTCATTTTTATTTATTTTTATATTTTGTATAATTTTTTATAATTTTTTGTTATAAAATGAAACTTTATTTTTTTTTTAAATACATATAAAAAATATTAATGTGGCGCATAAATTTTGTTTTTATTGATGAACTAAGCATTTTTTTTTTTATAATTTTCATTTTAATAATTATATATTATTAATATATTATTGATATATAATAATTATATTACAAATATATAATTAATATTATTTAATATAAAAGTCCTATATAAAAATATTTAATTTCTATTTAAAGTTTTTGAATTGTTTTTTTATTAAATCATAAAGTTTATAGTTTTTTTGGAGACATGGAAGTATGGAAAATTAATTATTAAAATTAACAAATTTCGGAATAATAGTATAAATTTTTTTCTATTAAAATTATTATGGATAGTTTATTTATAAATTATAATTAAAAATAATAAAATTTTATATATTAGAATATATTGAAATATATTACATTTTTTTAATAACTCAAATAATTTTCGAAAAATAATATAAAGCACAAAACAATTTTTTTTTTGTATAATAAAATAGTTCGGAAAAAACTAAAAATAAAAAATTTTTTTATTATATTAAATTATTTTGTTAAAGGAATAAAAAAAAATTTTTTTTTTTTCAATTTTTACTAATAAAGTAATAATGAAAAAGGCATAAAAAAAAAATGTATTGCAGAAATGTCATAAATTATAAAATGATTTATCTATTAAATCATTGAATATATAGAATATATAATAATATATAAATAAAATATAATTTTATATTACAATAAATTTAAATAAATTTCAAAATATATTGAAAATATATTGAAAATATAATTTTTAATTGTTAAAAATTATTTTTTAGAAATTTTGTCTTCTACAAAAAAAAAAAAAAAAGGAAAAAGAAAGTAAAAAAAAAAAAAGGTTTTATTTATATAAAAATAAGAAGAAAAGAAAAAAATAAAAAAAAAGAAAATAAAAAGGGATTTGTCAAAAAAATATTAAAGAACGTAATTGAGAGAAAAAAATAAAAAAAATATAAAAAAAAGTTTTTTTGTAATAAAAAGAGAGAGAAAAAAAATGAATTTTTATTATATAAAAGAATAGAAATAAAAAATTAAAAAAAAAATATGATAAAAAGAAAAATAGTTTTTATTGCAAAAAATAAAAAAAAAAAAATAAAATTCTGTAATAAATATGAAATATTATTAATTAACATATTAGAATATATTTAAATACTATAAATATAGTATTTTTTATAATCATTGTATCATCATAAAAAGTTTACAAGGTTTTATTATTTTATTATATAAATAAATATATAAATAATTATATATATATATATATAATTTAAATTAGTTTATTTATATTGAAAAAAAATATTAATTAATAATAGAAATATAAAGTAATTAATAATATACATAAATGAAAATTAAAAATTTTTAAAATTTATATTCATAAATTCAATATTAAAGTAATATTATAATATATATATAAATACAAAAATTAAACTATATTTATTTTTTTTTATAATTAATATTTTCATTTATTGTGCATTTAAAATTTATGCTTTTTGAATATTAGAGTATAATTACCATTATATATATATATATAATTTATTATTATATTACAATATTTATTTTGTATTAATAAGATAATAGAGATAAGGCTTTTATAATTATTTATTTAGAAAGTAAAAAAAAAAGGTTAAATATAAAAAGTATAGTTATTAATAAAAAAAAACTTTTACTATTAATAAAAATTATCATTTAAAATATTTATTTTACTTTCATGTTTATTAATTTATATATTAAATTAAAAATTATCAATTATTCAATTTTTTCGTTTTTCTTTTATTATATATATTATATATATATATGTATATTAATGTAATACGAATAAAACTCTATTCTAAATAGTTAATATATGATATAAAACATTAATATAATGTTTTATTTTATTATTTAATTATTATTTTTAAATATTATGATAAATAAATTATTATATAATTTTATTAATATTTTTAACATCTTTTTTTTATTATTTAGAAAAATATTAAAAGTTTTAATACTTTTTTTAAAAATATTTTTTGATTATTATGAAATATTTATTGATTCTTGTCGATATTTTTTGCTTATAATATATCATAATTAAAATAAAATATAAATGATTAATATTAAAGTATAAGCCTATGACTATATTATTGAATGTCTTTCTATTAAAATATTTATAATATTTATAGGAGTTTTAATTATTAATAAAAGAACAATTGTCTTTTTTTTTTATTTTATTTTTTTACAAAAATAAAGTTATAATATGATATTTCTAAAAATTTTTAATAAAAAAAAAAAAAATAAAATTCAAATACATTAAATGCACTCAAATTAAATTGTATTTGATTATATTTGTAATTCAAAAATAAAAATAAAAAAATAATGTAAAGTCTGAGTTTAATTTAATTATTTTACATTTCTAAATGTATATTTATATTTATATATATTTAATTCTTAATATTTGTTTTAAATAGAAATTTTTTATATTTATATATTTAATTCTTAATATTTGTTTTAAATAGAAATTTTAATATTGGCATATTGAAATATAAAATAATATGAAATAAACAATATAATTTAGTTTAAATAAGTTTATTTTATTTTTACCCTTAAAAGACTTTTAAATTTTATATTTATTATAAATTGTATAAAAAGATAAGATATAAGAAAAAATCAAGTAACAGAAATACGACTATATAAATCTTATTTTTTTTTGTTATTGTTATATTACTGATATACTTATATATATATATATATATATATATATATATAATTTATTATGAGTTTTTTAGACTATCAATTATTAATAATTTAAATCGTTTTTTTTTTTTAATTTCATTAATATATGAATAGACTGTCTAAATTATTGAGGTTTCCTAAGTCTCAACAAGCAGTTGGTTTACTATATATGCATTAATTACATTTATAATTAATATGTATATTAATAAATATATAAAATAAAATATTAATAATATTTCATATTTATTTATATTTTTATTTTGAATATATTTTATTTATTTATTTTTATTAATAACTTTTATAATGATATAAGTTATATTTTAATTTCAAAAAAAAAAAAAAAATCAATGTGGCGCATAAAATTTTGTATATATTGATGAACTGAGAATTTTTATTTATAAAATTTTCAAAATTTCATTTAAATATATATTATAATTACATTATATTTATATATACAAATTGATTATTTATAAATTATAATATTTATAATTATTTAAATAATTAATATAAATTTTAATTTACAGCTTTGAATTATTTTTATTAAATCAGAAAGTTTAAAGTTTTTTTTTGGAGACATAGAAGTATTGAAAATTAATTATTAAAATTAATAAAATTTTTAATAATATTTTAAACTTTTTTTATTATTAAAATTACTATAGATTGCTTATTCAAAAATTATAAATAGAAATAATAAATTTATATATATTAAAATATATATTTTTAATATATTTTAATATATATAATATAAACAATATAAATAATTATCATAAAAAAATTTTTTTGTAATGAATATGGAAAAGGCATAAATTTTTTTTTTCAATTTTTATTCATAAAGTAATAATGAAAAAGGCATAAAAAAAAATGTATTGAAGAAATGTCATAAATAATAAAATGATTTATCAATTAAATCATTGAACACTACAAAACATATAATAATATTTAAATAAAATATAATTTTATATTACAATATATTTAAATGAATTTCAAAATATATTGAAAATATAATTTTATTTAATTGTTAATAATTATTTTTTAGAAATTTTGCCTTTTCCAAAAAAAAAAAAAAAAAAAAAAAAGAAAGTAAAAAATTAAAAAAGTAAATAAAAGGTTTTTATTTATATAAAAATAAGAAGAAAATAAAAAATAAAATGAAAAGGGTATTTTCAAAAAAAAAAATACTATTAAGTGAGAGGATATAATAGAAAAGATGAATTTTTGTAAAATAAAAGAGAGAGAAAAAAAATGAATTTTAATTATATAAAAAAAATATAAAATGAAAAATTAAAAAAAGAAAATATGATTAAAAGAAAAATAGTTTTTATTGCAAAAAATAAAAAAAAATAAAATTCTGTAATAAATATGAAATATTATTAATTAACATATTAGAATATATTTAAATACTATAAATATAGTATTTTTTATAATCATTGTATCATCATAAAAAGTTTACAAAGTTTTATTATTTTATTATATAAATAAATATATAAATAATTATATATATATATATATATAATTTAAATTAGTTTATTTATATTGAAAAAAATATTAATTAATAATAGAAATATAAAGTAATTAATAATATACATAAGTAAAAATTAAAAATTTTTAAATACCAAATTCATTATTAAAATAATATTATAATATATATATAAATACTTATATTTATATTTCTTTATTTTTTTTTAAAAATTATTAATTTCATTTATAGTGAATTTAAAATTTATGCTTTTTGAATATTAGAGTATAATTACCATTATATATATATATACATATGAATTATTATTATATTACAATATTTATGTTGTATTAATGAGATAAAGAGATAAGGCTTTCATAATTATTTTATTTTTTAAAAAATAGTAAAAAAAAAGGTTAAATTTAAAAAGTATATTTATTAATAAAAAAAAAACTTTTACTATTAATAAAAATTATCATTTAAAATATTTATTTTGCCTTTATGTTTATTAATTTATATATAAAATTAAAAATTATCAATTATTCAATTTTTACTTTTTTCTTGTATTTTATATATATATATATATATTAATGTAATATGAATAAAACTCTATTCAAATACATTAAACTCACTCAAATTAAATTGTATTTGATTATATTTGAAATTCAAAAATAAAATAAAAAAATAATGTAAAGTCTGAGTTTAATTTAATTATTTTACCTTTCTAAATGTATATATATATTTATATTTATTTAATTCTTAATATTTGTTTTAAATAGAAATTTTTTATATTTATATATATTTAATTCTTAATATTTGTTTTAAATAGAAATTTTAAGATTGGCATATTAAAATATAAAATACTGTAAAATAAACAAAAAAATTTTGTTTAAATAAGTTTATTTCATTTTTACCCTTAAAGACTTTTAAATTTTATATTTATTATAAATTGTATAAAAAGATAAGATATAAGAAAAAGTAAAGTAACAGAAATGCGACTATATAAATATTATTATTTTTTTTTCTTTTGTTATTGTTATATTACTGATATATATATTTTTTTTTATTATGAGTTTTTTAGACTATCAATTATTGATAATTAAGTTGTTTTTGTAGCTTTATTAATATATGATTAGATTGTCCTAAATTATTGAGGTTTCCCAAGTCTCAATAAGCAGTTTAATCTTTATTAAATAAAGGTCTCATGTCGTACAGGTTAGATATCAACAAGTTGGTTTTCTATATACACCTTAATTACCTTTATAATATTTACTTTATTAAAATTACAATATGTTAATTAATAATATTTTAATAATATTTTTATTTATTTATATTTTTAATTTGTATATATTTTTTTATTTATTTTTGTTAATAACTAATATAATGATAATTTAATCTTTTTTTTTTTTTTTTTTTCAAATAAAAAAATTAATGTGGCGCATAAATAAATAAAAATTTTCATTTAAATAAATATATATTACAATTATATTATAATTATATATTTTAATTAATTATTTATAAATTATATAATATATAATTATTTAAATTACTAATATAAACTTTAATTTTTTTTATTAAATCAGAAAGTTTAAAGTTTCTTTGGATATATAAAAGTATGGAAAATTAATTATTAAAATTTTGGAATAATATTATAAATTTTTTTTTATTGAAATTATTAATAAAAATAATAAAATTTTATATATTAAAATATATTGGCAATATATTTTAATAGTATAAATAATTTTTCATAAAAAAAATTTTTTGAAATGGAAAAGGAATAAAAATTTTTTTTTTATTTTTATTAATAAAGTAATAATGAAAAAGGCATAAAAAAAAAATGTATTGCAGAAATGTCATAAATAATAAAATAATTTATCTATTAAATCATTGAATATATAGAATATATAATAATATATAAATAAAAAATATAATTTTATATTACAATATATTTAAATGAATTTCAAAATATATTGAAAATATAATTTTATTTAATTGTTAAAAATTATTTTTTTAAAAATTTTGTCTTGTCCAAAAAAAAAAAAAAAAAAAAAAAAAAGGAAAAAGAAAGTAAATAAAAGTTTTTTATTTATATAGAAATAGGAAGAAAATAAAAAATAAAATGAAAAGGGTATTTTCAAAAAAAATACCATTAAGTGAGAGGATAAAATAGAAAAGAATTTTTTGTAAAATAAAAGAGAGAGAAAAAAAATGAATTTTAATTATATAGAAAAATATAAAATGAAAAATTAAAAAAAGAAGATATGATTAAAAGGAAAAATAGTTTTATTGCAAAAAATAAAAAAATAAAATTTTGTAATAAATATGAAATATTATTAATTAACATATTAAAATATATTTAAATACTATAAATAAAATATTTTTTATAATCATTGTATCATCATAAAAAGTTTACAAGGTTTTATTATTTCATTATATAAATAAATATATAAATAATTATATATATATATGTATATAATTTAAATTAGTTTATTTTTATTGAAAAAAATATTATTAATTAATAATAGAAATATAAAATAATTAATAATATATTTAAATAAAAATTAAAATTAAAATTTTATATACTTATATTCATAAATTCATTATTAAAATAATAATATTATATATATATAAATACAAAAATTAAACTATATTTTTTTTTTTTAAAATTATTAATTTCATTTATGATGCATTAAAAATTTATGCTTTTTGAAAATTAGAGTATAATTACCATTATATATATATATATAAATTATTATTATATTACAATATTTATGTTGTATTAATGAGATATAGAGATAAGGCTTTAATAATTATTTATTTAGAAAGTAAAAAAAAGGTTAAATATAAAAAGTATATTTATTAATAAAAAAAACATTTTTACTATTAATAAAAATTACCATATAAAATATTTATTTTGCCTTTATTTTTATTAATTTATATATTAAATTAAAAATTATCAATTATTCAATTTTACTTTTTTCTTGTATTTTATATATATATATATATTAATGTAATATGAATAAAACTAATAATTTTATTAATAATTTTAAAACCTTTTTTTCTTATTATTTAGAAAATTATTAAAAGTTTTAATACTTATTTTTAAAATATTTTTTCATTATTATGAAGTATTTATTGATTCTTGTCGATATTTTTGCTTATAATATAGTATAGATAAAATAAAATATTAATGATTAATATTAAAGTATAAGCCTATGACTATATTATTGAATGTCTTTCTATTAAAATATTTATAATATTTATTGGAGTTTTAATTATTAATCATAGAACAATTGTCTTTTTTTTTATTTTATTTTTTTACAAAAATAAAGTTATAATAAGATATTTCTAAAAATTTTTAATAAAAAAAAATAAAATAAAATTCAAATACATTAAATGCACTCAAATTAAATTGTATTTGATTATATTTGAAATTCAAAAATAAAAATAAAAAAATAATGTAAAGTCTGAGTTTAATTTAATTGTTTTACATTTAGTCTAAATGTATATATATATTTATATATATTTAATTCTTAATATTTGTTTTAAAATAGAAATTTTTTATATTTATATATATTTAATTCTTAATATTTGTTTTAAATAGAAATTTTAAGATTGGCATATTAAAATATAAAATACTGTAAAATAAACAAAAAAATTTTGTTTAAATAAGCTTATTTTACTTTTACCCTTAAAGACTTTTAAATTTTATATTTATTATAAATTGTATAAAAAGATAACATATAAGAAAAAATCAAGTAACAGAAATACGACTATATAAATCTTATTTTTTTTCGTCATTAGTATATTACTAATTTTTATATACACTTATTTATATATATATATATATATTTTTTTATTATGAGTTTTTTAGACTATCAGTTATTAATAATTTAAATAGTTTTTTTGTAGCTTTATTAATATATGATTAGATTGTCCTAAGTCTCAACAAGCAGTTTAATTTTTATTAAATATAGATTTTTGTAGGAGTACTAATTCAAAATCAAATAGTTAGTTTACTATATATACATTAATTACATTTATAGTTAATATATATATTAATAAATATATAAAATAAAATATTAATAATATTTCATATTTATTTATATTTTTTATAATGATATAAATTATATTCTAAAAGAAAAAAAATCAATGTGGCGCATAAAAATTTGTATTTATTGATGAAATGAGGATTTTTATTTTTTAAAATTTTCATTTAAATAAAAATATATTATAATTACATTATATTTATATATTCAAATTAATTATTTATAAATTATAATATATATAATTATTTAAATAACTAATATAAATTTTAATTTAAAGCTTTGAATTTTTTTTATTAAATCAGAAAGTTTTTTTTTGGAGACATAGTAGTATTGAAAATTAATTAAATTAACAAATTTTTGAATGTTATTTTAAATTTTTTTTATTATTAAAATTACTTTAGTTAGATTATTTAAAAATTATAAATAGAAATAATAAAATTATATATATTATAATATATATTTTCAATATATTTTCAATATATTTTAATATATTGAAATATATATAGTATAAACAATATAAATAATTATCATAAAAAAATTTTTTTGTAATGAATATGGAAAAGGCATAAATTTTTTTTTTCTATTTTTATTAATAAAGTAATAATGAAAAAGGCATAAAAAAAAAATGTATTGTAGAAATGTTAAAATTATAAAATAATTTATCAATTAAATCATTGAATACTATAAAACATATAATTATATATAAATAAAATATAATTTTTATATTATAATATATTTAAATGAATTTCAAAATATATTGAAAATATAATTTTATTTAATTTTTAAAAGTAATTTTTTAGAAATTTTGTCCTAAGAAAAAAAAAAAAACGAAAGTAAAAAAAAAAGGTTTTTATTTATATATTAATAAGAAGAAAAAAAGAAAGTAAAAAAAAAGGTTTTTATTTATATAAAATAAGAAAAAAAAAAGAAAATAGAAAAGAAAAAGGGTTTTTCGAAAAAATAAAAAAAAGAGCGCAAGTGGAAGAAAAAAAAAAAAAAAAAAAAAAAAAAAAAAAAAAAAAAAAAAAAAAAAGAGAAAAAAATGTGTTTATATTATATAATATAATAAAAAATTAAATATTAAAATTAGAAGATATGATTAAAAGGAAAAATAGTTTTTATAACAAAAAATAAAAAAAAATAGAATTATGTAATAAATATGAAATATTATTAACATATTAGAATATATCTAAATACTATAAATATAATATTTTTTATAATTATTGCATCATCATAAAAAGTTTACAAGGTTTTATTATTATATTATATAAATAAATAAATATATAAATAATTATATATAAATATATATATATATAATTTAAATTAGTTTATTTATATTGGAAAAAAGTTATTAATTAATAATAGAAATATTAAGTATTTAATAATATATTTAAATAAAAATTAAAATTTTTAAATACTTATATTCATAAATTCATTATTAAAATAATATTATAATATATATATAAATACTTATATATATATTTCTTAATTTTTTTTTTTTTTAAAATTAATAATTTCATTTATAATGCATTTAGTTTATGCTTTTTGAATATTAGAGTATAATTATCATTATATATATATAAATTATTATTATATTACAATATTTATGTTGTATTAATGAGATAAAGAGATAAGGCTTTTATAATTTAACTTTTTTTCTTTTTCCTTTTTTTAAAAAAAACAATTATAAAAATAAATATAAAAAGTATATTTATTAATAAAAAAAAACTTTTACTATTAATAAAAATTACAATTTAAAATATTTATTTTTACCTTTTTTTTTATTAATTTATATATTAAATTAAAAATTATCAATTATTCAATTTTTTCGTTTTTCTTTTATTATATATATTATATATATATATATATATATTAATGTAATATGAATAAAACTCTATTCTAAATAGTTAATATAGAATATAAAACATTAATATAACACTGTTTTTTATGAATAGGCGATAATTTTTCATTTATTATATTGTATTGTATTTAATATATAAATAATAAACAATTGAATTATTTCATACTTATATTATTAAAAGTTTGTTGAATTTTATTAATTTTTAAATTTACAATTTATCCAAATATTATGTTATCCTAAATTGAATCTAATGAAGTTTAATTAAATTTTTCGTTGTTTTAATTTTTTTATATTTAACAAAAAAAAAAAAAATTATTTTATAAAATAAAATATTAAAAAAAAAATTTTTTTTTATTTTACTATATTAAGTTTTTAATTAATATTGTTTAATAATAATAAAGTATGAACATTTAATATTAAGAGTAGTATACACTCTAATATTAAATTAATTTAACTTACAATTTAATTATTTGAATTGCTTACAATACATATTCATGCTACATGTTAATAATTCAAAGCAATGGCTTCTCTCATCAATTGTAATTTTTATTTTAAATTTATTGTATTATCTTTTTTAATATGAATATTTCTTAAAGGATAACCCTAATATTAAATAAAATATGTTTTAAAGTAAAAGTATTAAATTATTTTTGAAGTATAATTTCTAATATAAAATAAAAATATTTTTTGAAGTATATGTATTATTTTTATAGTTTAACCCTTAATGAAAATATTTAAGATATAATAATTTAAAAAAAATTAGTTAAAAAAAAAAAAGTTTAGTATTATCTTTTATATATATATATTTATGTATTAATGATTTATATTATAATTACTCTTCTTTGTATTTGTTATTCTAAGTACTTCTAATATTTTATTTTTTTAACTATTGTTATTAAATAATATTAATGTTTCAATTCATTTTATTTATTTTCTTAATAATAAAATATTTTATAATTTGTATTATACATTTATTAATTTTTTTTATCGTATTAACTATTTAAAATATTGTAATCTTTTTATGCAATTATAATACTATTGATTTATTAAAAGTATTATATATTATCTAAAGAATGAAACAACTTTGATACTTCATATTTATATAATAATATTAAAATATTTAATTGAATTAATTTTTCAAAAAGTTTCATTTTTTGAAGTATTCTATTCATATAATTATTTCATTTTTCAAAAAAAAAATATTATTATTTTAATGTAGTATTAATGTAATTCATAAAAAAAAAAAAGGAATTTATTTTTTGGTTTAAATTACTATATTCATATTGATATTAACTGCTTAATTTAATCAAATTATTTTTGACTTAAAAATACTTAACTTCATAAATATTTAATAATTATCAATATTTATTTTATTTCTTTTAGTTTTTAACATATTTATATTTAAACAAATTTATTAAAATGTATACCTCTTAACAAAGAGGTATTTTTTATAGCAAGAAATGAAATTATTATTTAATACATATAATCTCATATAAGAAGTTAGTTATTTAATTATTTTTATTATAACGTTTAATATTTTTTTTTTATTTTGATTAATAAACTAACCCTAATCATAACATAATATGAAATCTAAAAATTATAAAGTATATGATAGAAAATTTTATTTATTTCTATTTTAAGCAATTTTATTAGTTAAAATAATTTATTTCTTGTTTTTTTTTCATATAATTATGTTGCTTGTACCATAGAGATAAAAAATTTTTCATGTTATGTTTTTTTTTTTTATTTCCTGTGTGTATTTCCGTTCTTGGTTTCAGACTCACCTCCAAGGAGCAGTGGGAATACTAAAGGTAGTTTACATACTTCCCTAAAGGCAGAATTGTCCCTACTGGACGACCTTACTGAGTGTTCAGCATTGACGCACTGACATGCATATTATTGATGAGAATTTTTCTATTACTTCTTAGCTGAGTGCTTTTTCCAGTACTCAACTTCCCTTTAAAGTGAGGTCAGTTTAACCTAATCCACGGTGATTCGTACTAGCTCCTGGGTGTGGTGCATTTCGTATGGTTGCATTTCGCCAAATTGAAAATAAATAAATAAATAAATAAATAAAATTAAATATTATTAATATTTGAATAAAACAAGTTTATAAAAAATATTTTGAATTTTTATTTATCCATTCATTTATTTATATCAATACTCCACTTGGAGAAATGCATCCTGGTGAAATGCAACTTGGGGAAATGCAACTCTTCCATTTAATAATTGTACCTTTGAATTGCATATATAAATTCTTTGGTTTGTAATATACTAATTAAATATAATATTATAACAATTAATTGAAATTTTAATTAATTATATTAGGACTTTAAACTATTATATTATATCAAAATCATGTAGAAAGGAAAAATTAAGAAAAAAATCTATTTGAAAAGAAATATAAAGAAAAATAAATAAATAAATAAATAAATATATATATATATAGAAAAACATTTGATATATGAAAAACACATAAAAATAATTGAATAAATATCATAAAAAATGATTATTTTATGAAAGTACAGTAAAAAATAAGGAGGATGAAATATGGAATATATATTTTTAAAATTACAAAATTATTTAATTATTTTTTGAATTTCTTTTTAAAATAATAAATAATTAAAGTTAAAAAACAAAGTCAAACATATTAATATTATATTATATTAGAAATAAATAAATAAAATAAAATATAAAGTTTTAATATATCATTAAGATCTATTATTTTTTAATATGTATGTGTATAAATAAATATTTAAAAATTTTTATGATATTTTTTTTTATTTTTATTTTTATTTTTATTTTTATTTTTATTATTTTATATTTGTAATATTATATTCATTTATATATTACTATTGATTATTTTTACATAATTTTACTTAATGTAATTGATATATATATATTTATTAATTATTCTTCTTCCACTTTTTCTTTTTCTTATTATTTTTTATTTTTTATTAATATTTTTATTTTTTTTTTTTATTTTGATATACCACACCATTGTCCATTTTCAACACCCCATGATCCACTTTCATCTGTAGTATAAACTTTAGTGGATTCTTTACAACATGAATATCCTAATTTTAATGACCAGCATTCATTTGTTGGAGAAGTGGAAGTTGCAGCTTTAGTAGTAGTACTTGTTGTGGTTTTCGTTGAGGTTTCTGAACAGCTTTCTGGAATACCACACCAATTTGAATTTTCTATACCCCAAAGTTTATGTTCACCTTCGTTGAAAGCTACTTCTATATCACATTTGGAGCAACATGGATAATCTGGTTCAGAGAAACAAGTTTCTTTATCTTTATTATTATCTTTTTCATCTTTTTCATCCTTATCATTCTTATCATCTTCTTTATCATCTTTTTCATCAGGTTTAGAAGGTTCAGGTGGGGTAAAACTTTCACCCATTTTCTTATAAAATTTACCTAATTCTTCATTTATGAAAGAAAGAGGTAAATGTTCACGATCAATAAATTCACCAGAATCACTTAAAAAGGAAGGCATATTTTGAGAAGATGCATTATTAACTATAGATGTTAAATAACTATTAATATTTGCTGAACTTCTATTTTTAACAATTGTACCATATCTAGTTATAATCACTGGAACACCTTGAATAACAAAACGAATACTAAGATTTTTCATTATTGTTTGAAGTTGTTTAACATCTTCTTGTGAACCCCAAGTATAATACTTTAAATTATAAAAAATCAAAAACAAAAACAAAAAAAAAAAAAAAAAATACATATATATATATATTATTTTTATATGTATTTATTATGTTAATAATATATATATATATATATATATATAAATTTTTTGAATTAAATTATATAAAATTTATATTTAAGCGAATTTTTTTAAATAAATAATTATAATATATTATAAAAAAATAATAAAAAAAAAATTAAAAAAAAACGAAAAAACAAAAAAAACGTACATTATCAATAGTAGTGAAATGATTTGGAACATAATAATAAAGAGAAACTAAAAGTTTATGGGATGGATCACTTGGAATTTTATAAAAGTTATCTTGAGTTAAAATAGGATCATTAGCATAACCGCTTACCAATAAATATCTTTTTTCATTATTGTCACCTGTTGAACGTACTGCATTTATAAATTCTTGATTTACTTGACGTAATACATCAAGAGCAGCTTGTCTATCACCATCAGTAGTTCTTGTATTCCAAATATCTTCCCAGTATCCGGAATCATTCATTGATTCAAATAATAAATGTTCATCATAATCCTTAAAATGATTTGAAACTTGTTTCCATATATTTTTATAACCGTCATATGTTTCAGAACGTAATTCTTCATCTTCTGAAATAAATCCTGTCATAAAGGAATTTGAAGTTTCTAAATTGATAATAGCAAACATATTATTATCTATAGTATTATGAACGATCTCCTCAACACTTTTTAATAAATTTGGTTCAATAATAGTTTTTGAATTAATTTTTGTAGCCCAATTAACAGGAATACGAATGGCATTGAAACCTAATTGCTTATAGCTTTCAACTATTTCTTTTGCTGTAAATGATTTTTTATCCCATGGCTGATTTATATTTTCCACAGTTTTCCAATCTTTTTTAATTTCAAATGTTTTACCTAAATTAACACCAACACTCATACCATTTAGAACATCTTTAAGTGCTATACTCAAAGCTGTACTGGCACATTCAATTATAAAAAATAAAATATTAAACAATTTCATTTTTTTTTTTTTTTTCAACAACCTTTTATCATTTATTTAAAAATTTGAATATATATATATATTATATATGTAGAGTTATACTTATTCTTGAATATTGTTATTTTTAAAAAAGAAATCCCGTTCTTTTTTTTTTTTTTTTTTTTTTTTAGTATTTTATGTATTTATTTTTTTTATAATTCAATTTCAATGTAATTTAAAATTTAAATACAATTCCAATGTTAAATATTCCTGATTATTAATATGATGTAGTAACAAATTACTGAATGTATTAAAATTATAATAATTATATACTTGATTCCTAAATTTTATTTGAAATATAAATATTATTTAATAATTTTTTATTTTATTTTATTTTATTTTATTTTATTTTATTTTTATTTTAAATGCTCTATTTTGTTAAGGAAATGAAGTACTAAAAAAATTTATTTTTTAAAAAAAATTATTTTTAATAATTTTAATAACTTGAAATATAATAGTTATAATAATTTATATATAAATATCAATATTGAAATTAAATATATACTTGAAATATTTATATATATATATATATATATATATTTTTTTTTTTTTTTTTTTTTTTTTTTTTCCTTTTTTTTTTTTTTTTTTTTTTTCCTTTTTTTTTTTTTTTTTATTCTCCTTTATTTTTAATTGATAATATATATTATTATTGTTAAATAAAAGATTTTTATAATAAATGAACTATTGACGTTTCATGTATATTATAATTATTATAAAGTAATACTTTTTTTGTAAATAATAAAAAACTATTTCAATATTTGATAAAATAATTAACATAGTTAATATACGAATCATATTAATGTATTAAAATTTTAATATAATTTAACATATTAATTTTTAATATCATTATTTGTTATACATTAAATAAAAATATTATGGATATTATTATAACAAATTAATTTATTAAGAAGAGAAAATAATAATGATAAAAAAATATATATATGCTTTTTTATTTTTTTGACCATTTTTAATAAAGAAATATTCCTATGAAAACTATTGAATGAATAATTGTTTCATTAATATAATAATATAATAAATATAAAATAATAATAATAATAATAATAAATAATATTATACAATAATAAATAATAATCATAATAATAATACTTAATAATAATAATATTAAATTATTATTATTATTATTATTATTATTATTATTATTATTGAAAATGAAATAACCATTTTTAATAATAATTAAATATATAAAAAACTATATAAATAAATAATAATAAAAAATAGTAATAATTATAATAATAAATAAAAATAATAAAAACAACAAATAATAATAATTGAATAATAAATTTAAATAATTAATAGTAATAAAAATATAATTTATATAATTAATTATAATAATTAATTAATAATAATTATAATAATTAATAAAATTAAATTCATAATTATAAGTAATAATTAAAATTGAATTATTTATATAAAATGATTATCAAATTATAATTAAATTATATGAAAAACTTTTTTTTACATTCATGTAATTTTTTTTTTTTTTGATTTAAATATCTTTATTATTATTATAAATAAAATTTGACCTTATTACATACCTTATAACATATTGAAATCTTATTTTTATTAACTATTTTTTTTATTAATAAACTTATATAGAACATTTGACTACTACAGATATACTAATGTTGTTATACATATACTTATTTTGATATATATTTAATTTTCTAAAAAGTTTTATCATGTCTTTTATATGAAAAAAAAAAACATGTCAATTAAATATAATCTTGGGTTATAATAAAATATTATTTAATATCTATATTTTTTCTCTAATAAATCTTTTTTTTTTTTTTTTTTTTTTTTTTTTTTTTTTTTGTGTAACTGATTGCTTATGAAATATTAAGCAATAATAAAAACTTTGAAATTATTTAATAAACTAATTATTTAGATTTACAACTTTAAAAAAAATCTTTTTAATTAATAAATTAACAAACATAGAGTGTATTGGATACGACCCAGTCACTGTTTCCAAAATTTTGAGTGAGGTAGTGGAGTAAGGCAAGAAAAATTAAATTTGGAATTCTTATCCTTGACATTATAAAAAAAAAATTATCTACTTTTTCAATTAATTTTTTTAATATTAAATTATTAATAAATATATAAATATATATATATATATTATCTTTCTATTTCATAAAAATTATTTATTTTTATTCAATTATTTTTATTTTTTTTTTTAAAAAAAAAAAAAACTTTATATTTTGTTATGTATTATTCAATATTTATATAGTATTCCTATTCCCAAATTTTTTAATTAATAATTATTTAAACAAATATTAATTAATAATAAATAATTATTAATAATTTATATTTTATTGTTTTTTAACATTTCATTTAATGAAAAAAAAATAATCATTTATTAATATTTTATTATTTTAGTGTTTTTATATTAGTTTCTAATATTAATAATAATAATAATAATAATGATAAAAATAATAATAATAATAATAATAGTAATAATAATAATAATAATAATAATAATAATAATAATAATAATAAAAATAATAATAATAATAATAATAATAAAAATAATAATAATAATAATAATAATAATAGAATTTTTGTTATTTAATTAATACTATATATTAGTTATTTAATCTTTTTTGTTTTTTGGTTGTGTTACAATTATAAAGTGTACTATAAACAAAATAGGATAAAATATATATAAATTTAAAATTTTAAAATTTATAAAAAAATTATAGCCAATTAATGCTACTTTAACAATATTAAAATACTAATAAATAAAATAATAAAAAAAAAAATAATGAATATTTTATTATCAAATTATATATTAATTTATTTTTTTAATTTAAAAATTTCATTATAAAATTTTAATTAAAATTATATATATATATATATATTATTTTTTTTTTTAACTCTAAAATAATTGAAAATTTATATAGTAGTTTGATTAAATAACTAATATCTAATAATATTATTTCAATTCTCTAAACAATTAAAATAAGTTTTAAAAATAAAAGATAAATAAATAAATAAATCATTTTATAAAATAATAATTTATAAATAATAATTATTAAAAAATTTTATTAAACAATTTCAAACAAAAACAATAACAATAACATAATAATAATAATAATAATAATAATAATAAAATGCAACAAGGTAAGAATTTTTGAATTTATATATATTATTTTTTATTTTAATAATTTTCTAATTTTATATATTTATAATTATTATCAAATAAATATAATATATTTATAACTATTATATTATTTATAAAAATACTCAAATATGTAAATGAAATAAAACAAAATTAATCAATAAATAAAAATAATAAGATAATAATACTAGTGTATTAGATGATTTAAAAGAAATAAGGAAGAAACAATATGAAGAATCATTACTTCGAAAAAGAAATACTAATTCTAAAAAAAAAGCTAAAGAAGAAAAAGAAAAAATAAAAGAAACAGTTTTAAAAAATGAAAATGAAGTAATAGAAGAAACAAAACCATTACTTGAAACGGAAACAGAAAAAGAAACCTCAAATAATAAAAATAGTAATAATATTAAAGATGATGATAATTTTGAAGAATCAAGTGTTAAAACAAAAGTTGATTTAGCAAATGATCGTAGGAAGAATAGGGGTTTTGAATCAAAAGATTCTAAATTACTACATATATTATTTATCATCTATTATCACATTAAAACATTTTTTTTATTTATATATATGTTTATTCAAACGTTAATTTCTGTAAGTATTTTATATTTTTATTATATTTTATTTTATTTATATATTTGTTTATTGTATATATTTATATATATATATCTGTTATAAATTAATATTTGGTGTAAATAATATAAATTAAATTATTTTTTACTTTATTATTATTATTATTATTATTATTATTATTATTATTATTATTATTATTATTATTATTATTATTATTATTTTATAATAATTATATATTATTTTATAATAATTATAAATAATAATAATAATAATAATAACATAAATATATATATCATCTAATTTCAAATTTATTGTATTAATAATTAACATTTATTAATAATCTTAAAATTTTTTATTATTATATCCAACAATAAAATTTATATTATTTTTAAAAATATGATTCTTTAATAATACAATATTATATTGTATTATATATATATATATATTTATGTTTCAAAATATATATATATATATATAAATAAAAAACTTGTAATAATATTATTTTTAGCCTCAAGCTAGTAAAAAATATTCTCAAAAGAAAAAACCAAATAAGTTCAGTAGTTTTGATACTTTTCGTAAGGATAATGCAGATGCAAAGTATGATAAATATATATATATATTTGTAATTTGTTTAAAAAATAAAAAATATTGAAATATAATTTAAATAAAATTCTAATTTATATTTTGTAACATTTCTATTATTATTATTATTGTTATTATTATTATTATTATTATTATATTAAAAAGCTTTAAATTTGGAATGTGTTCATCATGTGGCAATTAAAATTCACTCTATAACAATTAAATTTAAATAAATAAAATCTATTTATAATAATATAACAATTAAATTAATGTGAAAAAAAAAAAAAAAAAAAAAAAAAAAAAAAAAATTAATAATAAATAATGAAATATAAAAGGAATAAAGAAAAATAAAATAAAATAAAATAAAAATAAAAATAAACAATAAAAAAAAAAAAAAAAAAAAAAAAAAAATATTGAAATATAACAAAATAGATTATTATATCTTTTAATACTATTATATATGAGTTAATAATGTTACTAATAATAGAATAATAGAATAATAGCATTAAGCATCATTTCATGATAAAATATTTTTAATTTATTTAATAATATAGATTTTTACATTAAAAACTAATAATAATTAATAATAATAATAATAATAATAATAATAATAATAATTGAAAATATCTTTTTGTACACTTATATTTAGAATTAATATTTTCATTATTATTATGTCATATACAATAGCATTAAAAAAATTTTTTTTAAAGCAGTACTATATTTCATTAGTTATTTTATAAAATTTTAATTTTAATAATAATTTTATTTTAAATAGTTTTTTTTTTTTTTTTTTTTTTTTTTTTTTTTTTTTTTTTTTTTTTTTTTAAAAAAAAAATAAAGTTTAAATAATACTTAACTCAGTAATAACTCGAAGTTTAAAAAAATATATTAATTTTCACATTAATAATAATAATAATAATAATATCTCTTTCTCGCTATTCTAAAACTTGACTTTAGTATGCTCTATATATATATGTCATTTGGTAGACTTTGTAAAAATACCAGCAAATATATCCCCTATTATAACAATTTTGTTTATTTGGATGGTAATAACTTTTACTTATGTGGAGGATCTTAAATCTTCTTATACTAATCATGCAATTTTTTTTTTTTTTTTTTTTTACTTTATAAAAAAAGATGATCTTCATATTTTAATGTTGTTTTAGCTTGTTCTTCTTTACGTGCTGTTTTAGATCTTCAAACAAATTGAATTGAACAAAGATAAAAAAAAAAAAAGTTTAGTTACAATAATTATATAATTATCAATATTAATAATATCAATATATTACTTCCAAAAGGTATGTTATTCTTTTTAGACTAATTAATGATATGATGAAGAAGTACTTTCATTTTTATATATTTATTGGGAATATTTATAACAATTTCATCTGTAAATAAACCTTTTATTTTATTTTATTTTATTTTTTTTTTCTTTTAATTCCAATACTAATAAAATGTTAATCACAATTATTTAAAACAATATTACATCATTACAAATAAATAAAAATATAAAATGAGAGATAAGGAGGAAATCTTGTTGAATTACACAATATAGTATCAATCTTTTGTAAAAACACATCTTTGAAATGTATATTAGTAGTTTTTTTTTTGATAATAAAATATAATTTAGCAAGGAATTCGAAACTATTTTAATATGAAAAATGCTAAGATAAAATAATTTAGTTAAGAATGTTGAAAAATGGCATTAAGTCTGTTAGCTTAATTAAGATCAAAGAAAACCAAATAAATTAATTTTATATTTATTAATTTTTTCTTTTTTTTTTTTTTTTTTTTTTTTTTAACATTTTCCTCTGATTTATGGATACATTATTAATATATTTTTCAATAGTTATGAAAAGCCAAGCGACTTTCAAATACATACCTTGAGATTCTATCAGTAATTATCTTGGGAAATAATTAATCTCTGAATTTTATTATTTATTAACTTAAGAAATAATTGCACTGGAAATTATATTAAGTAATTATCTTGGGAAATAATTGTCCTTAGGAATTCTATTAATAATTATCTTTGGGAATAATTTTTTTCTAGTTATTGGTCACTAGACAATACCAATGCTGTATATATATATATTTTTTTAGGAATATCAAGAGCTAGAACCATATTACTTTTCATTGATTAGATAGAACTTTTAATGTTAGAAAAACAGATATTATTGAATAATTAATACTATATTATTTAGTGTTCCTTTGGTTATTTCTTAAATTAGAAAACTAATAGTTATAGCTATTCAGATATGGACTAATAATATATGAAGCAGAATTTTTATGGCGAATTGACCATCAAAAAATTTTTTTTCTTTCATTATTTAGTTTTTGATGAAAGTAATGGAAAGAAAAAAAAAAAAAAAAAAAATAAAAAAATAAAAAAATAAAAAAATTTAGATAGTTTTCTTGAAGCACATATCATCCACATTTGTAATCTTTAAAAATAAAATTAATTTCATGGAGAAACTATGTCCGTTATGTACTAATTGGAAGGAAATTTATTTTTAATACTTTTTGAGATTGTTGTAAATATTATTATGAATAATAAATTAATTTAGAACTGAATTAATTAATTAATAGGACAATCTGATAATGATTTAATTCTATTATATGCTATGCATTTTTTTTTTTTTTTTTTTTTTTTTTGTTTTTTTGTTTGTTTTTTAAATAAGATTCATGATAAATGAAAATAAATAGAATGCTAATTTCATTAAGTTTGGAAGAAACTAAAATTATAATATATTTTTTTTTTTTTTTTTTTTTTTATTTTATTTTTTTTTATTTTATTTTTTTTTATTTTATTTTTTTTTTATTTTATTTTTATTTTTATTTTTATTTTATTTGAAAAAATTTTTTTTTTCCTTTGAAATATCTATAAATTTATAAATCAATTAGTAATACTATTCTGAAACTATACATAATAGATTTTCAAATAATATATGTTTCTTTTTATGACTGATCTTTTTTTTTTTTTTTTTTTTTTTTTTTTTTTCTTCCTTTTCTTCTTCTTTTTAATAAATATGATCTTTATGATCTTTTTATAAATGACTTTTTATGAATAAAATAGATTTACATATTAATATAGTCTTGTTTTTAATATGTATAAAAAAGCAATAAAATTAAAAAAAAAAAAGATCTGTGGGGTATATCCAGTTATACAGAACACATGATGTCAGACATACCCTTGGATATGTGCATCTGATGTGCTGAGGAGAATATCAGTGTATATTTTTGTGTTTCTGAACCCTTGGGACCTTGAGGCCAAATATGCCTGGTATATATGCAATATGGGATTTTGAAAGTAAACAACTTTCATTTCAAGATTCCAAGGTTATATAAATAAAAAATTAATATAAAAATTATTAATGAATTATTTAAGAATTATTAAAATGAAAACAATATTTTCTAATAAAAATAAAAAAAAAAAATCTATTTTGATATATATGTATATAAAAATATGGAAATTTATCTAATTTGTCTGATAAATTTTACTTTCTTTATCCCATGGATGACGTCTCGCAATGTGATATATCTCTTAGTAAAACAGAGATAATACATTTCGAGTTTTTCCATTTTTTAAAAAACATTTTACCTGAGCAATCACATATTTCACCGAAAGAGGAGGAATGTTAAGTTCTTTAGAAACACAATATAAAGAGATGTAAAACTATTCCCATTAGAAAGTCCTTCATTTCAGTATAATTCTGTATAACTAGTGTCTCTGTACTTCTTGTTCTTTCCTTGTTTGATCCAACCAGAGTTGCATTATACGAAACTTTCCCAATAACTATAACAGAAAATAAAATTCGATTGTCAGGGATAGGAATATGAGGATTCTTAAGAGATCCTTTAATGGAATAAAGCCCTTTTCTAACTTTATTATTCATTCTTTGTATGAGCGGTCTCAATTTTAAATCATTTGAAAACGGCCCACCTAAGTAGGTATAGCAATTCGTTTTAGGTAACTTTTTACATGAAAGATAAAAAGGTAGGATCTTTTTTTTTATTAAGAAATATGGAAACTTCCCCTTGTACTACTAAACTAGCACATTCATTGATACCAAATTGCATTTCATTAATTCTAGCCCATTTACTGGCTAATTTTTAACAGTTTCAGAAGTTGTGATCTTGTTGGAGCACATAACGCAATGACATCTGCAAAGAGACTTCCACAGCAATGTTTATTACCAATAGATATTCCATTTTTATCACAATAATTAAAAAATAGTCATTAATGAACAAATTAAATAAAATTGGTAAGAGGGGACAATCTTGACGAACACCTTTCTTAATACTAAATGATTCTGATTTTTTTTTTTTTTTTTAGACAGGGAAGAGAATACACTTCCAAAACTTTATTAAATTTTATTTTAAAAAATACATGTAGGTGAAAAGTACATTTGAAATTAAAAATAAAAAAATTAAAAAATAAAAAAAATAAAAAAGCTCGAAAATACTATGTATTTCGCCAAGTTGTACTATGCGGGAATTTTTCCCTTCCTATCAAATAAAAAAGAAATAAAACCTAGAAGTAACATTTTAAAATAGATAGTGTGGTGTCCACTAAACTCTCCCCGGACTCATCATTTATTGAACTACTAGGGAGAGATTCATCCTTCGTAGCAAAAGATGACGATCCTGTATTATCATTATGCCTTATCAGTACGACGTCGACGCTCTTGGATAAGTTTGGTATTTTACAATACCAATCAAATAATAGCTCAAACGAACTACTTATGATAGGTATTGCACTTGTTAAGAATTCCGCCAAGCCCACAATTTTTGGAACAGGTGACTCAGATGAACCTTTGAAAAGTAGTTCATTTAATTGTCTCTGTTCCCCACTATCGAAATGTAGCTCATTTAAAACTAAAGTCCCACCAAGAAGGAACAAGTATATATAATGATTGATATAATCTTCAAAATTAGAAATAGAGTCATAGGAAGAAAGAGGATTAAACACTCTAATCTTCCTAAGGAATAAAACATAGAGATCATCGATGAAATTTAAAGAATTCCATCTAAAAGATGCAAGAGCATCGCATTTAAAAATCCAATGTTCAAAAGATTGTTTATCTTCGCCACAACAGGGGCAATACTTGGGACAATCTTCTGAAACTCTACCCATTCTAATAGCAATAGTAGTATTGTATTTATAACCACAGCGTAAACGAATAATCCACGAAAACCCTAAGTTGAATTGGGGATATTTTAAACTAAGCATAATTATAGCTTTATTGTTTGAGAACTAATTACGATCGTAATTTTGACCTTTAATACCTTGAAATTTGGCAACTGATTTCCAGTAACGTTCTAAAATATCGTCATATTTTTCATAAATGATTCTGATAATTGTCCGTCAACCCTTACAACAAGCCTCGGAAGACAAATATAAGTTTTCACTAGATACTTCTGAATCCTCTTTTACCAAGGAATCAAAGCTTTGAAGAATTCCATTAAAATCCTATCAGGACCACAGGTTTTAAAGTTAGGGATAGATGAAATTAATTTGATAATTTCTTTATTTCTAATGTCTTGTTTTTAATTTCCCATTCTTGTTGCCTTTTACTAAGTTTATCAGAATCTTTCCAGAAATCCGTTAGAAAGACCGAAAGAATCCGATTCTAGAAATTTATAATGAGAATGCCGAACTTTTAATTTTTCTTCTGTTAAAGATCACAAATTTCTTTCTAAAGTTCAAAGAGTTTATACCTATCCCATCTAACAATTTTTTTTTTTTTTTTTTTTGGTAACAAAAATGATTCATCTGTGGTAGTTTTTCTTGCAATAAACTACGAGCGGCTTGCGATCAGATATAGAAAGAATAATCAACAAAATAAACTCTTAATATTTTATCCAGAATACTTGAGTTGACTAACGCATGATCAATATCTGATGAATATCAATATCTTGCCCATGAAATAGGTGAACCATTAATCTGAAGAATAAACCAGTTACCAAGATTACATGATGATGATATTATTAATCATACAACTCTAATGTTATTTCTTATATTCCAAATTTTGAATTATTGAATAAAATAAAATAAAATAAAATAAAATAAAATAAAATAAAATAAAATAAAATAAAATTAAATAAAATAAAAAATGATAAAACACATTAAATACACAATAAATGGGTATATATTTTCATTAATGTACAACATCGGTATATATTATATTAATAAAAATTAATATACACCTATATAAAATTATATTCTTTTTTTTTTTTTTTTTTTTTTTTTTTTTTTTTTTTTTTTAAAAAAAATAAAAAAATATTTATTCAATTTTTTTTTTTTTTTTTTTTTTTTTTAATGTCTACTTGTATTTTCATAAATATTATTAGAATATATAAAAAAAAAATTAAAATTAATATTAATATTGAAATTGAAATTCATAAAAAAAAAAAATAAATATGAATAATAAAAATATAAAAAATAAAATAAAATAAAATAAAATAAATGGTAGAAATATAAATATAAAGTACAGATTGAATAAAATAAAATAAAATAAAATAAAATAAAATAAAATAAAATAAAATAAAATAAAAATGTAATAGATTATTAATTAAAATATTATTAACAATATTAATAATATATTAAAATTTTAAAATGAAAAAGAAATCTATATATTAAATATATTTTTATATTAAATTATATTAATATTTTTTTATTTCTTCATACTATATATTGAACTATAAATAAATAAATAAAAAAAAAAAATAAAAATATGAAGAAAAAGAAAAGTCCATAAATTTAAATATATATATATATTAATAATAATAATAAAAAAAAAAGGATAAATATAAATATAAATATATATATATATATTAATTATAGATCAAGTTTTTAATTTTTTTTTTTTTTTTTTTTTTTTTTTTTTTTTTTTAATTTAATATAATTAATTATTCCGCATTTAAAATAGATAATAATAAATCTTCTGATAATTCATTTCTAATATCATTTATTGGTAATTGAGGTAAATTATTTGTTTTATTTTGATTCATAATTTTTTGTTTTAGGGTTTGTTGAAGTTGTTGTAATTGAACTTTAGCAATGGTTGAATTTAAATTTGCCGAAGGAACAATATTTGAATTCAAAGGAGATACATTTGTTTTTAAATTATTCATAATATTTCTATTATGAAGTTGATTTAATGGGGAAGAAGTATAACTTAAAAATGAGTGTATATTATCTGTTGATAAGGGTTGTTGTAAATTTATAATATTATTACTATTATTAATATTATTCTTATTAGTATTACTATTTATATTAGTATTATTATTATTATTAGTATTACTATTAATTTTTGTATGAATAGAATTGGTATTTGAGTTTGTAGTATTTAAGATAAAATCATTACTTTTGCTATTAATATTATTCTTACTATTACCACTTATATTATTATTTGAAGTAGTAATATTAGTTATTGGAGTTATTGTTGTTGGAGTTGGAGTAAGAGTTGGGGTAGGAGTTGAAGTTGTGGATAGAGTTGTTGCTACTGCTGCGGTTGTTGTTGATAGGGTAGGATTTGAATTTGAATGATTAAGATAATTAGAACCCATATCAATATTCATAAATTCATTCATAACAGGATCATTAGTTATTAGTGTATCTTGAGTTGTAGAAATATTAGTTGATATATCCATATCATTTTGAGAATTCGATGTTGCCTTAATTGACAAATTATCAGTATTACTTTCACAGTCACCACCACCACATGAACAATGATTACTACAAGAAGTTATTGTTAATTTTCGTGGACAACTACCATTCATTCCACATTGACCACATAGGACATTTCCTTGAGAATCTCTGGGACAAGTACTTTGATTATTGGTATCATTAATGATAGAAAAAGATTTTAGAATTGATGAAGTATTTAGTTTTGGAGCTGAAGAGCCATGATGGGTATGACAATTATTATTATTATTATCATTATTACTATTATTATTATTATTATTATTATTATTATTATTATTATTATTACTATTATTACTATTATTATTATTATTATTATTATTATCATCATTATTACATGAATTATTTCCTTGATTATGATCATGATTACATCCTTGACAATAATCATGGTAATTATCATGGTCATGGTTGTAGTCATGATCATGATCACAGTCATATCTATTATTATGATTGTGATTATGATCATGATCATAATCATGATCATGTCCATAGCAACCATTAAAAGTTGTTACTTCTGGCTTAATTTCCTTTTTTAAATTACTGCAACATTGTGTATTAGTACATCCACAACCTTTATAACCAATTTCTCCACGTGGAAATGGACTATAAGAAGGTGTAGAATAAGGAGAAAGGAATCCTAAAATACCTAATCCTCTAGTGGAGAATGGATCCTTATATATAAGTTGAGGATTGTAAGGCATAAAATTGCCTATAATGGCTGAAGGAATATCAAATTTATCACGACGAACTGTAAATGAAAATGCACATTTAATAGATCGCTTAAAACTTTGTGGATTTTCCAATACACAAGAAGTTATAACTGCCTTTTGTTTAGTATCAAAGGCAATTAAACTATATTTTTCCCAATAATTAGCTACAAAATCTTCAGTCATAAATTCATAAATACTCATTTTACCTTCATTTAGTTCTTCCACTGGAACACCAACCAAATAAGCAAAATGTCTATTAGCTTTAAAAATCTCACCAGTACGACGCCAGAGACACGAAGGAATACCTACACTTGCAAAAACATGACTATATTCTAAAAGAAGACGTTCAAAGGATTCTTCTGAAGATAATAAATCCCAATCAGTAATATTAGTTGCGGCGGTTTTGAAACCTTTTTGAAAAGTATTGAAAGCATTTAAAATTTTTTGTTTATTAACAATAGAAATATTTTCATCTAAGAATTTTTGAAGTCGAAGATAACCCTTAGAATAATTATAAGGTTTAAGTAAACCGGCTTTATATTTTTCTTTAATTATATCAACTAATTGATCTTCGATAGAAGCATTTAAATTAGAATTATCTGCTGCCTTAAGGAAAAATTGTTCTGTATGACTGAATGGACAATTTTTACATTGGGAAGGCATATCATTTTCATTGGATACATTTTGACAGAAATTAACTAAAGCAGAAAATTCATTATTCATATAATCTGAATTAAAGATAGGAGTAACAGATGAAAATGGTACACAAGGTTTTGATGGATTAATTTCTAAATTAGGTAAAGCATAATTTGGGGATTCAACAGCTAACAATATACCTGATATATTAGAAGGATTGTTCTTTTCATTAGTAGCATTAGATATTGAAACTGCATTTGTAGCATCATTAGTAGTAGTATTAGTAGTAGTATTAGTAGTAGTATTAGTAGTAATATTAACAGAAGTATTAGTAGTAGTATTAGTAGTAATATTAGCAGAAGTATTAGTAGAAGTATTAGTAGAAGTATTAGAAGTAGTATTAGGAGTAGTATTAGGAGTAGTATTAGGAGTAGTATTAGGAGTAATATTAGGAGTGGTATTCGTATTAGAAGTATTAATTGTAGAAACTGAATTCATTTCAGAAAATGACGTATTCATAATTGCAGTTGAAAGCGGAAGTTCTTGTGAGGATGTTGTAAGTGAATTATTAACTATAGGAGAAGAAATAGGTTGAGTAGACTGCAAAACCTGTATATTTTTCTGTAGAGTTGGATTAACAATAGCGTTTGGCATAATAGAGGCTGGAAGAGTTACTAATGGCGATGCATGTAAAGAACCTTGAGGAAGAGAAGGTTGAGTAGATGACTGTTGTTGTACAATACCAATATTTGTAATATTATTGGATATTGGAAGAGAAAGTCCATTGTTAATAGTATTAACATTATCACTTGTTAATGGGAATGCTGATGCTATAGTAGTATTATTTATAGTATTTGTGGTCATAGTATTCAAAGTAGTCGTTAAAGGTGGCGTAAGCTGTTGATTAAGATATGGAGATGGAGTTGCAGAATGAGGAAATTGTAAGTCTTGCTGATTTTGTATTGCTTGTTTCAATGTTTGAAGTGAAGATTGTAAAGTTTGAGGAGATTGAGTTAATTGTTGATCAGTTTTTTGTAAAAATTGAGACTGTTGAACTAAAACATTACTAGCATTCATTCCTGGGTAAGGTGAATGAGGAATTGGAGGTGGATAGGTTAATTTTTGATGATTTAAAAGAGGAATTGGAAAATTAGTTAATGGTGAAGGATTCAATTGTGAATTCAAAATACTGGTAGAATAATTTGGAAACGGTGGAGGTTTATAAAAATTAGTTTGGAAAGGATAAGGACCTTTCAACAATGGAAAAATTGGACATGAATTACAATCCATCATATTTGAACCCTTTTTAGGAGCATCATGACAAAGATGTGCAATACCCTTTTTCACACATCGGGTACAGGGTCTTTTGTTATCACAAGAAATATGTGATTTTCTGCATACTACACACGCTTGGAATACTTTTTTTCTCTTAGGTTTTTTTGTTTCTGTCTTCTTTTCTTCAACTTTAATTTTCTTATTATCCTTATCTGTCTGTTCTTCTTTTGTATTCAAACGCTTTTTGTCATTATTATTATTATCAGATTGTTTAGATTTGTCAATAGTTGTCTTTACATCATTGATAGTAGAATCCTTTGAATTTGTTGTATCTTTTGATATATTTTTTTTGTCAATATCATTCTTAGATTCTGGAACAGAAGTTACTTTACTATCTATTTCTACTGTAGCAGACGAATTATTTTTAATAGTTGAGGAAGTTGTAGTATTAGTAGTATTAGTATCATTTGTTATTGTTAATGAAGTTGAATTTTGAGAAGAAGATTCAACGTTTGCACTATCAACAGAAGATGTTTTAATAATAGAAGATTTTTTCTTTTTATTCTGAATTAGATTATCTAATATATAATCTAAATCTTCGATGTGTATTAATTTTCCAGGTGCAGTATCCTTTTTAATTCTAACTTCACCGAGAGTTTTTTGAGGTGGTTCAAGCTTTTTATCATTATTATTAAATTTATAATTATTATTAGTATTATTATTAATATTTATAGTAGTAGTAGTAGTAATATAAATTTTAATTTTTTAAAATATATATAAAAATTAATTTTTTTTAATATTTTTAATAAAAAATTTATAATATATTTTCATTTTAATACTTTATATTTTTAAAATTAATTTTAATATATATATATTTTTTTCCATGAGAATAATAAAAAATAAAACACAAAAAAAATATATATATATAATACATGTTGATTAATAACAAGTTTTAATATATTATCACTGAATTATAAATTTTTTTCATTTAAATTATAATTATCATTAATAATAAATTTAATTACAAATAATTGCTCTATACTGAAAATTATTTAATTTATAAAATTATTATCTATTTATATCCATTTTAATTATAGTATTTTATCTAATAATTATTATTTTATTTATTTTATTTTATTTTATTTTACTTTATTTTATTTTAATTTATAAAATTATTACTACTATTATTTTTTTTTTTTTAATATTAAAATTAATTAAAAAGTTATATTTCTATTTTACAGTTGTAATTTAAAATATTATTCTCTCTTAATATAATTAATTTTATTTAGATTTTTCTTATTAATTATTCATTTTTTTATTTTCATATTTTATACATAAAACATATATTTTCTTTTGTATTTTTTTATTATTTATAAACATATTATAAGAAAAAAAAATAAAAAAAAATAAAAAAAAATAAAAAAAAAAAAACTAAAAATAAAATATTTACTTTTTTATTCATGGCAATTGGTTTAATATATTGAAGTAATTAGTTAAAATTCTTTTTCCTTAAAAAATATTAAATAATTTGATTTTATATAATTTTATAATTTACAAATTTAATTAATCCTAATATTATTTTAGTTTTATTCCATGACAAATAAGAATAAGAATAAAAAAAATAAAAGAGAAATTTTTTTTTTTTTTTTTTTTTTGTTCCTTAAATTAACTTTTAATTTTTTTTAAATTACAATTTTACTCTTTCAAATTTTTATTATTATTATTATTTATTTATTTATTTTGCTATTAAGGCATATAAGTAACATAATATTTTATTCAAAATTTAATTTCAATGTTTTATACTTCCAATACTTTTTTTTCTAATTATAAATATAATGAAAAAAAAAAATATTTATGAAATTTCTTTAAATTATTGTTTTTTTTTTTTTTTCTTAATTAAATATACCAATTAAATTTTATTATATATATATTAAATCTTATGATAAAAATTTTTTTAAAAAAAAAAAATCGAAAAAATATATATATATATATTCTCTGATATTTTTATTTTAAATATTGATTAAACTTTTCAATTTTAATCAAAAAAAAATAAAAATAAAAAATAAAAAAATAAAAAAAAATTAGAAAAAAAAAATAATATATTAAATATATAATAAATATATATTATATATATTTATTATATATTAGGTATTAATATAATAAAAAGAAATACATTAAATTTATATTTAGTATGAATAAAATTTAATATATTGAATGTTAAAAAATATAATAATGGATAAAGTTAATATTATCAATAATCCATTCTAATATAGAATAAAATAAAAAAAAAAAAAAAAAAAGAAGTTTAATATGAATAATACATATTTATATTAGTAAATAATTATTATTATTATATAAAACTTTTATATATCATAAATATATAATTTATAAAATATTTAATCAATAACGGAAAAAACTTTTTTAATCTCTATCTCTCGATATGTTTATGTTTTATCATAAAGACCTTCAGTATGCTGTTGCTGTTGTAAAGCTGATTCCGACAATTAATACTCGCTCTAATAGTTGGGGTTCCTTTTTTTCCGGTTATCCTTTTGATAATACAATTAAAATTCATAACCAGTAAAAGAAACCTATGATAAAACATATTCTCTTTTTTTTTTTTTTTTTTATAAATTCAACTATAGTCATGAAACAATTGTTTGTCCTTGCCTGAAATGAAAAATATACAATCTTTAGTGTCAATTTAAAAGTTTTTAAAAAAAAAAAAAAAAAAAGTTCAAAATTATACATTTTAATTATTTCTATTCAATTAATATAAAATATTATATATATTATTTTTATTGATTTTAATAGATATAATATATAAATTAATTAATTTTATTATATTACACTAATGAAAGTTTATTTGTTTATTTATTTATTTATTTATTTATTCATTTATTTATTCATCTTCACATTATTATTTATTTATATGTAAAATAATTCATAATATATTCTATAATCAAATAAGGAAAATTTCATTAAATGAAAAAACAAAAAAATAATAAATTAACAAAAATAAAAATTTAGAGAATATAAAATGATTAAATAAAAAAAATTAAAATTAAAATTTAAATTTAATAAAAGCAAATACAAAAATTAATACGAAATTGAAAAATTATAAATTATAACAATTATAATTTATATTAATTTTAATTTTGAATATATTTAAAACTAGATTATCATTTTTTATCTTTTATATTTCATAAAATGTTTTATGTATTTCTGTTTTGCATTAATTATATTCATTCAATATGAAATACAAGTATAAAATATTGTATATAATTGTATATAATTGTATATAATATTATAATAAAAAATGATAATATATCACACAACAATATATTATAATATATAAATAATATTAATTATTAATTATAAATGCTATTTCGTGGTTAATAAATTATGCAATTTTAATTTGTTTTTTTCATGGTATTACTTAAATTAAATGTAGAATTTAAGCATTTGAATGGCTGTTGTAATAAATAATTATAAAAGTATCATTCTTAATTTTTTTAACTATTCCAATAGTGGCAATAATTAACAGTATAAATATTTACATACTCTCTCTTTTATCCTCGCTAGAATAAAATAAGAATAAAAAAAAAAAGATATATTCCAAATAATTCATAAAATTAGTTAATGAAATAACCATAATTATATTAATAATTAATATATACTACAACTAAAAATAAAATAAAAGATTTTTGTAAGACATGATTAGAAGTGATTAATGAATAAATTTCCCTTTTTAGATTAAAAAAAAATCAAATTTAAAACATACATATAAATAAATAAATTAATTAAAAAAAAACCCAAATTATAAAATATAAAATATAATTATTAAATAAAATTATTAAATAAAATTATATAGAATATAATTATTAGATATAATCACAGAATATTACATATGCATCAAAAAGTAAATGCGAAAAGGAAAAAAGAAAAACATAATTAATTCTCAAATCATCAGTTAATTAAAAACTTTTATTAATTTAATTAATTTAAATATATAATAATACTAACACAATGTATAAATAAAAATTTAATAAAAATAAAAAATAAAAAAAAAGTTTTTGTTTAATAAAATAATACTATTAACAATGAAAAGTCTAATTATATTAATTAAAATTAAAACATTTTTATTTAAGTTTTTCTTTTTTTCTTTTGGTGTTACTCATAATTACTTTTAACTTTTAAAGAATACTTAAAATATTTATTATTAATTCATACAAATAAGAAATAAGAGTTATTATTAAAAAAATAAAATGTTTTAAGTAAAAATTAATCATTCAATTAAATTAATTAATGTTTAATATTTTATATTATAAATATTCTAGAAAAAAAAAATAATAATAAATTTTAAAATTTTATTTAAAAATAATGGTTTTTTAACTACTTCTGACTTCCATATATATAAATATTATATATCAAACTCAATATTTAAAATATTTCAGTGTGTATAATTCTCTTTATATATATATATATGTACTCTAAATTCCTTTTTTTTCAAATATATATACATATACTTTAGATTCCAATATTTTCATTATTCTTACTAAATATATTATATATATTATTCATTTTATACATTTACAAAGTGATTTAAATTTATAAAGTAAACTTTAATATTAATATCATTATTTAATAATTATATATATATAGACACTATTAATGTATTTGCACAAATTAAATAATGGCGTCATATTTTTATAATTTTTTTATATCTTTTAAATGATTTAAATTAATATTATTCTATTATTTTTAATTAATAAATATAATTAATTTATTAATTATAATTATTCTTTTTTAGTTATTTTGTTACTATTATTATTTTTTATCATTTTATCTTTAGCCTATAAGAAAATTGTTTTTTGACATTTTCTAATTTTTTTTAAAAAAAAATGATAAGCATGATCAATCTTTTTTTTTTTTTATTAAATGACAATTAAAATAAAAGAAAAAAAAAACTTTAATAATATATACAGATATTTAAATATCTATATCATCAATTATTAATGGAGAATAAAACAATAAAACAAAATTAACTAAAAAATTTAAAGACTTCGCAAAAAATCTTCATTTTATGATATATTTTCCATAAAAAACAAAAAATTTTTAAATTTTATATTTATTATTTATAATCTATTATTAATTATTTTTTTATTTTATATTATTTAATTTATTATTTATTATTTATTGTTAAATATTTATTATTTATTATTTATTTATTTATTTATTTATTATTCAATTATTTATTATTTATTATTTAATTATTTATTATCTAATATTTATTATTCAATTATTATTTATTATTTATTATTTATTAGTTATTATTTATTAGTTATTATATTTACTATTTAATAAAATATTATTTAATTATATATTAGTTTATATAATAATATATTATAATCTTTATTATTAATTTATACAATATTAGGAATGTTAAACCAATAATATTGAAATTAATTAAAGTTTGATTTAAAAATCTGAACTTTGTTAATTGATATTCTATAGACTTTTCTAAAAAGATTTTTATTTGTAATTTTATTTTTGAGATAAGCAAAAAAAAAGATAAGAATAGTAATTAATTATTTACGATTATATTATAATAATATATTATAAATACATTTTAATATTTTTAATTATATATGCATTTTATATTAAACTATTTTTCAGTTTACATATTCATTAATTAATTTCAATAAAAAAATTATAAATCTATGTATTATACATTTATAATTATATAAAAACAATATATAAAATATAAAAAAAATGTCAATATATTAATATTATATTTAAACATTATAATATATTATATTATAATATATTTATTAATATATTGTTTATATTTTAGTTTAAAATTTAATCAATATAAAAAAGTTTTTTTTTTCCTTCTTGAAAAAATTTTTTTTTTTTATTATTTTTAATAAGATATATATTCGCGTTTATTTACCTATCAGAGAAAAGATAATTCAATTAAAAATAGTATTGTATTCAATAATATCTAGATAAATAAAAAATAATAGGAAGTATGGTCGAATAGTATTAATGGGTATAAATTATAAAAATAAACTACATAAAATAAATAAGTAAATAACAATACAAATATAATTAAAATAACAAAGGAAAAGGTTAATTAATTAGCTAAAAGTCAATGAATAAAAAATAATATAAGTAAATAAGTAATATTGTAATATTAATTATTAACATATATTATTATTATTGTTATTATTTAAATTAAATTTATTTATTTGATATTTGATGATTATTTATTATTTATTCTCAAACAATTTATTAATAATTTAAATAAAACACCAGTAAAAATAAAGTAGAAATGAAACTTGAATAAACAATATTAAAGTATTTTATATTTTATATTTTATATTTATTTTATATTTTTATAATAATTAAATAATTATTGATAATTGTTATAATTATATGTCAATAGTATTAAATAAATTTAAATTTACTTTTATAGTAGAGCAAAAATAAAGGTAGGTAAAATAAAGGTAAGTTTAATGTTATTCTACTAAATCGTTATTTTATATAACCCTTTTTCTATAAACTATATGTAAAAAAAATCTTATTATATGTTTTATCTTTAAATATTAGTTTATTTTGTATTATTTATTTGAATATTATTTTCATAATATATTATTTATTATAAATATTTTTTACGGGGTAAATATATATTATTATTTTAAAGTTTTAAAAATAAAAGAATATAGTTACTGAAAGTTTAATATATCGTAAAAAATAGCCGAAAAAAAAGGAAAACTAAATAAATAAAAAAAAATATAAATATTCTTTTTAAATAATCTGCAAAACTATATATAGCAGTTAGTTACCCTATAAAAGTGTTTTTTTTTTTTTTTTTTTTTTTAATTTATAACATATTTATAATTTTTTATTTAGAGAAAATAATATAAATATATAAACAAAATTCAAACTTTAACAAATAGTAAAAAATTAAAAGATATTATTAAATGTGAAAAATAAATGTATAGTTTTGTATTTTTAAAAATAATCAAAGTTTTTGGTAAGGAAAAAACAAAAAAAAAAAAAGAGAAAATGTAAAATTAGTAACGAACAGAATTATTGGGAATATAAATAATAATATAAACATTAACAATAATAAAATAGCATGTATATTAAAAATAAAATTATTGAATTTTAAAAATATGAAATCGTGAAATTTTAAATTTTCAGGTTGTTCTTTAAATTTTATACTATTACCTTTCTTCAATTATAAAGATATAAAAAATTATACGTATATATATGAAAGTAATATATATATACACTATTATTAAATATGTAATCTTAAAAAAATAAAGTATTATTTTAAATAGAATGTGTATTATTTATATAAGCACTATATTTTATGAAATCAAAAATATTGTTTCGTATTTGTAAAAAATAAAATAAATATTTCTAAAAAACAGACTATAAATATTATAAAAATAATTTTAATTAAATGAATTTTAAAAGGTATAATTATCAGGAATCAGAATATTAATATTAAAGTATCCTTAAGTAATATTTTATATTATGATATTATATAATTATTGGAATTTAGGTATTTAAATAAATTTATGGTATCCAGTTATAACTTATTTTCCTTTTTTTTAGTTTTTCATATTTATGTGTATCATTTGAACATAAAATATTTCCCAATTATTTCATTCTAGAAAAAAAAATTAAATAATAATGGTTCCGAAATAAAGTTTATTCTGTTATTCATTTAGAAGTTTATCTATTTGTTTATTTATTTATATTAAAATATTTATTTAAACATATATGCTTATTTATTTATTTAATAATTTTTTATACTTCTTTAATTAAAATTAATAAATATATAAATAGTTAAAATATATATTAATATTTAACCTGATTTATAAATAGTATCAATTTTATATATAATTACTGTTTTATATGTTTTTTTAAAAAAAGGAAATAAATATAATATTTTAGAATAACTAGTAATTAATAATACTAACATGAGTTGAAATTTGTCCAATGAGTTGTTATTGTTAAAAAAAAAGTATTGATGTTGATCAATGGAAGTTGTCCATCAATAATGGTTATGCTATAATATAATAATTCGTATATAGATTTTTTTTTTTTTTTGTTAAATTTAATAAGAGTCTACTTTAAGTACTTACTTATGTAAATGATATATAAATATGTAACTAAAAACATAATTGATTCCTAAATTGAATTTAATGTATTTTAGAACTAGGATCGAATAACTTTCTAAAGTGAATGAACTTTAATTTATAATAATTAGTTTCTGTTAAAATACCTTATTTTACATAAATATCTGAAATAATATGCTTTAATAACATCATGTAAAGTATTAGAGATATATTTTGGCATAATAGAATCTTTGATAAAGTAGGTAGATTCCTTCATAGAGGAAATATAGTATATGAAATCTTAAAGATCGGCTCCGGGGAAAAAAGGCGGTTTATTAATAATATCATTCAATCACTTTCAAGAGAGTTTTCTTTTCCTTTTTCATCAGTAATATCTTTATTTTATATGGAAATAAAAAAAAATAAAAAATGAAAAAAATAAAAAATAAAATAAAATATATATAAATCAATATATTTATTTGTTATATTTTATTATTTCTTTAACAATCCAAAATCAACAAATGAAAAAATATCTGGTTGTAATTTCTTTTTTTTTTATTTGAAAATAAAATAAAGAAATGGGCTATATCAGGTGTATTAATTACAGTTTTATGTAATTCTGATGATAATCGATGGTTATCCTTTTTTAAATGGCTTCAAGTACGAATAGAGAAAACTTGGAATATAGGAAGACTATAGAAAGTGAACTTGATGTTTTACATTGTTTTAAACTGGATATGAAGTAACATTGGTGTTATATAATTAATAATATCATGTAGTTTCTACATATAATCATTGTAATGAATCTATTGTATATTATTTACTTTAGCATTATTTCGTAAATACGTTTTTCAATAGTATTATTTAAACTCTCATGTAGCTATTGTAAAATGGAAATGTAGGGGATTGATTCACTCTAAAACTGGTGTTTAAAACTTTATTTATCGGATGGAAATCTTTTTATAGTTTTTCACTATTAACATTTTATATTTATTATAATAAAATATATAAGTGATCTGTTTTACTTACATATTTATCAAATACAGAACAAAGGAAAAAATATATATTATTTTAATTATTCTTTTAATTTTTTAATAGTTATTTTTTTTATAATATTTTTTTATTTATATTTATATTTCTTAGTTTTTAGTATTTTAGATCATATTAGTTTCAATTTTATCAATTAGTAAATTGTTGTTCATTATGGAAACATTATTTCACTGAGGTTCTCGCTGTTATGAAATATCTATTGACAACACAAGGTTGATTTTTATCCATGGTATATACACTAATGGACCAATGCTAAAGTGAAAAAATTTAATCATTCTGGATGTAAAAAATTCAAGAATAATATTTTGTCAATGAAAAGAATTATTAAATTATACGTTACACTCCAAATTTTCAACCACACAAAATTTGTAAAAATTTTTGAAAAAGCAATATCAAAAAGTTTTTTGAAAAAAAGCAAATATTAAGAGTTAGAATTTCATATTGTAGAAGTTCCAAATGGAATCATAAGTTTCCTTTTCAACAACATTTAAAACAAAATTTAATTTCTAATAATACATCTAATAAAACATACTCAGCAAATCTCAGTTCAACTAATTTAGTAAATGTTATAAATGTCAATCATGTACTTAATGCTCCTAATATTCTTAATATAAATCTCAAAATCCAATTTTACATTCTAACATAGGAAAGTTTTCTTTTTGTCTTTATTGGAATACAAATGGATGGAATTCTGTGAAAAGTGATAGTATTGAGTACTTCAACACGATTCTTAAACCACTATTCCTATGTTTTCAGGAAACAATTAGCTATTATTAATAATTCTATAATATTATTAATAATAATTATAAGAATAACAATAGTGTTGTTAATGTTAGTAACAATATTGATAGTAAAAATAGGATATTAACATTAGTGATAGTGAAAATAATAGTATCATTGATTAATAATATAATGAATAAGTCAACTAGTGAAAATACTGTTAATATCAGTAATTTTCTGAATAATGAGTGTGTAAATATATATTTGATGTGGTACCGATTATATATGCACCCTCTTGGTAAAAGAGATGCAGACATTATCGATTTAAATTATAAAAAGGAATGGAATGTTTTGTTTAAGAACCAAATCATTTCTGGTGATTATTCTAAAACGTCATTCTTGGTAAGATCTACTGTTCTCTTTACAAAAATTATGACTACGGCTAGTATTCGACAAGGAATACTATTCCGACGGTATAAGCTCAAATTAACCAGGACTATCAACGCAGAAAGTATAGTAAGACAGGTCAGCAGGGCGAGGAGAAGAAATTTCTTTCAAATTGTCAATTCAAATCCTAATCCTAACTATGAGTTCCTTTAAATAAAAATCTTATAATCTGGAAGTGAAGTTCGTTGCATATGGGATTTTTTCTGAATTTATTTATACACTTTATTTTAATTATTACTTTAATTTCGTATTATTATTTAAAAAATTACCATATTCGATTTGGGCAAATGATATTTTTTATTTTTATTATTAATTTTTTTTTAAAATAAAAATATATATATATATACATACTATATAAATGAATGTTCTCAATAATTGCAGCTTAAAAAAAAAAAAAAAAAAAAAAAAAAAACTAATAAATGTAGTTCTTAACTTTGAAAGTAAAACTAAATAATTCCTAAATTGAATTTAATATATTTCACAATTATAATTTTTTTTAGTAAAATTTTAATACATTCATTAAATTACAATTATAATTTTAATAATAGATATTGAAATCTTTTCACTCAAAAAATAAAAAAAAATATAATATGAAATAAAATAAAATAAAATAAAACAAAACGAAAATTAAAAAAAAACAACTAATATCTAGGAAAAGATAATGTAGCTATCTACATAGTTTTCCCTCAAATCAAGAGAAATAATATCAAAAGATTTTATTTATATATGAAATCCCTGGTATGAGAGGACTCTTTATTGGTGTTCATTCTTCGTGCTCTTTCTTCCAAGAACCGTTTTTATACAAATATATCATTTCAGTAAATATTACTTCTTTCTGGAATCAAAAATGTACTATTGGTAATATCTACTTCCCTCAAAGCAAATGGAAGGAAGCAAGACTAGTTGCTTTTGATGATCTTTATCAATGGTTACGTTTTCACAATAGAAAAAAACATTCCTGCTGTCCTAGTTGGTGATTTTAACATGTCATTAAAGAAGATCAAAACATACATTTCAAATAATTTTCCTAATTGGTATATTGCTCCCTTATATGGTAATCAATTTACTTATGCCTAAGGTACTAGATCATCTTGCATTGACCATGTCATCTATAATGAGGCTTTGGCAGCTCATTTAAATAAAACCTCGGTTTGCACTTCATTTTATGGTATTTCTGATCATAAACCTCTTTTACTTTCTTGCAATAAAGTTCTCTCCGATGGCTTTATTAGGCCTGCTAAAGTTCTCTAAATGGTCTACACATATTTGTAAAACAAAAAATTCAGATATTTTATCACATAATTATTTTTCAATCTTAGCAAATGGCCTCGATTCTCATTACATTTCGCTCACGGCTGATGAAATGGTAGAAATATTTATCAATACAGCAAATAATATCGGGAAAGACATTAAGGCTTTTATTCCAACAAATTTAAATGGGCTCTTCTTTTCATTGTCCTTATTACATTAAAAAACTGTCTCATGAAAAACATATTGCATTTCGAAATATTAAGCCTTACTTTAATTGTGAAAATGTTGATAATTACCTTGAACAATTTAATAAATATGAAAAACTTTGCAAATTAATCAAGAAAACAAAGCGCAAATTTCGTTATGCTAGATTTAAGGCTAATATCGTAATAATTGGTAATTATTTTTTGAATAAAGATTTCAAAAATGGTTGGAGATGTTTAAAAAAAATGGCTAAACCATCGTATTCATCTACCTCCCCTACTTGCATAAAATCTAAATTTGGTCAAGATATTATCTCTCCTAATAAACAATTAGATAGATGGGCTGAATAATATAAAGATCTAGCTTCTGATCCCTCGGGTCACAGCCTTAATCGTAACCTCTGGATCCATGCTTTAAGGAATATTAGTCTTAGATCCTCTACCTGGAATATCAACGATCCTATTACAATTGACGATATTAAAAAAACTATTTCATCTATGAAAAACAGCAAAGCACCCGGCCCCGATGGTATCCCGATTGAATTCTACAAAGCTCTGTTTTGCAATGAAGAATTACTAGAAACACATCCTGCCGCTGGAAAGTGACTTAAATTGATTTTTAATAAAATATGGAATGGGTCTTTTCCTAAAAAATGGAACTCAGCTTCTATTGTATCAATCCCTAAGAAAGGTGACCTATCAGATTGTAATAATTATCAAGGTATTTCTCTCATTAATGTTGGACTGAAAATCATTTCAAAAATTATAACAGATAGAATATCTACTTACGCACTCTCACACAATTTCATTAGACCTGAACAATTTGGTTTTCGCAATCGTGAAGAATGCATTAGTTTATTCATTTCCGTTAGAGAAATTTGCCAAAGAAGAAAATTTCAAGGAAAATTCACATATTTAACCTTTTTAGATCTTAAAAAAGCTTATGATTCAGTTCCTATTTTTAACATTCTTACTAAATTATATCATTATGGAGTACATGGTAAATGTTTTTAATTTTCTATGTAATTTATATACTTCATCTAAAGCACGTGCTCGATTTGCTTCAATGTTATCAAATGAATTTCCTATTAAAAGAGGTGTTCGTCAAGGTTGTCCATTATATCCGATCTTATTCAATTTATTCCATCAATGATATATTAAATGACTGTGAAAGGTATGGTGTTAATATTGGAAGAAAAAAGTGTTATGGTGGACTCTTTGCTGATAATGTTGTTCTCATAACTCCAAGTGCAAAAAATTTAGAAAAATTATTAAAAAAGGTACATAAATGAGCTAATTTAAATGAAATGACTTTTGGTATTGAAAAAGGGCAACTATGGTTATAAAACCAATGAACTTCCAATCTCCTCCAAACTATAGTGATCCAACCTTCTATTTAGGAATGAATGCTATTCCTAAAGTTTCTAGTTATATTTATCTTGGTATTCCTTTTTCTGATGATCTCTTACTAGAACACATTATATCTCACATGCATACAAGAAAAAAGTTCTTCAATCCTTTGTTATTAGTAAAGTAATTTATTATTCTCCTTTACTTGGTTCAATTAATCTAGAACGGCCAGAATTCAAACATTAATTAATACTGGTCTATTTTGGTGTATCGCCTCCTTCTCTAAAAATGGTAAAACAAGTTCAGAAAACAATGACTATATTAGATATAATTCTACTATGAGCACTTATGCTTTATCTCGAGATCTAAGCATTCCTCCTATTGCTGGTGTTTGCGCAGCCTTACAGATTAAATCATTTGCAAAATGGAGTAAATCAAACTGTATTATAAAGGATCTTATTAAATCTATTCCCAAAATGCCTTATTATTCCTGGACTAAAGAATCTAGAACACTGTATAAAAAAATCAAAAAATATAAATGTGAAAAATATGATGATATTTTAGAACGTTACTGGAAATTAGTTGCCAAATTTCAAGGTATTAAAGGTCAAAATTACGATCTTAGCAAGTTCTCAAACAATAAAGCTATAATTATGCTTAGCTTAAAATATCCCCAATTCAACTTAGGGTTTTCGTGGATTATACGTTTACGCTTTGGTTATAAATACAATACTACTATTGCTATTAGAATGGGTAGAGTTTCAGAAGATTGTCCCAAGTCTTGCCCCTGTTGTGGCAAAGGTAAACAATCTTTCGAACATTGGATTTTTAAATGCGATGCTCTTGCATCTTTTAGATGGAATTCTTTAAATTTCATCGATGATCTTTATGTTTTATTCCTTAGGAAGATTAGAGCGTTTAATCCTCTTTCTTCCTATGACTCTATTTCTAATTTTGAAGATTATATCAATCATTATATATACTTGTTTCTTCTTGGTGGGACTTTAGTTTTAAATGAGCTACATTTCGATAGTGGGGAACAGAGACAATTAAATGAACTACTTTTCAAAGGTTCATCTGAGTCACCTGTTCCAAAAATTGTGGGCTTGGCGGAATTCTTAACAAGTGCAATACCTATCATAAGTAGTTCGTTTGAGCTATTATTTGATTGGTATTGTAAAATACCAAACTTATCCAAGAGCGTCGACGTCGTACTGATAAGGCATAATGATAATACACTATTTCTACGAAGGGTGAATCTCTCCCTAGTAGTTCAATAAATGATGAATCCGGGGAGAGTTTAGTGGACACCACACTATCTATTTTAAAATGTTACTTCTAGGTTTTATTTCTTTTTTATTTGTTAGCAAGGGAAAAAATTCCCGCATAGTACAACTTGACGAAATACATAGTATTTTCGAGCTTTTTTATTTTTTTATTTTTTTATTTTTTAAATTTTTTATTTTTAATTTCAAATGTACTTTTCACCTACATGTATTTTTTAAAAATAAAATTAATAAAGTTTTGGAAGTGTATTCTCTTCCCTGTCTAAAAAAAAAAAAAAAAAAAAAAAAAAAAATAAGGAAGAATGAATCAGTTTATTTGTCACTATTCCTGAAATTTGCCAAAGAAGAAAATTAAATAATTAATTTACCTTTCTGATTTTTCTTTATCTTAAATCTCAAAAAAACTTAATATTCCAATTTATAATATAGTTACAAAAGTTAATAATATTGATATTCACGATAAATACCTTCCATTCATTACTAATTTTTACTTTACTTCGAAAGCTCGCGTAAACTTTAATGGTAAACTTTCAAAAAAATTTTCCAATATATTATGGTGTTTTTCAAGAATGTCCTTTATCACTTATTATATTTAATATATTTATAAATATCATATTTGATAAATGTAAGAGATATGGTGTAATTAATGAAAGGAAAAAGTGTTGGGGTAGCCTATTTGCTGACAATATTGTTATGTTGGCCCCTGTAAAATCCTCTCTTAAAAACCTCTTACATAAAGCTCATGATTGGGGTTTCAAAAATGATATAATCTTTGGTATTAATATTAATGGTTATCCTTTCTAAAGTGGCTTCAAGTACAAAGAAAGAAAAATTAAAAAAATTTGAAGACTATAGAAGTGAACTTGATGTTTTATATTGTTTTAAATTGGATATGTTGTAACATTGGAGTTTTATAATTAATAATATCATGTAGTTTCTTCATATTATCATTGTAATGAATCTATTATACTTTTTATTTTAACATTATTTTGTATATGTGTTTTTCTATAGTATTATATAAATTCATGTAGCTATTGTAAAATGGAAATGCAGGAGATCGATTCACTCCAAATCTTGTGTTTAAGACTTTATTTAACAGATAGGAATCTTTTTATAGTCTTTCACTACTAACATTTTATTTACCTCCTCATTTTAATTTATATATGATTATTTTACAGAAAATTATTACATACACCGTACTTTTTAATCGATTAGAAAACTAAAAACTCAAAAATAAAAAAAAAAAAAAAAGAGAGAGAAATTATTCATAATAACAAAATATACAAGTGTTTTAATTACTTAAATAATTATCAATATTGAATAAAGAAATTACTTCATATTATCTTAGTTTTTTTAGTTTTTTCTATATTTATATTTTATATTATTTCTATATTTTATATATTTTTTATATTATATTTATATTTCTTATTTTTTAGTATTTTAGTATATAATATTAGTTTCAATTTTTTATCAATTTATAATTTATAGTTCATTATGGAAAAGATATTTTTCCGGGGTTCTCGTTGCTATTGAACATCTATTGATAACACAAGGTTGATTTTTATCCATGGTATACACTCATGGACCAATGCTAAAATAAAGGAATTTATTCATTCTAAATATAAAAAATTTAAGGATAATATTTTGTTAGTGAAAAAAAATACTAAATTCAATGATAGTTTCTTCAAGATAAAAGTATACACTCCAAATTTCAACCACCAAAAATTTGAAAAAATATTTGAAAAAGCAATAACAAATGTTAAAATTTTATATTTTAAATGTTCCAAATGGAATCATAAGGTTTTTTTTTCATCATTTAAAACCAAATTTAATATCTAATAACACATCCAATATTACAAACTCAGAAAATTTCAGTTCAACTAATTTAGTAAATATTATAAATGCCAATCATGTACTCAATTCTCTCAATATTCTTAACCTTAATTCTCAAAATCCAATTTCACATTCTAACACAGAAAAGATTTCTTTTTGTATTAGTTGAAATACAAATGGATGGAATTTTGTGAAAAATGATAGTACTTCAACACGATTTTAAACTACTATTCCTATATTTTCGGGAAACAGGTAATGGTACCAAGGATGATAGATATCCATGTAAAGAAACACTTCCCAATTTCAAATATTTCCAAAAAAAAAAATGGATCCAAATATGCCAAGTCGCATTGGTTTATATCTTGGGTATCATGTCTCATGTCATGCAATACTTGAAGATAATTCCTATACTCATCTCGTTTCTTTAACAATATATAGTCTATGGAATCAACTCTAAGTGTTCTGTAGGTAATGTCTATATTCCCACTCATTACATGTCCGATGTGCATTCTATGAAGTTTTCACATGGCTTCATACTAATCATCCATCTATTCTTCTTTGGAGACTTTAACATGAGTACCTCTGATTTTTACAAGATAAATTAACGGACAGTAACCTTGGTAAATGGTTTATTCTTCCGATTAATGGTTCATCTATTTCATGGACTAGAGGTAGATATTCATCAGATATTGATTATGAATTAGTGAACTCTAGTATGTTGAATAAAATATCAAGGGCTTACTATGTTGATAATCCTTCTGTATCTCATCACAAGCCACTCGTAGTTTATTGTAAAAAAACTACCACAGATGAATCATTTTTGTTACAAAAAAAAATTTGTTAGATGGGATAGGTATAAATGTCTTGAAATTAAGAAAGAAATTTGTAATTAAAATAAATTTGAGATTCATAGTGAATAGTCAGGAAATGTTGAACTTTCAGTAGATTGTATAGTTAAAAAGTTCGTTAACAAAACTTATTACATTGCTAAGGATTTATCGATTATATGGCAACAGAAATCAGAAATGCGATGTTTAGAATGGCCCGCAAATTTATTGTCTTCAAAAAGTAAAGCATATTAAGTATAAACAAATTAAGGACTATAAATCTGCAAGTGATTCCAATAAATTTGCTAAAATTGTTGACTCGTATAATAGACTATGTGAATCAATTCATAAAAAATATAACAATTTTAGGAAAAAAGAATATTTATATTGGATTAAAATTGGATGTTCGTTAGCTCTTAAAAATGATTATAGGAAAGCATGGAAATTGGTAAAAATGAATACAAAAATTAATAATCAATCTTTCACGGTCTCTCATCCTATTAAAAGCATTGACAATGAATTTGTTTTTTTATACAGGTGAAAAATTATAAGATTACCATTCTCATTATAAATTCTTAGGGTCGGATTCTACAGGTCAAAGTCTTTCTAAAGATTTTTGGGAAGGTTCTAACGTACTTAGGAATTTGGGAAGTCCAAGACAACAAAAATGGGAAATTAACCAAGATATTAGCGATGAAGAAATTAGCGAGGCAATCTCATGTACCTCTAACTTTAAAGCTCGTGGTCCTGATGGGATTCTAATGGAATTCTTCAAAGCTTCGATTTCTTGTAAAGATGATTCAGAAGTATCTAATGAAAATAATTTTAATATTTCATCTGGTTTTAAATATCTCAATGCCTTAATCAATCGTATTTGGAATGGTGATTTTCCAAAATCATGGAATAACTCATCGATAGTTTCTGTCCATAAAAAGAGAAATTCTTCATTTTGTAATAACTATCATGGCATCCCTCTTATCGTTAATGGATTAAAAGTTTTTGCAAAAATCATAGCTAATAGAATCTCCATAATATAGAATTGATAAAGGATTTATTAGATCTGAGCACTATATGGATTTCGTAACCGTGAAGAATGTATAAGTCTTTACACTTCATTAATAATTATATATCAGAGAAGAAAATTTGAAAATAAGGATACTTACCTTGTTTTGGACCTTAAAAAAACCGTATGATTCTGTTCCCATATATAATGAAAATTTATCACTTAGGTATTAGAGGTAACTGCTATAATTTTATTGAAAACTTATATTTATCTACTAAGGCTTCTGTAATATTATTATATTATAATAAATAAAATTATTTATTTATTATAATATTATTTATTTATTTATTTATTATGATTATATCTATTTATTTATTTATTTATTTATTTATTTATTATGATTATATCTATTTATTTATTTATTTATTTATTTATTATTTATTTATTTATTATTTATTTATTTATTATTTATTTATTTATTTATTATTTATTTATTTATTTATTTATTTATTTATTTTAATATTATTATTTATTATTATTTATAAATTATTATTTATTTATTTATAATTTATTATTTATTACTTATTATTTATTTATTTATTTATTTATTATTTATTATTTATTACTTATTATTTATTTATTTATTTATTTATTATTTATTTATTATTATTTATTTATTATTATTTATTATTAACTATAATCATAGTATCCTATATATAAATATAAAAATTTATTTTAAAAAGTTAATAATTTAAAATATATTATTTTATTTTTATTTCTTAACTTTTTTTATTAGTTGTCCTAGTATTATTTATTACTAGTATTATATAATTATATATATATCAAATAATATGAGTATATATAATTAAATTAATTATTATTGAATTTTTTAAAAATTTCTTGAAAAAAGAGTTATAATTTATGAACATAATATAATAAGTAAAAAATATAAACATAAAATAATAAATAAAAAAAAAAATATAAAAATATATACATTAATATGATTAAGTATAATATATATAATAATTTACATATAATAATTAAATATATTTTATTTAGGAGTTAAAAATCGAATTTTTATATTATATATCTATTTAACTTTTTTTGTTTTATATAAAATATTTATTTATAATTGATGGACAACTATCGGAATCATTTAGTATTAAGAAAGGTGTTCTTCAAGATTGTTCTCTCACCAATTTTATTTAACTTGTTCATTAATTATATTTTTAATAATTGTGATAAATATGGAATCTCTATTGGTGATAAACGTTGTTATGGAGGTCTCTTTGCAGATGACATTGTGTTATTTGATTCAACAAGATCTAAACTTAAGAAAATGTTAAAATTTGCCAGTAAATAGTCTAGAAATAATGAAATGAAATTTAGTATCAATAAATGTACCAGTTCAGTAGTACGAGGGGAAGTTTCAAGATTTCTTGTTAACAGTAACCCTACCTTTTATCTTTCAAGTCAAGAGTTACCTAAAACAAATTGTTATAACTACTTAGGTGTATAGTTTTCAAATGATTTAGAATTGAAACCGATCGTACAGAGAATAAATAATAAAGTTAGAAAAGCACTTAATTCCATAAAAGAATTTCTTAAGAATCTTCATATTCCTATCCCTTACAAACGAATGAATTTTTTGCTATAGTAATAGGACAACTTTGGTATTATACACCTCTACTTGGATCAAACAAAGAAAGAATGAGAAGTACACAGATATTAATTAATTTAGGATTATACTGGATTGAAGGATTTTCTAATGGAAATAGTTTTATATCCTTTCATTGTGTTTCTAAAGAACTTAACATTCCTTCTCTTTCGGAAAAATGTGCAATTGCTCAAGTAAGGTATTTCAAAAAAAATGGAAAAACTCAAAATGTATTATCTCTGATTTACTTAGAGATATATCACATTGTAGATGAGATGCATGGGATAAAGAAATCAAAATTTTAGTCTTCAAATTAGATAAATTTCCATCATTAAAAAAAAAGAGCAATTGTTAACTTTTACTAGGATAGAGATATGGCTGGAAAATTATTAAAGGCTTAGGCTTATAAGAAAAATAAATTTGAAAAAACAAGAGAATACCTAAAATTCAACTTTAAGTATCCTGGATTTAGTTTTGGTTTCCGATATAAATTCGATGCTCGTGTTGCCAAAGCTACCAAAATGATTTAAGAAGACTGTCTAGAACTGTGTTATTTTGTTATAGAAAAAAAAAAGTAATCCTCAATTGAAAGATTGGTTTTCTAAATTCTATCTTTTTGAATGAAAAATTTTAAGGATATTGAAATTCTTTATGAAAAGTTTTTTCATAATTTCCAAATATTGTTCAATTTCAAATAAAAATATAAATACTGTTATCACAGATATGAATAATGCAGATTCAAGTATCGATTCTGATAGTAATAACGAAGTATATATTATTAATATCAATAGCAATAAAAATAATATTGTTAATAATAGAAGTTTTAGTGATAGAGAAAATAAAAATACTAATATTAGTGATAGTGAAAATAATAGTATCGTTGCTAATAATGTCGTAAATAGTTCAATTGGTGGAAATCGTGTTAATTAAAGTAATTTTCTGAATAATGAGTGTGTAAATGTATACGTGACGTAGTATAGATTATATAAATTCTTTTTTGGTGGAAGAGATGCAGAGGTTATTAATTTAAATTATAAAAAGGAATGGAACGTTTTGTTTAAGAACCAAATCATTTGTAGTGATTATTCAAAAACACCATTCTTGAATTCTGATCTGGAAGTGAGTTTCGTTGCCTATAAACTTTTTTCTGTATTTATTTACACTTCATTTTGAATATTTCTTTTTATTTCATGTTACTATTTTAAATATTATTATGATCTAATTGGACAAATAGTATTTATTTTTTTTATTAATTCTGCTTTTTTTTTTTTCTTTTATTAAAAAAAAATATTCATATAATTAATAAATGAATAAATAAATAAAAAGATTAAAGTTCATAATAATTGTGCCTATATAAAAAAAAATATTAAAGACTTCTTAAATAAAGCTCATGACTGGGGTATCAAAAATGAAATAACCTTTGGAATTAGTAAATGAACTACACTTGTTGTTAAGCCAAAGAACTTTATATTATCAAGATGTTATGAAAATCCTTTATTTTAATATGGCACGAACCATCTACTAAACACTATTCAATTTATATATTTTGGAATACCTTTCAATGAATCATTAGATTTAGAGCGTATTATTGCTAAGATGTACAGTAAAAATAAATTTAATAAATTATATGAAAAAACTCGTATTTTATTTTCCTTTGTCTTTAGTTTACTTCTTATACTATGCATATCTTTACTAAGATCAAATAAAAAGAACACTGAATAATCTCAAACTGCTTTTAATCGAGATTTGTTTTAGAGTTTTGGGTTTAAAAATAAGACTTCTAATGCATTTAGAATAACAATACCTAAACAAAATAATAAATTTTCTGGAGAAATACGAAATTTTTACTGGGAAAATGTTCATTATACAAGTACTCATATGATTAGATCAATTTAAAACAAGAAGTTTCAATTTGGTTTTAAAAAATTTATTCAACGTCTCTCACTAAAATATTCATAATTTTCTCATGGAATTTTTTGGAACGAACGAATTAAATAAGGATTTAAATTTGATGTGAAATCTTATGTAAAAAAGTGAACTGGTATCAGAAAATTGCCCAGCATATTGCCCTTATTATTGTATAAATAAAAGCATATCTTGTTTTACACACAGGATACTTTCATATCCATAATTTGAAGAATTTAGAAAAATAATTCATTCAATCTATTGATGAAATATTTATTATTATTATTATTATTATTTTTTTCGATTGTTTATGAGAAATCATTGAACATTCCTAACAATACAGATGAAGATTTTGATGATAATATTAATTTTTATGTACTTTCTCTCCTTCTAGGTGGAAATGGAGTACATGAAATCTTAAAAATCGGCTCAGGGGAAAGAAGGCGTTTTATTAATAATATCTTTCAGTCATCTTCATGAGAGTCTTCTTTCCGGATTTTATATTCTGTGAGGCTTTGCAGAATTCCTTACTAATACTGTGAGTATTGTGATTAGTAATTTTTACACTATTATTAATTTGTATACCATTAGACCTTTCGTTGTCAAGAGGGTCCAGACTGAAATGATTAGGCAAAGAAGAAATTCTGATACAGATTCGAATGATAATTTTTATCTACATGGACATGGAGTTATCATTGATGAATGGAAATTTCGTCCTCGAAACTCATATCGTAGTTTTTTAATATTATTAATGTAAAAATTTCATCTAGTTTATTTCCATGTTTTTTTTTTTTTTTTTTTTTTTAATAAATATTATTATATAACATTTATTCCTGGTCTATAAAAAAATCATTTAGTATAAAAAAAAAAAAGGCGGTATGTATTTTCTTGTAATGTTATATTAGTTATATTATAAGAAATTCTAATATAATTTTTAATATATTTTCTTGAGATGTTCATATTTCTTCTAATGCTATTTTCTATAAGACTTTACAAACTAAATAATTCTATAAAATAGTCAAAATCTAATTGCTTTATCAAAGATTTCACTATAAATATATATTCTTATTATGTCTAAATATTCATAACAAAAGAATCTAATACTCATTATAAAAAAAGTAAAAATTAAAAAAAAAAAAAAAAAAAAAAAAAAAAAAAAAAATTAGAAAAAAAAAATTATCGTGTTATGAAATCATATTGATCAGATATTGCTATAAAACACAATATTTTAAATGAAACTAATTAAATTTATTATAATAAATTAAAGTTCATTCACTCCAGAAGTTAATTCAATCATAATTGTGAACTTTTTTAAATTCAATTTAGGAATTAATTAGTTTTACTTTTAAAGTGTAGATAAAATTAAACATCACTATTACTATCAGAAGAAGTAGAAAAGTTACATAAAAAATTTCCTCATATTCAAATATTGTTTATGTTATGATAAAGGTGATCATCAGTCATTTAATTTAATTGAATACTTGAATTTTCTACTTTTCTAATATTAAAATAGTTTTTTTTTTTTTTTTTTTTTTTTAATGCCCTTTTTTGTTTTATTTGGAAATAAAATAAAAAAAATTACTTCTTATTCTCTTTTTAATTCACTATTTTTTTAATGTTAAAAAAAAAATAAAATTAAATTAAATTATTAAATTTATTTATTTTTTCCTTCTTAGATAAATATTAATTATATATAAACTACAATTTAAATTTAGGAAACTAAAATTCAAAATAACTTTTCTCATAAAAAAGTTCTGAATCTAATGTTCCATTCAAAGTCAGCTTAATGAATTACCTCAATAATACTACACTAGTCATTAATAGCTTTCCTTGAGTTCCTTTTTTTGAATGGTATAGTTAAAATGAAAAAATAGATTTTCCGCAACCAAAAGAGTTAATATTGAAAAGATATCGTATTGAAAAATTCTTTTACTGGTCCTTTATATCTATCAAGTAAAAATTACTAATAACAGTCATTCCTCTTACAAAAAGCCTATAGAAATTAAAATCCCCTGATATTATTTCTCTTAATTGGATGAAGAATTTAATAAAGAATGCATAATCTAATTTAAATATATTATATTTTTATTACTTTATTTTTTTTTTATAATATAAATAATTTCAATTTGTATCATTAAAACTATAAATTTTTTTTAAAAGAAATTTTCACTATATTTTCATTAAATTACATAAACTTTATTTTTTTTTTTACCATGAAATTTTTTTTTCCATAAAATACTATTTTTAATTATTTGTATTTTATTTAAATTATTATTGCACTTTTTTTATGTATATATAATAAATAAAAATAACCAATGTGTATTCTCTTCTTTGTTTAAAAAAACAAGCTACTATATTTTCATTAAGTTATATATACTTTATTTTATTATTTTATTATTTTTTTTTTATATATATATAATTTTTATTTTTAATTTATTTTTTTTTTTTAAATAATTTTTATTTATTTAAATTTTTATTAATATATTAATAATTAATAAAAATAAAAAGAATTTAGGAAAAAAAAAAAAAAATTACTTCATTAATAATTATTTATATTAAAAATAATACATATATCATTTCCTTAAATTAAAAATTCTAAAATCTAAAATATTATTTACTATTTATTATTTATTAAGAAAAATATATATAACAATTATTTAATTTATTAAATAATTAAATTTTAAATTTTGGAATAATGTGAAATAAGATTATTCCCATTTTTCAAAGTTAATTAAATTTATATTTATATATATATATATAAGAAAAAAGCTAATTTCAATATTTTTATATATACAATATAATACTTATGAAAAGTACTTATTATTCAAAATTTAATGTCTACCTTAATTTTATTTTAGCCGAAACTTTTATTTAAAAATTATTAAATATAAAATTTTTAAATAATTATAAAAACTTTAAAATAAATAGAAAATTTTATCTTCTCCATATATTTAATTAAAAATACTAAATTCTAAATATATAATAATAGAAATAAAATATAATAAATTTAAATATCTGGATATTTTCTTTTACCTACAATATTTTTTAATATTTTTATTCATTTTTTTTAATTAATTTATATATATATATATATATATATTCTAATTTATTTAGCAATGAGTTCGGATAATGAAAAAATAGATGAACATTATGAAAAAGAGAAAAATAGTAAGAAGGATTTCTTTAGTATTCAGAATTCATTAAATTTAAATAAATTTGAGGTAGATTCTATTATATATAAAACTTCTTAAAAAAAATATTAATAATAATCACTACTCTTTTTTTTAAATTGTAAAGTGCAATATATTTATTTATTTTTAAAAAAAATTAATAATAATCACTTCTCTTTTATATATATATATATATATATTGTAAAGTGTAATATATTTAGATATTTTTGTTTTTTGAATACAAGTATTACTTTATCAAATAGTTTTGAAATTATATTAATCTTGTTTGAATGTAAATACATATATAATATATTACTGTATTATTGATATTTAATTTTATATTTAATTATAATATTAATACTTAATTTTTCTTTTTATATAAAAACATCAGCAATACAATTATTTTCGATTTTTTATAATGAATATTTTTTTCCAAATTTATCTGATTCATTATTATTTATATCAAAATATATTGACATACGCAATATTTTTACTTCCGGTATTTTTAATATAATAAATATAATTATTATAAAACTGGAATAAATATTATGTTATTAATAAAATAATATGTTTATATACTCATAAAAAATTTTAGAAATAAATATAATCATAAGTGGGGTTGCTATTTTAATATTATATTTTTTTTCAAGTAATTGAAAGATATAAAATATTTTAAATAATTAGAAATAGAAAAAAATTTTTAAAATAAAAAATATTAATATTTTTTATTTAATTTAAAAAAAAAAAAAAAAAAAAAAAAAAAAAAAAAAAAAATAATAGTTTTTTATTTTATTGCTAGTAATTCGGGAACATGGTATATTTGATTATTTATTTATATTTATAAAAAAAAATTTATTATTATTTTTTTTATTAAATTATAATAACCGTTCTTATTATTATTATTATTATTTTTATTATTATTATTATTATTATTATTATTATTATTATTATTATTATTATTATTATTATTTATTTATTTATTTATTTATTTATTTATTTATTTATTTATTTATTTATTTATTTATTTATTATTTATTATTATTTTTATTTTAATTTATTTTTTTTCTCTTTATTATTATTACTATTATTATTTAATTTTATCCTATTATTTTATATTTAAAAATAAATATAAAAAAAAAAAAGGAACTTCCCAAAACGATTACTTAAGGTATAAAAGTATAAATTTAAATAATCATTATTTACCTTCTTCCTGAATATTTTAAAAAATTTTAATAATTCAATATTATACTACTAATCATAGATTAATGCAATATATAATATTTTGATGCATAGGTATTAATATTAATTTTAATAATTAATTTTTTAAAATGTTAATTTAATTTTTATTCTATATTGATTATTACTGTTGTTTTTAATTTAAAAGAATATTATTTATTCCAGGTAATTAATTACAGAAAGAGAGTAGTAGTATATGGACAAATTATTATACTAAATATTAATGTAAATGCTTATTACTTTTTTTAAAGTATTATTTAGCTTACTGGGCATTTTTGGATGTTCAAAAGATGAAAAAAATATTTGCTATAAAGGATCCCATCTTAGGAAGTAGGTGTATTTTACTTTTTCAATATAAATATATATATATATTAAATAAACAATTAATAATATTACAATAATAAATTAATATAATCTAATTTTTAATATCATTGAAATTTTGCTTTACCATTATTATTATTATTATATCATACTAGTTCTATCATATCATTGGGTTTATTATTTTTTTATTTGTTATTTTCCTATATGGTATATATTAATAAATTTAATGCATATTTATTTAAATTTAAAATAAAATAAAAGATTAACAATACAAATAAATGAATGCAGGTGTCATTTTATTCTCAAATTTATATTCCATTAGATAATACTCTTAAAAGCATTACGTCAAATACAACTATAATCAGTTTTAGAAGGATAATTTTAATTGATGTATATTACATTATTCATATATATATATATTTATATATATATGTTGACTTTTAGAAATAAATATAAAATATAAATAGTTCATAATATATTAATGAATATTTGTTTTATTATTAATTATTTTGACTTTTAAATAGGTGGCAATCATTCTTATTTTCAACAAACTTATAGATAATAATGTCGTTTCATCAATTATAATGTTCATTGGATTTATTTATCTATTATATAATCATTATAAATATCAATGTTATTACAATAATAAACTCAATTGTTTTTATTCATCTCTTTGGTTTTCTATGGCATTGTCAACATTTGTGTATATTTTTTTAGCGATATTTGCAATTAAAATTATTTATCAAATATTTTTAGGTATATCTGCAATTGGACTAATTATTGGATGGTTTATTAATATTTTATACTATAATCAGTATATTTCAATAATATCGAATAAAATAGAAAAAAAATATAATCAACAACATGTGATTAGTGCATTAAAAGAAGAAATTGAAATGAATCGTTATCAAGATGATGAAACTAAATCACTTGAAACTATTGGTATATTATTTTATTTGTATTATCAAATATAAATATGTTATTTATAAAATAGATATTAAATATTCTTCTTTTCTAATTATTTTTTTTTAGTTACTAAAAAGTGGGTATATAAAAAAGAAAAAATTTTTAATAGACCATCTGATTGCGCATATTTTTCTAAATTTATCATGTAATTCCAAAAATTATAATAATAAATATGATAAAATCTTATATTAAATAATATTTAATTTTTACATAAATAAGAATATTTTATATCTTATTTACATTAATAATAATAATAATAATAATAATAATAATAATAATAATAATAATAATAATAATAGGGTTAATCGTTCAATAAGATCAATTTATTTAATGATTAGTATATTTAAAGAAGGGTATATTATACTCGTTAAATCATTTATTTAATTATATCTTTTATTATAATAATTGTTAGTATTCTATAAAAAACTAACAGCTAACCAATAATTATTAAATGATTTTGTTATTTTATGAAATTATAGAATTAATCAATATGAACGGACACCTGAAGTATTAATTATATAATTTACTTTAATTGTTCAAAATATAATTGGTATATTAATATATATATATATATATATATTAAAAGATTTATATTCAATTTTTTAATTATCTTCACGGTATAAGAAAATTTATTTTTATTAATAAAACATGCTTTATTGGAGATGAAGTGAATGAATTGATAAGTAAAATTGACTATTTATCAGAAAAAGTATTAAACAAAAGTGCAAAGTTAGTTAAAGCAACAACCTTGAAATATTTAATTTATAACTCGGCTTTAATAAATGATATGGATAAAGCTATTCTAACCGACAATGATAGTACTAATGGGTATAATATTTATATATATATATAAGATTTTTCAATATTTTTCATTATTAAATAAAAAAATAATTCTCTGTATACAAATTTAATATCTCATCTATTTATTGTATTTTCTATATATATATTTATAAATTAGAAATTCAAATGATTTTAAATTAATGAACATAAAAAATCAAGCTGTGCAATATCACTTAGCTGCATTAAATTCTTTAAAAAAATTAATGAATTCATTAAGAGTTGTTGAAGATCCATCAGAATTTGATAATGTTATGTCTACTAATGATGAACTAGCAAAACTATTAAGTATGGGAGAAAGCACGTATAAAAATTATATTATACATAGCAATTATTCTAAAGAATCCTTAGAACTTTATATATTATTTTTAAAAAATTCAATGGTAGGAAAAAATATTATATATTAATATTAAATTAACACCAATCATTAATGATAAATGTATATATATATATATATTATATTAATTATTGTATGTTTTATATTAATTATTTATTATTTTATTATTATTATATATATATTTATTTAAAAAATATAAAATAAAAAATAAAATAAAAAAAAATGCCATACAGAATAGAGAAGATTTAGCTGTAATTAAACTATTACTATTATTTCTTTTAATATATTATAAAATAACTGAAATTTCAATTATTATAATATTTTTTAGGAAAAATACATCCAAAAACTTGAGGATAATAAAGTAATTAAAACATTTACTTTTTTATTTATATATATATATATATATTCTTATGTTTTAAAAATTATAAAACCACAATATATAATATTCAAATTAAATTTTATATCATAAAGATAATTAAAGAGCTAGGAAACTATGATAATAATAAGCAAGCTAATTACAATAATAACTCTGAGAAATATGAGATGGATGGTATTGAAAATAAAAGGCTAATATCAATGAAGTAAATATATATATTATTCTAATAATAAATAGAAAAATCAAATAATATAAATTTATATTAACACTTATCAATAGAAATAATCTATTACATAAATGTCAAAAACCATTAATTGAAGTATTAACCGTTATGCAAATAACGTCTTTTCTATCTATAGTAATTGGTATTATTTGGTAAATAATAAAAATTTCAAAAAAATGATTCAATTTAGAAACATATTTATAATAATAAAAGATTATATTATATCTTATTAAATATTCGTATATATATATATATATATATATATATATTTTATTAATAATCATTAAATAGTTTAATAATTGTTAATAATTCATTTACAAATATTATTCCAAATGTGGATGTTTTAGTTTATGGACTACAGTCACCTTTAGTTATGTGTAAAATAAATTGTGGGTTAAGATTTATTACTGTAGTTGCAGCAGCAGGAATTCATATTGATAACATTACAAATTATGATCCGGGTGTTGTAGTTAATGTAGATTATTTAGAACAGGAATATCTTTCATATATGTATCATTTCCATTCACTTGAAAGTTATGGATATGAAACAATTCACCCAATTAGTAATGGAGTTATCGATGAAATGAAAGAAGTCAATTATTATGAAATTATGCATAAAGTATTTCGATATTCGAAACTTATTTTCTCAAAATGTAAATATTTTATATTACATAATAATATATATATATATATATATATATATTATTATTATTATTATTATTATTATTATTATTATTATTATTATTATTATTATTATTATTATTATTATTATTATTATTATTATTATTATTATTATTATTATTATTATTATTATTATTATTATTATTATTATTATTATTATTATTATTATTATTATTATTATTATTATTATTATTATTATTATTATTATTATTATTATTATTATTATTATTATTATTATTATTATTATTATTATTATTATTATTATTATTATTATTATTATTATTATTATTAATTTATATAAAATTTAAAAAAAAAAAAAATAAATAAAAAATAATAATAATAATAAAAATAGTAACACCTGAATATATGAATCCAAGTTTCTTATATAATAAACAAATTAGGTATTTATATTTTATTAAATTTTAATAAATAAATGATATATATTTTTTAACAATAATAATTTTTATTTAAATGATATTATAGATTTTTTATTGGTAAGAACCATTTTATAATATTTTATTTATATATTAAAAAACCAAAATAAATATAAATTTACTTATATTGATTAAAATGAACATAAAATGTTAAAATTTTTAAATAAATATATTTTCAGAAAACTCGAAAGGACAATTTGGAAATTTATTTTTATATAGTTTAGATTTAACGGAAAAATTCATATCAAATCTTATAAAAAAACATGTTCTAATTGTTTATATAATTACTGGAGTTGTTGTTGCTTTTATAATATTTATTGTTGCATGGGGTAAATATATCTCATTTTTTTAGATATTTTCAAAAATTAAGAAAAGTATTAATTAATTTATAATTACATTATAATTTATATTATTATTTTTGACTATAGTTATTCTACCAAATGTAAACAAAAGTTATACATTTATAAGAGATATGGTTTATTTATTTAAAACTCTTCCTTCATGTAATAACTTAACCTTTTGAATAATTATATATAATATTAATATTTAAAAAAAATAAATTTAATTAATATTTTTGATATTATTTTAGCCTTTTTCAATAATCGATCAGATGAGTATACTAATCAAGTCACAAAAATATGCGAAAAATTTAATGTTGATGATGAAGGAGTTAAGAAAAATGCTAAAAAGAAAAAAACTTCAAGTATCAAAAAAGCAAAATATTTATATATTTTATTCTGCATAATTATACCATTATTTTTATTATATCCATTTTTGACAATATTGGTAAGTATACATTTATATATCTTAATTATTAATCCAAATATATATTACATAAATATATATATATATATATATATATAAATTTAAATAATTTCATTATATTTACATAATTAATAGATCTTTAAACCAGAATTTGAATCATTAACATCTTTATTAGTAAATTCTGTAAGTTTTTATAAAATTTTAGTTATTATTTAATTTTTATATAATATTTTAGTAATTTTTTAATTCTTTATTATTATTTATATTATTACTATTATTATTATTATAACGATTATCATTGTTACTGTTGTTATTTTTATTTTCTTGTTTAAATAAATAGTCAAGACGAGAATATTATTTATTTGCTATAAATCTATTTTGTTTAGAAGTATATATTAAAGATAGAAATTACTACGGGGAAGGTGAAGAATTAAGAATTCTTGCTGAAAATTACCAAATCCTAAATGTGAAAATAATTAACATATATGAATTAAAAATATTTATAGAAACATAATTATTATTATAAACAATTAATTACTTACTAAATATATATATAATTTTAAAAATAGAAACTTGAAAAAGATCTGAAAAATGGAAAATATGGAGGTAGACCATCATCTGAGATTGAGATATTTGATAGTCTATATAATAATAATAATTGTGTCAGACACCCATTTTCAATGTGGAAATGTGACTTAAGAGTATTTGATGAATGTATGTAATTAAATATGACATCAACTAATATATTTTAATTAATTAAATAAAAAATTTTATTATATTCCATATTATTCAATAAATATAAATAAAAGTATACACTGAAGAACTTGCTAATTCGCCAATTGATTATATGATGGTTGAATATTTATCAAATCTTTCAGATTATATTGATGAAGAACATGAGAAAAAGTATAATTTAACTGATCAAGAAGAGATTAAGGAAATGATTACAAATATATTAGCAAATCCACGTGTTCAATTATTAAAAAAATTATCTGAAGATATTCTTGGTTTTATTGACCAAATGAATGATATTGGAATTACTTATTTAGTACAAAAACTTAAAAGTTACAAGAGTAATACATTAATATTTCATATTTCAAGTAGCTTGATTATCTATATTTCATTTTATTTATTTGTATCAAGACCAATAAAAAAGCAATTACGAGCAATTGATTCATTAGTTAATATTACATTTTCTATTCCTTCTTCTATGTATAAAACTTCTCCACGATTAAAAAAGTATGATAAATTTATCTATTATAATTAAAAGAGTATATATATATATATATATATATTCATTCATTTATATTTTATAATTATGAATTCTAATAATATATATATATATAATTATTAAATATAGATTTATAGAAAAAGGAGAATTGGAATCTGATAAAAATATCATTTAAATAGTTATTCATTATTATTTATTATGTTATTATTATTTATTTATTATCATTATTATTATTATTTATTATGTTATTTATTTATTATCATTATTATCATTATTTTCATTATTAATATTATTATTATAAAAGTGATTATTATTATTATCATTATTATTATTATTTATAATAATATAATTTTATCTATTATAATTAAAAGAGTATATATATATATATATATATATTCATTCATTTATATTTTATAATTATGAATTCTAATAATATATATATATATAATTATTAAATATAGATTTATAGAAAAAGGAGAATTGGAATCTGATAAAAATATCATTTAAATAGTTATTCATTATTATTTATTATGTTATTATTATTTATTTATTATCATTATTATTATTATTTATTATGTTATTTATTTATTATCATTATTATCATTATTTTCATTATTAATATTATTATTATAAAAGTGATTATTATTATTATCATTATTATTATTATTTATAATAATATAATTTTATCTATTATAATTAAAAGAGTATATATATATATATATATATATTCATTCATTTATATTTTATAATTATGAATTCTAATAATATATATATATATAATTATTAAATATAGATTTATAGAAAAAGGAGAATTGGAATCTGATAAAAATATCATTTAAATAGTTATTCATTATTATTTATTATGTTATTATTATTTATTTATTATCATTATTATTATTATTTATTATGTTATTTATTTATTATCATTATTATCATTATTTTCATTATTAATATTATTATTATAAAAGTGATTATTATTATTATCATTATTATTATTATTTATAATAATATAATCATATATTTTAAAATTTTCATATATACATATGTATATTTATACTATGAATTAAATACTTTTATTATTATATATTATAAAGAACCTTATAAGAATCATACATTAATATATATTAATATATATATATGTATAAATGTAAATAAATAAATCAATTTTTCAATATATTACAAATAAATAGTTTTTCACCAAATAGCTGAATAGATTAAAGTTTCTATTCTTTTATTTTCTTTTGAATATATATTTTTTATAAATTTTAAAAAATTTTATAACAAAATCTTTTTTAATTATTTCCAATGTTTAATATTATTTACTATTAAAATTAAATCTAATTAATTATTCAAAATATTAGTCAATAAATTTTCATATTAAATAATTTGCTAATTTCCATTGGTGGAAAACTGACAGTAAAGTTAAGAATTAAGTAATTGAGTCAAAAAAAAAAAATTACAAAATTAAGAAATTTATTTTCAATAGAATTATGAAAATATTTAAAAAGTAAATTCATAAATTTAAAATTCAATACCTATTACTTTAAAAACTTTATTTATTTCTTGTTATTTATTACACTCTTTATTATATATATAATTTTACTAATAAAATAACAAATATTTATATTTACAATTATTTCTATTGATTTAAAGAAATGTAATAATATTATAAAATTTTCATGTTTTTAACTCCTCTTCTGCAAATAATGAAATTTAAATCCAAAAAATTAATTATAACTATATAACTTTAAGCCTTTACTACTTTTCATCTATTTTTATATTTATGTATGATATGATATTCTTTTATTTCAAAAATCTGAATAATTCAAATATTAATAAATAAATATATTATTTTACACACTAAAAATAATATATAGATATTATCATGTAAAATTTTAATAAAAAAAAAATTAATTATGCTAAATGGTTATTATTAGATACATTGATCTTTTTGATTGTTTTAGTTATTACTTCATCAAATATGAAATTATCTAATCAATATATTTTAATTTTCTTTCTTTGAAAATATCATAATAAATGGTTCAAAATGCATAACTTTTGAACGTATATAAAACCACAAATAAATTTTTTTATATATGTTCTAAATTTATTTAATACACCACATCCATTTTAGTATATATATGAAAATTTTCATATAAATTTTTTTGAAATATTACCCAATAATATATTATTAATTAAGAATCAAGCCAAAAAAAAAAAAAAAAAAAAAAAAAAAAAAATATGAGGGTTATTGTTAGAAATTAAGATTTAAATCATATTAAGTCAACTTTATTTATTTATTGTAAAAAGTTGCAAATAGTTAATTTTACATGTTACATTCAATTTATACAAGTACATTATGACTTATACATTACATTAAATACATTACATTTTAATACATTAAACTTAATTCACATATTCAGACATTCCCCCTCAAATCTAATTATTTTACAAAAATTAGATTTGCAATAGAATATGTGTATAATCTGTACTATTTTAATTTTTATCAAATACTAAAATTTTAAATTTATACAAACTAATGTATATTCTAAATTATATTCAAACTATAGTTAATCTTTATTACTCTAAATATCAATAACCTTTATATTATAGGTTTAATTTAATTCAAGCCTTACTAATTATGGATTGGATACCTCACTGGGTTTTACACCATCCCTAAAGTGGCTGCCTTTTAGGTCTTATGCCCACACAAACATACATATATACGGCTACTCGTTGATTTTACGCCCAAATAAAACGACAACTCATGGCTTACCTCTTGGTTTTACGTCCTCTTATATAGACAACTCATGGCTTAACCTCTATGGTTTTTACGTCCCTTTAAAGTATGACTACCCATTTGGATTTACGTCATCTACACTAAAATATTAACTTGAATTCATAATAAATATTTCAAATTTTATATTTTTATTCTTTAAGAGTAATTTAATTTTTCTTCTAAAATCTCAAATCCTTGTTTACATTTTTAAAATAGTATGCTTTTTTTTTTTTATAAAACCTCTGTACTTATGTCCTCTTGTTACACTTACTCTAGTATATTTAATTTTTATTTAGCTTGTTAATTTCTTTTTCTTCCCTCTTTAGACTCTAGATTACCTTTTTTTTTTTTTTTTTCTTAAAGTTGATCAATTTAATTTTAAATTTAAAAATTAAATTTTATTTCTTCTTAATTCATTAAGTTGACTTAATGGCAATATCCTTATAATAAAATTTATTTGTAAGTTTTCCTTAATTGATTTTTAGTGCTTCCGGCTAAAAGGGCTTTTATTAAATTCCCTTTAAGAGTCAATGAGACTTTTAATCTATTAGAAATTAAGATTTAGATCATATTATGTCAACTTTATTTATTTATCATAAAAAGTTGCAAATAGTTAATTTTACATGTTACATTCAATTTATACAAGTACATTATGGCTTATACATTACATTAAATACATTACATTTTAATACATTAAACTTAATTCACATATTCTGACAGTTATAATTCTTATTTATATTGATTAGAATATGAGGGTTATAATTCTTTTATAGGTTAAAAAATATTATTTTTATCATATATATAATTTTTTTATGAAATGATTTTCTTATCAAATTATTATTATTATTATTATTATTATTATTATTATTATTATTATTATTATTATTATTATTATTATTATTATTATTATTATTATTATTATTATTATTATTATTATTATTATTATTATTATTATTATTATTATTATTATTATTATTATAATTATTATTATTATTTTTATTTTTATTATTATTTTTATTTTTATTATTATTTTTATTTTTATTATTATTATTATTATTATTATTATTATTATTTTTATTATTATTATTATTATTATTATTATTATTATTATTATTTTTATTATTATTATTATTATTATTATTATTATTATTATTATTATTTTTATTATTATTATTATTATTATTATTATTATTATTATAATTATTATTATTATTATTATTATTATTATTATTATTATTATTATTATTATTGTTAAGAGTCATGAATTTGTGGTTTATAATTATGTCAATTTTATTAATATATTTTATGATAAAGAGTTACAAATATTAAATTATATTAATTTACATGCTTTTATATTAACATATGGTGGCTTATACATTACATTACATACATTACATTTTAATACATTTAAACTCATATTTCACATATTCTAACATTCCCCCCTAAACCAAGTTATTCTACTAAATGAATAATTTTGGTTTATAGGTGAATATGTACATAGCAATACATAACAATAATACTTTGTGAAATTTATATCATTATTCTAAATTTTAATTAACTATTAAATTTCTATTTCATATTATATCATTAATTGAATTTTATATATATACTTTATGTATATTATTTGCTAATTTTATCTTAGATATTTATATTATTACCCATTGTACGTTTTTGTGGTTAAAACGCCTAAAACCTTTATAATTTGGGTATTTTTAATATTAAAAATTATTTAAATATGGATTGGACACCTATCTGGGTTTACACCATCCTATTATATTATATTAAGGCAACCTCGTTGGGATTCACGCCAAATTAATAATGACAACACATGGTTTACCTCTTTGGTTTTACGTACTCTTGACAACTCATGGATTAACTCTTTGGTTTTTACGTCATTTTATTTATTTTAATTAGTTAAAAATTTTATTTTCTTTAATAAAATAGTTTGTAATATTCAAAAATAATTTATAATAATCAATTAATGCTTATGATAATTTCATTTATTAAGAGTCTCAAAATAATATGTTCATTTAATATATTTCACGTTTCTTTTTTTTTTTTTTTTTTAGCGTGTTAACTTCATGTAGGGGAATTTCTTGTATTAAGTTATTAGATATTTACGCGTTTTCAGAATTTTTGAAATTTAGTGATCTAAATTTCAATCTTGATCAATTTTGATTTAAATTCCAAAAAATTGACATAATGGCAACCTTTATCATAATATTCTTCTTTTAACTTCTTTATGTCCTTCTTGACATAATATTGTTTCCGGCAAAAAATTCTTTTGCTAAGAATCTTTTTAAGAGTCAGATGAGACTCTTAATCTGTTAAGAGTCATGAATTTGTGGTTTATAATTATGTCAATTTTATTAATATATTTTATGATAAAGAGTTACAAATATTAAATTATATTAATTTACATGCTTTTATATTAACATATGGTGGCTTATACATTACATTACATACATTACATTTTAATACATTTAAACTCATATTTCACATATTCTAACAATTATTATTATTATTTGTTATTAATAATAATTTTTATTATTATTTTTATTTTTTTAAAAAAAAATTTAATTTTGTATTAATAATTAATATTTATTAAAATTTCATAAAAAATTATTTTAAATTAAAAATTAAAAATAAAATTAAAAATAAAAAAATAAAAAAAAAAAAAAAAAAAAAAAAAAAAATAAGAATATTTAAATAACAGAACACAAATTAATTAAAATTATAATAAGTATAAAAAAGGTTTTTTTATTTTAATCCACAATAGTATTTTTTGTGAAACGTAATAATATTATTAATATTAATAATAATAATTTCTTATACTGTAAAAAAATATATATGTATATATATATTTATATTTTAGTATTTTTCTATTAATAATCTATCTATTCAATCCTATCAAAGAGTCCTTTTATGAATTTTTTAAATAAATGGATTTATTTAAAAAATTCATAAAAGGACTCTTTATATTGCATAAAAAGCTGGATGAAGTAATTAATAAATTTATTTAATCATAAAAAACTGGATGAAATAATTAATGGACCTAACCTTCTTTTTTTTTTTTAGAAAAAGAGCGAATGACCTTCTCAGAATAATATACCACCCATCCAAAAGAATGGTATAAAATAATAAATATAAAATATTTACTTTCTTTTTTTTTTATTTCATTACCAATTCCGGTAATTTCTATCATATTTTGATAATACAATATCAAAGTCTAAATGTTTAGTTTTTATAAGCAGTAGAGATATTGCATTCTTAATATTAAATATGTTCTCACGTTTTAATTTATTTATCAAATTTTTTAGATGATTTGATAAATATTATTTTAACATCATATATATTGTTATTGAAACTAAACGATTTAATAATCAACAAGCTACTTTCGTATAATTTATTATATTTCAAGTAGTTTAAAAGGTAGTATATATTATTTGAATTCTATTATAAATTTAATATTAATAATATCAATTAAAATAACAATTTACTCTGTTTTTTTCAAATCTCTGATCTAGATGTTGCTGAATATTCAATTCTTTTTAAAAATAAAATTAAATATGAAATTCGTATATAAAAATTATATTAAATATGAAATTCGTATATAAAAATTATATTAAATAAACTTCAATTTAATTAAATATATTATAATTTACCTTTTTAATAATTAAATTTATATATAATGATTTTAAAAAATTTTAAATTACAATAATATTAAACTAAATTTAAATGTAGATTTATAATTTTTGTAAATGACGTTATGGAAGAATCAAAGAATAATAAAAAGTATTATTAATATAAATAATAATATATCAATATATATATAACTCTTTTTATATTATTTTAATTATGAAATTAAAAGTAAATTTTCAATTCAAAATAATAAAAAAAATAATATATAAAATAAAAATATAAAAAATATTAAAAATTTTAAATAACAATATTTTATTATTTTATTATTATGTAATAAAATATTTCATAAATAGAATAAATAATATTAAAAATATCTATATTAAAAAAAAAAAAAAAAAAGGAATTAAAATATATGAAATTAAACTAAATTAAAATTAAAAATAAACATGGAATATAGAATATATAAATATAATTAAAATAAAAATACAAGAAAAAAAAAATATAAGAAAAAAAATAATATGACTTTTATATAATTAAAGTCATATTATTTTTTTTTCTTGTATTTTTATTTAATTATATTTATATATTTATTATTTATTATTTATTATTAATTTATTAATTTATTTATTTATTTATTTATTATTTATTTATTTATTTATATTATTTTTTTTTCTTGTATTTATATTTAATTATATTTATCTATTTATTTATTATTTATTTATTTAATTTTTTGCTTAATTTTTATATCATGGTTTTATAAAAAAAAACAATTTTCGATAAATATATAATTAAAATATTTAAGCTTTTGGGAAAACTTTATTAAATATAAAAATTAAATTAAAATCTTTAAAATTTTGATTAAATCATAAGACTAAATCTTTCAAATGAACAATATTGATATTTCTACCTATAATGTAAATATAAACTTATAGTCTTTTTGAAGAAAAAGCTATATTGTTTTCTTTTTTTTTTAATAGATTATTATTACTGTCATTACTACTTTTTTTTTTATTACAAAATATTTATAACTTATTTAAAACTGAAAATAAATATTAATAGTATGTTAACATTTTTTTTTATATTTTTATTTTTTAACTAAATTTCTAATTATTTATTATTATAGATTAATATAAAATTTTAAATATAAAATGGAATAATGATTCCATATATTAACTTAAAATAAATAAATATATTTTATATATTTATATATATATTTTTTATTATTTAATTCGAAAATTTTATAAAAAATATTGATATAAATATATTTAAAAAATATATATTTTTGAAATATAGAAAAAACTTTAAAAAAAAAATATATATATATATATATAATAAAAGATAATAATAAACAACATTAAAATAATAAAATTCATTTTATTATTTTTAAAATAAAAAAAAAAAAAAAAAACATAATTTAAATTTTAAAGATTAGAAAACTTTAATTATAATAGTAATAAAGTAATAATAGAAATTTAATTTTGTTATTACAAAATAATTTAATCTTTTAAGAAAATTCAAATCATAGAGTATTTTAAAATAATATAAAAAAATAACAATATAATATCAATAAATTAATAGACTCATAAATAATTAAAAAAAAAAAAAAAATAAAAGTTATATATCATAAATATAATTATATTTTTTTATTCAAAAAAAAAAAAACATAAAATAGTGTAAATAAAAAAAAAATAATAAGAAAGAAAAAAGAAATAATAATAATAAATAAAGCAATAAAGTAATGAAATATATGTAATGAAATATTAAAAAGTTTTCAGTATGAGTGAATTCGCAACATATAAAAGTATAGATCAAGATTTGGCAGCAAATAGTAGAGAAAACCCAAATGTCATTAGTTATAGTAATGATATTAACACATATATTAAATCTAGGAGCAGTGCTTATTCCTTACCTTTAGAAATTAAAAATCATAAATCCTACGTAACTGATTATGATGATAAATATCATAAAAAGAAGGTAATTATTAAATCATTAATTATTATATATATATATATATATATATTTTTTTTTTTTGTATAGTATTAAATTATATCCATTATTAATCGTTTTTTTTTTTTTTTTTTTTTTTTAATTACAATTTATGTGTAAATATATATATGTATATATTATTTTTGTTCCAAATTCTTTTTACAATTTAAAACATTTTTAATGTTTAATTTACAAATTTACAATTAATTTTTATAAATTAAAATAAATATCAACAGATTCGTTTTGAAAATGATAAAATTGAATTAATTCATAAAAATATAGATTCAATTAATATTGGCATTTTGACATTTATAACATTGATTGTTCGTTTATGGAAAATTAGTAATCCAAAGGAAGTAGTATTTGATGAAGTTCACTTTGGTGGTTTTGCAAACAAATACATTAAAGGACAATTTTTCATGGGTAAAAAAAAAAAAAGAACGAAATAAAATTAATTAATTAATCAGATTTATATGTATTCATTTACTTATATATATATATATATATTTATATATTTATTTATATATTTATTTATTTATTTATTTATTTATTCTGAATCATATACCATTGATGAATAAATATTTTAAAAAAGATGTTCACCCTCCTTTAGCAAAAATTATGTTTGCAGTGGTAGGGTATGTATAAATTTCCAATTCGAAATTTGTTTTATAATATATAATATTATATTCTTTTTTTTTAAAAAATAATAATAATAATAATAATAATAATAATAATAATAATAAAATTATAAAAAAATACTAATTATAAATTCTAATTGTAATAAATTTTATATTTATTCATTTATTTACAAATATAATATAGCTATATCTTTGGATATAGAGGAAACTTTTCTTTTGAAAATATTGGTTTGAGTTATGAAGATGACGTACCATATGTTGCAATGAGAATATATAGTAGTCTTTGTGGTATATTAGTTATTCCAGTATGTACATATAGATTTAATTATAAATTATTTAATAATTGAATAATTAATTGAACGATTTTAATTTTATAAAATAAAATTTTGAAATTTTTGAAGATTGCATATTATACTATTAAAGGATTAAAGTTTTCAAGATATGCCGCTTTCTTAGGAGCTTTTTTAGTCTTATTTGGTATTTAAACGTTATCATTCAATAATTTAAAATCAATTTATATTATCGGTAATATTAATATATATCAATTATACATCACTAATTATTAAAATTAATAATAATAATAAAATTCATTATAGAAAATGCTTTAACAACTCAAAGCAGGTAATTTTATTGAATATGTATTTAAATAGCATAAGATATTTTAAGGTATTTAAATAGCATAAGATAATAAAGTAGAATTTATTAATTGCAAAATAATTATTATATTATACAATAGATTGATTCTTTTGGATTCACAATTAATTTTATTTGCTTCTTTCACACTTTTATCATGGGTTAATTTTTATGCTAATAAAGATAGGTTAATATTGTCCTAGTTCGATATATAAATTTAAAAAACAAAAAAATAAAATAAAATAAAATTAAATAAATTATAATATTAAGTAGCATATTTATAATTATAAAATATAATAAAAAATATTTAAATCTTTTATTATATTTTATTCTTATTTCTCTTTATATATATAAAACAAAATAAAAGACCATGGTCATTTGATTGGTGGTATTGGTTAACTGGTACAGGTGTTGGGTAAAATTTTTTTTTTTTATTTTTTGAAATTTGAAATAAAAACAATTAATAATTTAAATATATAAATATATATATATAAATTTTAATTGTTTAAGCAATTATTTATTAATTATATATATATATATATTCAGTTTAGGTCTTACTTTTAGGTATTTTCTTTTGGATATAAATATTTTTAATGCTATTAATATTGGAAGAAGTTACAATAATTAACTTACAATTCAATATATATATATATATATATATATATATTTTTTTTTTTTTCTTTTGGCAAAATTTTATTATCATAGTGTCAAATGGATTGGTATATATAAATTAAGATTAAAGTATTAACTTAAATGTTAATATACATATTAATATATTAGTTATCATAAATATTTTTATATTAAAAGGTCTTTTTATCATTGCAACTATTGGATTGGCTACTATTAAAGATTTATGGGATATTTTAGGAGATATAGATATACCAATGGTAATACATATATAAATGTCGTTTTTTTTTTTTTTTTTTTTTTTTTTTTTGTTGTTGTTATTGTTATTATTGTTGTTATTGTTATTTATTTTATTATTTCTATATATATATATATTATTATTATTATCGTTTTATTAATAATATTTTCCTTTTTTAAATTCTATACAAAAAGATTTCTGTTATTAAGCATTTCTTAGCAAGAGCTCTTTGCTTAATTGTTATTCCATTAAGTTTATATGCATTTTTCTTTCAAATTCATTTTTTAATCTTATCCAATAAAAGTGTTGATGCTGATTTTTTATCACCTGAATTCCAAGCATCTTTTAAGGATTCCAATACCGAACCTACTTTTTATGATGTCGCTTATAACTCTAGAATTTATATTCGCCATGTCAATACAGATGGTGGTTTTCTTCATTCTCATGAACATAATTATCCAAATGGTTCTAAGCAACAACAAATTACACTTTATTCATATGGTGACAGTAATAGTGAATGGTTAGTTTTGCCTGTAAGAGATGATGAAAATAATAAAAATGGTCAAAGCATAAAAAATGGTGATACAATAAGACTTCAACATGTACTAACTGGTAAAAGATTACATTCACATAAAATTAGGTAATAGTTTATTCTAACTCTGTTTATATATATATATATATTTTATTTATTTTATTTTATTTTATTTTATTTTATTTTATTTTATTTTATTTTATTTTATTTTATTTTATTTTATTTTATTTTATTTTATTTTATTTTATTTTATTTTATTTTATTTTATTTTATTTTATTTTATTTTATTTTATTTTATTTTATTTTATTTTATTTTATTATACAATTTATTTATTATTTATTTATTTATTATATATATGTAATGCTTAGCGCACCAGTGACAGAGGATGAAGATCAAAATGAAGTTTCAGGTTATGGAGGATCTGGAATTTTAGATCCAAATGATGATTGGGTTATTGAAATTTATAACGGTCGTAACAAAGAATCATCCAATTATGTTAAAACTTATGAAACGACTTTTCGTTTAAGACATAAAGAAACTGGCTGTTATCTTTTCAGTCATCCAGTTCAACTTCCAGAATGGGGTTTTGAGCAACAAGAAGTTACTTGTGGTTTTAATGTATTGAAAGCTAATACTCTTTGGCGTATCGAAAAAAATATGAATGATTCCTGTAAATATTGAAATAATTTTTTTTTATATTTTGATTAATATATATTTATATTTATATTTAATTTTATAATTATATTTATATTTATATTTATATTAATATTTATATTTATATTTATATTTAATTTAATAATTATATTTATATTTATATTTATGTTTATGTTTATATTTATATTTAATTTTATATTTATATAACAATTCTTTTTATTTCTATTTATTTATTAATTAATTTATTTATTTATTTATTTATTATTAACAATAATACTTCAATATTTGATATGAACAATAAAATTCATTACAAAAGTTAATGAAAAATCAAATAAAATGATTAAACCAAAGCCTTTAAGTTTCTTTAATAAATTAATTGAACTTAACGTGGTTATGTTTAAAGTCAATAATGGTAATTTATTATAAAAATAGTAGTTTTTATTAAATTCAATATATATATATTCATAATATAATTATTAAAAAAAAAATAAAAATAAAAATAAAAATAAATAAATTTCAAACTCTAACTTTTTTTCTTTATTTAATATATAAATATAATAATAATAATAATAATAATAATAAATAAATAAAAATAAAAATTGATAGAATTAACGGGTACCCATCCATATGAAAGTAGACCATTAGATTGGCCAACACTTAAAAGAGGTATATACTATTTCATTTCCTTTTTTATTATTATTATTATTATTATTATTATTATTATTATTATTAGTCACTTTATAAAAAAATTTATTATATATTTTTTATAATATACATACCTGTTATTATTATCATTTTAATAATTTTTAATAATTTTTTTAATATTTTAATAATTAATTTATAATAATTAATAGGTATTAGTTTCTGGAATGGTAAAAATAGTAGATCTATTTATTTAATTGGTAATCCTTTTGTTTGGTATTTAGGTTCTTTTTCAATTGGAATATTTATAATATATTTTATTTCATTTACATTATTTAAACAAGCTAAAACTGCTTTACCTAAAAGAAGTAAATATTAATTATTAATCATAAAAAAAAAAAAAAAAAAAAAAAAAAAAAAAAAAAAAAAAAAAAAAAAAAAAAAGAAAAAAGAAAAAATCTATTAAAATAATAATAAAAATTAAATATTATTAATATATTAATTATATTAAAACTTATTAAATTAATATACATATATATTCTTTTTATATTCTTTTTATTTTTTCATTATTTTTTAGTTCGTAAAATTCTAATTAAACTTGCTTATCCAGGAGGATTGCTATTTACTGCTTGGGCAACCCATTATTTCCCATTCTTCCTCATGGGTCGACAACTATATTTACATCACTATTTACCAGCACTTTATTTTTCTATATTAATGTCTATTATTTTTATTGATGCTTTACTTTTAAATCATTTCAGACAACCATTAACCAAAATTATAATAGTTGCTATTATATCATTTATTACTATGATTGTTTTTAGAAGATATTCAGCATTAACTTACGGTACAACTATGAGTCGTAATCGTTGTCTCTCATTAAAACTGAAGGATACCTGGGATTTTGATTGTTATACATATCCATCATAATTATAATAAATAAATAAAATAAATAATAGGAAAAAAAAAAAAAAAATATATATATATATATATATATAATATATGATATTTGAATATATAAAAATTTTAACTAATCATAATTATAAATTATAAGTATTTTTTACAATAATCGTACATTGAAATATTTAATTTATATAATATTATAAAAAAAATTAAAAAAAAAAAAATTTATATAAATATAAATAATAAAAGAACAATAATACTATTTAAGCAAATCTAAAAAAATATATATATATATTATTATTATTAGTATAAATAATTGAAAAAAAAAAAAAAAAAAAAAAAAAAAAAGTATATATATATATATATTTTTATTATAAATGAAGAAAATAATAATTTCAATAATAATAATAATAATAAACAAATAAAATAGAAAATATATATATTCTTAATGCTTTAAATTAATAGTAATAAAATTATTTAAAAATTAAGAAACAAACAAAAAAAATATATATATATATATATATATATAATATTTAAACAAGAAAAAAAAATTAACCAATTTTTTTTTTTATATAAAACTTTATTAAAGTTTATCAATAAAAAAAAGAGTAAATTAATAAATAAATAAAATAAATAAATAAAAATACAATAATAATAAAAATATTTTAAATATTATTTATTTTTATATATATTAATATGTATAATTTAATTTTAAATAATGAAAAATTTAAGCTAGTTATAACATTTAAATAACTTTAAGTGAAAATATTGATTATATGATGAGTTTTACTATCTTTTTTATTTATTTATTTATTTATTTAAATTTACCAAAAATTTCATTTCATTCATTGATATTGATTTATTATAATTAAATAAATCTATAACTAATAGGAATCTAAAATAATATATAATATGTATATGTTTATATATTTATATATTTATTTATATTAATTATATCCAAATAAAGCTACAAAGTTAAATTAATAATAAAATAAAAATATTATCAACATATAAATAAAAATAAAATAAACATAAAAAAAAAAAAAAAAAAAAAAAGATATTATTTATTTTAATAGTTGAATAACAATTTAAATATATATCAAATTAAAAAATAAAATTTTACTTAAAATAGCCTATGTTATTCAATAAAAGTAATATAGAAAGGATTCATTAAAATCATTTCTGAAATTATATATATAATTTAAATAATAATAATAACTTACCTATTACCATTGTTCATATTGTAAAATTACTTAAAAAGTTAAATTTAAAAAATAAAAAATATATACAATAATTAGATCATATATTTATATATAAAAGTATTTTAACTAAACTATATTAATATAATAATAAATATACTAATCTTTTACATTAAAATTTATTAATTTTACAATCATTTTTAATTTTTTAAATATATTATTATTTCAATTATACAAACAAATTACATTTTATTAGTTTATTTTCATTTTTCATATTTACCAAAAAAAAAATGAAAATATTGGAAACAAAAAAAAAAAAAAAAAAAAAAAAAAAAAAAAAAAAGAAAATCTCTGAAATTTCAAAAAAGATTTTACTAAGTAATTTTTAAATATTAATACGTAAAAATATAATAATTTTAATTTATAATAATTTATAATATATTAAATATATTATTATAATTATTATTACATTTTTAATTACATTACGTAAATCTAGTTTTGATATAAATTAAATACATGATTTTATAAATTGTTTATAAATATTTAAAGTCCATAAAAAATTATGGAATACTTCAGAAAATTAGAATAAACAAATAATATTCTTACAAAAAAAACATGTATATATTAGAATTCTATTATTGGTCAATTATTAAATTTAAAAGCATTTTCATATAGAATGTATAAATTATAATATTAAAATTTATAATCAAAAAATTTTTTAATTGTAATAAATATTATGAAATGTTAGATTAATCCTTATTAATTATTTGTTTACTCTTATTTTTATTATTACAGATTAATAATTTAAATGTAAAATTTAATGATAAGCAATTGTTGAATATAACTTTTTCAATTTTATAATTCATTTAATTATTTATTATTTAAACAACTAGGGGATCTTACATTAATTAATTATTATCTTTTTCTTCTTTTTATATATATATATATATATCTTTCAGTTTTTTTTTTTTTATTTATTTGTATCATTTATCAATGATTTAAAAATGGTCAACTAGATTTTTTCATAAATTTTAATATAAAATATTATATTGTGTATAAATATGTGGTAAACTCATGTTGCTAATTTAAAAAGAAATATCTTTTTTTTTATTTAAATTTTTTACTTTATATATATAAAAATAATTTTGAATGAATGATTTTCCATGTAATACGAATAAATGTTTAGAATAATAATTTAAAATATAATTAGATTATCAATATATTTTAAAAATGAATAATATTTCATATAAATATGTATCAAAAATATAACTTATAGTCCTTTAAATATATACAACAAATATTTTTATCTTTATTTTAATTTAATTATTACTTATTTAAAGTAATGTTTTTTTTATAATCGATGCTTTTTTAAAATATTTCTTTTATTGTTATTATTTTAAAAGCTTTTATTGAAAATCTCTTTTATTATATTATTTATTAAAATTATCATATTTTAAAAAATATAAAAATAATATATTATATTTTTATTTAAATAAATATAATTAACTTATAATATATTATTTATATTATATATATGTATATAATTGATTATTTGTTTCTGGTTATTTTTATTTTTTTTTTTTTTTTTTTAATTTAAAATAAAAAAAAAATTACAATAGAAACAAAACTTATTAAAAAATTGTAAATAATATGCTAAAATTAATATATTAAAAAAAAATCGAAAATGGTCTAATATATTTGTATATATTTTATAAAAATTTAAAAAAATTTACATAAAAGAATAAAAATGAAGTAATTATTCAGTAAAAAAAAAACCAAATTGATAAATTATTAAATAATTTATCAATTTGGTTTTTTTATATTATGTACTTCCAAAAAAATAAATAAATAAATACATAAATAAAAAATAAATAAAATAATAAATAATTTATATATATATATATATATTTTTTTTTTTATTTTAATTTTTATTTTTTATTTTTATTTTTATTTTTATTTTATGATTTATTAATAATACATTTTTATTTAATAAAATTAATTATTTACGGAATAGAATGCTTTAAAAAAAAAATTAATAATAAAGTTTATATAAATTTTAAAAACAATTTTTCTATTTATGTAATTAATATATTATTAATTAAAACTTATATACATTCATACATTTATTAATTATTTCTTGTTTTTTATTAAAATATAACAAATTGAATTAAAAAGAAAAAAAAATAATAATTAATTTTATATATAATAAATTAAATTAAATATTTATTATTTTTTATATATATAATTAACGGTGATTCCATTTTATGTTATGCTTACAATTTACATTAATAATTTTCACGATATAACAAATCGTATTAATAAGATTATTTTTATATACATAAAAAAAAAAGATATAAATCGAATATAGATCTTTCCATATAACAAAATATATTATATCTGTCATATGATTATGATATTATTAATTAATTAAAAAACCATGTCAACTTTTAATTTTTTTTTTCCATATATATATAAATTACTTTGTTTTTTAACATTTCAATCGTTCAATAATATATATAAAATATTACAATATATTAACAATATATTACTTGTAATAAATTTAAACTATAAAATTTTATTTAATAAAATCAATCTAGTTTATAATTTACTATAGAATTAGATATAAAAAGTTTTTTTTTTTAGATTTTATAAAGAAAAAAAATAAAAAATAATATTAATAATATTAGCAATAATAATATTAATTTATAAAAATGATAGTATAATAATACCAGTAATAATGATAATAATAATTTTTAACAGTATATATAATATATAGTATACTATGGAATAAAAAAAAAAGGCAAAATTAATTTTACTAAATAAGTGGTGTGATTAAGTTCATCATTAATTTTTAAATATTAATTTAGGTTATGAGCTATAAATGTTTAAAATTTTTTATTTCTATTATATGAAAAAGGAAAAAAAAATTTTTTTCCTTTTTTAAAAGATTAATATATAAAATTATTTTCTTATTCAAATTGTCCTTTATTATATCTTCTTTTATTTTAGTCCTCAATATTAACTAAAACAATTTATTTATTATTGAATTGAAAAAAAAAAAAAAAAAAAAAAGAGCCAATGCAATAATAAATAAATTGTTTATTATTTATAATAATAAATAAATTTACAAGAATTTATAAAATAATAAAGTGTTTCATATTTCATCAAAATATAACTATTATAATTTATAATAAATTTTATTAATTTCCATATTATCCATATTATAAAATAAAAAGTTCGAAATTTTAGACTATTTTTTTTTTATTCACCAATTAATTGTAATACTATAGTATAATTATAAATATAATATCCAATTTTTAAAACATCTATTTTGTTTATATATTATTGGGCCTTGTGATTATTATGTTCAAATAGAATAAACGATAGAACATTTGAAAACATTTTATTAAACTTTAATATTTTTAATAATTATATTATGTTTCAATTAATATCTTTTTTTTTTTTTTACAAAAAATGTTTTATTGTATAATAAAAAAAAAATTACTAAATCATTAAATACTCTGAATATTGCATAATAAAAAAATTACTAGATCATTAAATACTCTGAATATTGTATAATAAAAAAATTACTAAATCATTAAATACTCTGAATATTGTATAATTAAAAAATTACTAGATCATTAAATACTCTGAATTTTTGTTATTCTAATATAAATATATATATATATATATATATATATCGTTATCAATAACTTTTTATTGTATAAAATAAAATAAAATAATCATTAAAAAAATGCGATAAATAAATAAATAAATATTTAAAAATATAATACAATAAACATGGAATTTGCCATTAATTTGATAGATCAAAAATAATAAGAGTTTTTTTTTTTATTTAAATTTAAAGTAAAAAAAAAAGGTCCTTAAAATTATACATATTATTCATTTTAATAATATATATAATTTATAATGATTAAAATGAAAGAGTATTTCTAAATTTAAGTTTTTTATAAATATGAATAGTATACAATATTCAATAGTAACTGTCATTTTTATTATTATTCTTAATTCACTTCTTTTTTTTTTTTTTTGGTTATTTAATTATAATAAATTAAATTTCATTTTAATACTGTTTCACTTATTTTTTGTTAAATGTAATATATTTATATATTACATTTAACAATATTCAATAAATATTGCATAATAAATTTATGGGTAACTTATAATTTTCAAAGTTTTTATAATGTAATATGTGGTTAATTTTAAAATATAAACATTGAAATTTTAAATTTATATCTTGTTAATATAAATAATATTTATTTGGTTTACTATTGATTTAATTATCTCACTATTTTAATTGTTTTAACATTAAATATATATATATAAAAAATATAATATATAATATATTATTAATTTTTAAAAAAATAATTAAAGTTTTAAATTAAAGAGTAATAACTAGTTTTAAAATTTTTTTCCAATTAAATTTCTTTTTATTTCTATTAATATATTAATTATATTATAATAATTTATTATTAGATATTATTATATGAAATATTTATATTATATATAACAATATATTAATTTTTTTTTAAAATTTTAAATTATAATTAAAAGAAACGAAATAGAAAAAACAAATAATTTTTTATTATAAAATGTTAACATGTTTACTTTTAATAATATATACTTCACTTTAAAACATGATAATTAATATTTATTAATACATACAACTATTTTTTTTATTCTTCAAATTATAAAAAATTAAAAATATAAAATCAAACTATATAGCATTGCTATTAATATTAATATTTTTAATTTAAATATTATAGTATTTATAATAAATAGTAGGAATTAAAAATGAATATTAAAAAAAAAAAATCATTTTTAGCAATTTTTTAAGTTCTAGCATAAAAAGCCGTTATTTTACGTTTTGCTAAGACACTTCTCTAATTTAAAAATAATAGTAATAATAAAAATAGTAATAAAATTTAATAATAAAAATTAAATATTAGTAAATAAAATACTAGGTAATAATAATTTCATCTTTAATTAATAGTATACCGTTGAAAATAAAAATTAGATTTTTTTTTTTTCTTTCTCTTTTTTTTTTACTAATTTTATATATATTTTTTTCCTTTTTGGAAATATATTTTTTTTGTTCATTTTTTTTTATATTTTTTTCCATTACATTCTAATTAATATATTTATATATTGATATATTAATTATAATCTATCTAATAAAAAATTATAGTTTTTAAAATTGTAGCTTCAATTTTATTAATTATATTTGAAACAAATTTTATATATTGTAATAATATATTAATATTTATTATAAATAAAAATATTTCAAATATTTTTTTATTATTTTTAAAATTTACAAAATATAAAAAAAATTATTTTTATTGTGGCATCATTAATGAAATACAGAAAATATATTAATTAAAGTTATTCTTAATGAAGACGTAAAGAAATTTTTATAAAAAAAAATATATATACTCTTTAATGAAATAATATACTAATTAATATTAATTAATATATTAGCAAATTAAATAATTTTATTTGTTTTTAATTAAAAATGTTATTGTAACAAAAAATATGAATAATTATTAATAGTATAATAGTTGTGCTTTATAGAAGTGGTCTTTTTAATCTTTTACTAAAATATATGAATATAAATACATTCAATTATAAAAGAATAGTAACACTTAAAATTAAATATTTATCTAATTATAAAGAATGAATTAAAAACTATGACTTTAAATTATTTAAATATTTGTATAAGAAAATATTTTAACAAAATATAATTTTTTTATTACCATGATAAAAATATAATTTTAAATGATACTATTAATACTATTAAATATAGATATATGTTAGATAATTTTATAAAAAAAATTATTAATATTCGAAGATTACTTTTTAAAATAATAAATTATATTATATTAAATAAAATTTCCATTTTTTACTTTTTTTTTAAAAATTGTATTTAAACTATGGAAATATTATTGGTTCTATCTAATTATAATTTTAATGTATTGAATTTAAATTTAATAGATCTAGAATTAATTGATTTATTCAATTAATTTAATTGATTTTATATATTAAATATGTTATAAATTAAATCTTATATATTATCATATATTAATTAATGTATTTAAAGCATAATTTAATGTTTTTTAATTTATATATCACCTTATTTTACTGTACAAAATAAAACTGTATATGTATTTCACATTTTATAAATAAATTTAAATTTGATGTTCATAAATTGTAATGGACTATAATTTTTTTCTTTTTTTATGAGCTTTATACTATAAATTTTTATTCATCTACCCGTTGATATAAAATAATAATTATTTCTATTAATATATAACATATTTAAAGAAAATATGTTATATAGAATTTAAAATTTAAAAGAAAAAAATTAGTATATTAATTTAATTCATTAATATTATCATATTTAAATTACTGTTAAAACATCAATAATTATAAAAATTGAATTAAAGATAGAAAAAAAAATTTTTATAAAACATTTTTTTTTCTTTTTTATTTTGATCTAGAACAAAAAAAATTGGCCATAATTTTATAATCAACCTTTTTTTCTTCTTCAAACTCAATATACAAATATTTTATGGTTATAAATGAGTTTTTGAAATTTAATAATTTTTATATAATAATAAATAATATGTTTGTATTATTTGTATATTATAAATTATACTTCTTCATATAAAAATTTTTACTTTTCATTATAATAAGGTTAATTTTTAAATTTTGTCTTTTTTTTTCTATATTTTCCTTTTTTTCCTCTTTTCTATTCATTTCTTCAGGCATTTTTATTTTTTTAAATTTTGCATACTATCTATCATACAAATTAACCTTTTTGTATATTAATAATTATATTAATTATAAATAATATATATTAAAATATATTGATAAATATAACATATTTATTTATATTAAAATATGATATTTAATTTATTTAATATACAAAAATTACCGTATATTAAACATATTAATATATTTAGGATAAAAATTTTCCAAATAATATATTGATTATATTGTAATATATATTCTATAGTAAATAAAATTAATTTTTTTTTATATAATAAACTATTTTTAAACTGGATAAAAATTTGAAAAGAAAAAAAAATTAAAAAAAAATGTATAATTTTAAAATTTTTATTAAAGATTCAAAAAATATAAATAGGAGTGCTTTTTCCTACAAAAAAATTTTATATATCATTCGCATTTGATAAATAAGAAATTTGTATTATATTCCAATTTTCTAAATTCGACATATTAAATAATATAATTTATATAGTTAAATAATTAAATTGTATATATAATTTATTTCAATTATTTAATTATATATCCTGAAGCTTATTCTTAAAAAAACATTTTGAAAATTATTAATAAAAAAAATTTTTTTAAATCGTAAAAATTTTACATAAATTTTTGATACCTATCCAAATTCTAAGCTCTACGTATTTACAATAAAAATATAATTTTGTTTTTCAAAAGCTACCTTGTATATACTACTTTTTGCTAACAAAGAAATTTAAAACTTTAAAGAAAAAAAAATAAAATTTTAATATTCGTTTATATAAATATATCTGAATAAAATAAATAACTATCTTAATTATTTTATTAAAGATTATAATAATATTATTTTAAAAAAAAAAGAAAAGAAAAGAAAACTATAATTTTAATTTTATTTTTTGTTATTTCGTAATTAATAAATAAATAAATATGTATCGCAAGCAACAAAAATTTGTTATGGTAAGCATTTTATTATTATTATGATACTATTATTATAAATATTATTATAATTATTATTATTATTATTATTAATATCATGATAATAATAATATTAAAAAAAAATTAAATTATTAATTTAAAAAATTTATTTGATATTATGAATCAATATTATTAACCATTAAATAAAAATTAATAATTAATTAATTAATAGGGTCGTGACTTAGAACAAAAGAACTACAGAAGCAAGGCTCAAAAAAATAAAAGCAAGAATCAAACAATCAAAAATGAAAAGAAGGATCTTCAAGATCATCATGATTCCAAGAATATTATTGAAGATAAGTTAATTTCTAGTATTAAGGAAATTATGAGAATTAATTCTCATCCATCTCTTGAATTAAATAACTTAAGTATTGATAATATCAATCAAAGAGTTCGTGAAGCTCAGTATGCTGTTCGTGGTGAGCTTGTTACTATTGCTGATCAAATGCAAAAAGATATTAATTCCGGAAAAAGAACTGATTTTGAAAAAGTTGTTTTTTGTAATATTGGTAATCCACATGCTGTTGGTCAAAAGCCAATTACATTTATTAGACAGGTTCTTTCTCTTGTGGAATATCCAGAACTATTAGAAAATCCTAATGTTCATTTACTTTATCCAGAAGATGTCATTGAACGTGCCAAAGAATATGTTGTTGGTACTAAGAATGGTGTTGGTGCCTATTCTAATTCTCAAGGTTTTGATTTTGTTGTTAAAGATGTTGCTAACTTCATTGAAGCTAGAGATGGTTATAAAGCTGATACTAAAAATATCTTCTTAACTAATGGTGCTTCTGAAGGTATTCAAATGTTCCTTAAAACTATTATTAGGAATAATATGGATGGTGTTTTACTTCCAATTCCACAATATCCACTTTATTCTGCTCTTTTAACCCTTTTGGGTGGTACTAAGGTTAATTACTATTTAGATGAAGCCAATGGATGGGGCCTCTCCACTAAGGAATTAATTAATGCTGTTACTAAGGCTAGAATGAAGGGTATTAATGTTCGTTCTATTGTTGTTATCAATCCTGGTAATCCAACTGGTCAGTGTTTAGAAGTTGAAAATATGAAAGAAATTATAAAGTTCTGTCAAAGAGAAAATCTTATTCTTATTGCTGATGAAGTTTACCAAGAAAATGTTTATATTGAAGGTAAGAAATTTACATCCTTCCGTAAGGTTCTTTTAGATATGGGAGAAGAATACAAGAATGTTCAACTTTTCTCTTGCCATTCCGTTTCTAAGGGATTCCTTGGTGAATGTGGACAACGTGGTGGATACTTTGAACTCAATAATATTGATGGTGAAGTACGTGATCAAATATATAAATTAGCTTGTACTAGGTTATGTCCGAATACCCTTGGTCAATTGGTTGTTTCTATGATGACTAGACCACCAAAACAAGGAGAACCATCTTATGAATTATACCAAAAGGAAAGATCTACAATTCTTAATAACTTAAAGGAACGTTCTATAATGCTTACTAAGGAATTAAACTCTATACCAGGAATTTCTTGTGAAAGACCACAAGGAGCAATGTATATTTTCCCAAAGGTTGAATTACCACCAAAGTTTATTGAAGAAGCTGAAAGATTAGGTAAAAAACCAGATTTCCTTTGGGCTAAATATATGTTGGAGGAAGCTGGAGTTTGTGTTATTCCAGGTTCTGGTTTTGGTCAAAAACCAAATACATTCCACTTTAGAACTACATTTTTAGCAGACCAAGATTCTTTAAGAGATGCAGTTGAAAGAATGAAGGTTGTTCAAGAAAGATTATTAAAGAATTTTTCTTAAATTTTTATATTCACATCTATGTAATAAATAAATAAGTAAAATAAAACAAAATTAATGGTAATAATCTTTGTAAAGTAAAAAAAAAAAAAAAAAAAAAAAAAAAAAAAGGAGAATATTATATAAATTAAAATATAATATATATTATTTTTTATATAATATATATATATTTTTTTATTTTTTTTTTTTTTTTTTAATATATCATTCTTTTTTATTTTATTTTTTTGTTCTCTTAAATATTCAATTATCATTCGTTCTATATGTTTTTAATATTTATTATAATCAAAAAACTATCCTTTTCCAAAATATTTTATATTCAATCTTTAACATTTTTTTAATTTTTTTTTATTAATTATAAAAAAATAAAATTATAAAAACATTTATAAAAATAGAAAAATACATTAAAAAAAATATAAAAATATAAATAAAAACTTCAATATAAATAAAAAAATAAAAATAAAAATAAAAATTAAAATAAAAATAAAAATAAAAAAATAAAAGTTCAATTTTTTTTAATATTTACTATTTATATTATAATTGTATTATTCTATAAATTTTTTTTTTTTTTTTTTACAATTCATTTATATACATATATATATATATATTTGAATTATGAAAAATAGTATTTATAGTAATGTTAATAATAGTATTGAAAATAATGTGTATATTGATTCTAGTGTGTGTGAAAAAGTGTTTAATTTCCTTCTTGGAGGTCGAAGTATTAATAACAGTACAAGGGAATGGAAGGATCTATTTAAGTGCCAGATGAAATCAGGTGCTTATTCTAATACACCATTCTTGTTGGTTGCTGCAGCTCTTCTTCAATCGATTATACCTATTGCTATTGGCCAGCAATAGTCTTTGTTCAATAGGTTCAAATCGAATCGTACTACTACTACCAAGAGCGTCAATGCTGAAGAAACAGTAAGACAGGCCAACAGGGCTAGCGCAACCAATGAAGATCATAATTTTGTATCTTATAAATTAGGATTAACATTGCGAAGTCAAAATTAATTATTATACTTCAGTATAATAATGCCCTTGTGAAGTCTTACAAATATTAATTAAATGAAACTAGAATATATTATACCATTATTTTATTTTATTTTGTGTTTTATTTTTTGTTTATTTTTTTATCTTTTTTTTCTTTTATTACATGTATTTTATCATATATTTAATTAATAAAGATGATGAAGCAAGTTTACTGCTGTTAAAAAAAAAAAAAAATGATTTCAATAATTACTTTAATAATTTTTCTCTTTTATTTTCATTGTATTCCATTAACTTTACTTTTTAATTTTTACTTTTTAATTTTTATTTTTTTTTTTATTTATTTTTTGTATTTATTTTTAATTTACATTAATATATAATCTTTATATATTTATAATATATTTAAATTGTAATAAAATATATATATATATATATATAAGATCATTTAAAATAAATACATAAATATAAATAATTTAGTTTTTTCATATAAATAATTTTTTTTTTTTTTTTTTTTTTTTTTAGATTAATATAATTATTTTATTTTAAATACTACTTAATAAATTATTGACTTTTTGACTATTATTATTTTATTATTATAATAGACTATATTCATTTAATATATTTAATATATATATATATTTTTATTTTTTAAATATATTTTTTTTAATATTTTAAACATTTATGGCTTTCTTTATTTGTTCAATATCATGAAGAATAGTTTCATTATGTTTATCAAAGTTTAATGCTTCAGTGTAATCATTTAACGCTTTATATATAAAATTTTATTATAATTAAATAATAATAATAATTATAATAATAATAATTTTAATAATAATAATAATAATAATAATAATAATAAAATAAAAATAAAAAAAATTTAGTAAATAATTGTTAAAAAAAATATATATATATATTTCTATCTTTTCTATTATTATTAAATATTTTATTGTTTATTTAATATTTTATTGATTATTAAATATTTTATTGATTATTCAATATTTTATTGATTATTCAATATTTTATTAATTATTCATTATTGATAGTCTATGTATATTTACCTTCTTGATATTTTTTATTAGCTACTTGAGTGGCCCCACGACGTATTAATAATTTCATGAGAGCTAATTCATGAGCTCTAGTAAACGGTACTCGAATAGGTTCTGCATTATTAGCCCCATGATCAAATTCATCCTTTATTGATTTTAGAGTAGTAATAGCTTTATCACAGTCTTTCATACATTCTTCATATTTCTTTAATTTAAGATAGCAAGCTGAACGATTTGATAAACATCTTATTTTGATTATTATGATCATTATTATAATGATGATGATGATTATAATTAATAAATAGGAATAAAAGATAAAATATTTGTGATAAAAAAAATATATATAAATAATAATGATAACAATGAAATAAATTTTAATTTATTATAATAAAAATAATACTAAAAATAGTAATAATGACAATTATAACAATAATAATAAATTAAATTATAATTTTTTTATTAATATTATTATTTACCCAATATTTTCAGGTTCTAATTCTAAAGCTGAAGTATATGCATTAATAGCTAAACATAAATTATAAAAAATAAAAAAATAATACAAAATTAATTTTTTTTTTTTTTTTTTTTTTTACCTATTAAAATAAAATTTATTCACATGTACTATATTATAGTATATTATTTATATTGATTATTACCTCCTTCATAATCTTCATGTTTATAGAAAATATTTCCTTTTTCCTTTAAGAAGATTGCTTAATAATAAAATTATATATAAATATATATATTATTTATTATTAATTATTTAATTAAAAAAAAAAAAAAAGGGTCAAATATTATATAAAAAAAAATAATTATAATTATTATTTATATTATTCCCTTTAATTATATTTTTTTACTTTCAAAATAAAAAAGAAAAAAAAAATACTAACCACTTTCTTCTTCTACACCCTTAGAATCATGTAACTTATCCAAAGAAGCTTTAATAGCTCTTTGTCTTTTCATATGATTTCTATATTTTTCTATATAAATTAATTATAAATATTATAATATAAAAAAAAAAAAAAAAAGTTAAAACCAAATTATTTTCATATTATCTTAAAATTTTTTTCTATTATTATTATTATTATTATTATTATTATTATTATTATTATTATTATTATTATTATTATTATTATTATTATTATTATTATTATTTATTTATTTATTTATTTATTTATTTATTTATTTATTTATTTATTTATTTATTTATTTATTATCTTTATTTTCTTTATTTACCATCTTCAGATTCACGAGCCGCTGTTGGACGATCACGTGGAGTAAACGTAATATTAATTTTTTGATTGAAAGCTCGTGGTGGTGGTAGAGTTCTTTCTTCTGTTTTAACTGATTTATAATATCTTTTACCAAGTTTCTGTAACTCTTTCTCTTTTCTTTGCTCCATTTCCTTTTGAACTTTTGCTTGAATAGCTTCCATATCAAATTCATCATCATCCTCATCAGAATTAAAATCCGAAATCTGTAAAAAAATTTTTTTTTATTTATATATATATATATTTTTTTTATTTTTATATTTTATAGTATTTATATATATGTTTGTTTTTTGTTTATTATTATTATTTTTTTTTTTTTTTTTAAATAAAAATTTTTAATAATTATTATTAAATTAATAGATTTTTGTTGATGATTATGATTTTTATGGATAATACATATCGTAATAAATATATATATTTTTTTTTAATTATATTTATGATTTTGAATTTTGTTATTGTTGTTGATAATTTAAATTCATTCATAAAAATATTTATTTATTGTTTTTTTATAATTAAAGTGTTTTTTAATTTTTTTTTTTTTTTGTAAAAGTATAATTAATTTAAAATATATAATATTATATATAGTATAAAAATTATATAAAATAAAAAAATAAATAAATAAATAAATATTTGTTAGTATATCATAGGATTAAATTAAATAATAAATTATTAGCCATAAATTATAAATTATGCTAATTAATGATAATAAAATATATTATATTTTATTATAAAATTAATCATAATAATAAAATTTTTATAAAATAATATATATAAAATAAAAATAAAAATATAACTAAAAAAAAAAAAAATAAAAAATAAAAAAATACGTCTTCTAAGACTTCTCCCTTAAATACATTAACTGTATCTTTTTGTTTTTCTTCTGTTATTTGATCCTGTAGTACAGTTTTATCTTCTTCAGTAGTTACAGGATTATTTTCTTCTGTTTTTTGAACTTCTGTTAATCTTTCCCATTCATGTTCTGGTTCTTTTTCTTTTTCTTGTTCTTTTACACCTTCATCATTATTTTCATTTGTGTCAGTGGAAGAATTTTTTATTGTTTCATCCTTCTTACTTTGATTCATTTTTTCTCTTCGTCTTTTCGCTAAAGAATCTACTTTTTCATCTTGTTTCATAAAGTCTTGAATTTCATTTGATTCTTCTTCATTTCCCCATGGATTAATATCCACTTCTGGTTCGTCTTCTGCATTATATTCCATAACGCTATCATGATCGCTCCAAATATCAACATTTGCTTCTTCTATATCTTCTTCATCACTATCGATTTCTCTTATTCTACCTTCATCATTATCTTGATATCTTCTTCTAGAATCAACAAAATTACGATTATGTTGTTTTTCATTGTCTATCCATGAATATAAATCTTTCTAATGAATCCAATATTTATTTTATTTTTATTTTGGTTTTGGTTTTTATTTATTTTTTTTTTTTTTTGCAGTTTATATAATATATATTTATATATATATTCATATTTTTAAATATAAAAATACGTATTTTTTTTTTTTTTTTTTTTTTTGGTTTTGGTTTTGTTTTGTTTTGTTTTAGTTAATGTTAATTTTATTAATATAAATAAATATATATATATATATATTATTATATTAAATATGTTATATTGATATATTAATATGTTAATATTTATAATATTATGATATTATGATAGTTTTATAATAAAATTATTTTAATGTTTTTTTTTTTTTTTTTAAGTTCTTTTGTTTTTCTTTATATATATATTTATATATATATCTTTTTATATATCATTACTTTAGCTTCTTCAGCTGCTCTATTTTTAATATCTTTAATATTTTCTCTTTCTGCCTTTTCAACATCCATTTGTTTTTGAACCATTTCCCTCTTTTGATTATTTAAGAAAATTCTTTTTTGTTTTTTTTTCTTTTTTGTTTTTTTTTTTTTTTTGTTTTTTTTTTTTTTTTTGTTTTTTATTTATTTGTTTTATATAATTTTTATAATTTATAATTTTATTCATTTATATATAATAATTTATTTTTTTTTAAATATATATATATATGTTATATAAAAATACAAAAAATACAAATATATATACATTATATTATTTATTATTGAAATTATATACCAATGATAATTAAATATATATATATATATATATATAATAAAATAATAAAATTAAAAATACAAAAGATAAATATATTAATTTATAATTTGAAATATAAATTGATATTTGTTTTAAACGATAAGATATATGTGTGTTAGTAGCAACACCAATAATAATAATTAAAAAATATTTTTTGTTTAAATTACTTCTTCCTCTTTTTTCAATGATCTATCAAATGCTTCATTTCTTCTATTTTTAATAAATTCTTTATTTTCTGGCTTATTACTTTCTTCATCTGTAAATAATGAAGCTCTACCCCATATTTTTGGTGTTTCCTATTAAATAATTGTATTATTATTGTTATTATCATTTTATTTTTATTTTTTTTTTTTTTTTTTGGAATAAATTTTTAAAAAATAAACATATATATATATATATTAAAATATAAAAAATGATTAATTATTTTTACAAAAACATAATGATAAATAATTAAATATGAATAAAATATATATATAAAAAAATCCTTATAGTTTATTTATAATCCAGTTTAACTATAATAACAACATATTTTTTATGATAATGAACTATAATATATAATTTTTTTTTTTTTTTTTTTTTTTTTTTAGTTTTCTAATACTTTTTTTATGGAAATTTTAACATCTGTTTGTGAAATATTTGCAGAAGAGGTATCTTCGTCAACTTTTTCAAAGAAATCAAGTTCAAAAAAAAATGGATTTATATTAATTTTTAAATAACTATCGTTACCTATTATTTTATATTCAGTTTCATTAATAACAATATATATTTTCATTTCATTCAAAAATATATATATATATATATAAATATATTATATATGAATTAAAATACAAAAAAAAAAAAAAAAGGTTTTTAGTAAATAGATATAGATAGATATATTTATATAATTATATATATATATATATATATTTTTCTTTTTTTTTAGTTATCGTTTATTGTCTTTTAATATCATACTATAAAAACAAATTATTTTAAATATATACTTTTATTATAAAAATAAAAAAAAAATAAAAAAAATAAAAAATAAAAAATAAAAAAAAAATTAATAATAAAAAAAAAAATTTACAATAAATATCAACATTTTTAGGACTCTTTCCATTAAGTGAAACTGTTAAATAAAGATGTTCTTCATCTTCTTGAAACTCATAGTCTTTTATTAAAATTGGCATTTTCTTTTTTCCTTTTTTTTCCTTTTTTTCCTTTTTTTTTTTTTTTTTTTTATACTTTATATTTTAATTTTTTTATCAATAATATTAAATAATGAATAAATAAGAATAAATAATAATTAATAATAATTAAATAAATAAATGATGAATAATAATGAATTATTATTATATTTCTTTTATATATAATTTTATTTCAAAAAATTTAAAAAAAAAAAAAAAAAAAAAATAATAATATTAATAATAAAAATAAAAAGATTTATTTTTTTTTTTATCAAATATATAATTTATTAAAAAAAAAAATAAAAATTTAATATATAATTTCAATTTCCGACTTTAAATTTAATTTATTATTAGTTAATAATTATAAATTAATAAATGAAATATAAAAAAAAAAAATACCTTAATTTTGTGTAACAATATATATGATTTAAAAAAAATAAAAATAAAAATATAAATAATTTATTTATTTATTTATTTATTTATTTATTTATTTATTTATTTATTTATTTATTTATTTATTTATTTATATATAATAATTAAAACAAATTTATAATTTTTGACAATTTTTTTTTTTTTTTAAATTAACTTTTATTTATTTATATTTTTATTTGTTTTGATTGTTCCTTTTTTTTTTTTTTATTATTATTATTATTATTTTTAACTATTGTACTTATTTTTATTTATTTACTTATTCATAAAAAATTTTAAAAAGTTCTATTATAAAAATAATAATAATAGTAAATGTAAATCGTAAATCAATAAAAAGAAAAATAGATATATATATGATTTATTTATTTTTAAAAAAATTTTTTCTTTTTTTATTTATTATTATTACTATTATTTATTTTCAATTTTATTAAAAAATTAATAATAATAATTTGAATAAAAATACTAAATGGGTAATAAAATAAATATATCCAATTTTATGATTAAAAAAAAAAATGTATATACTATTTAAAAAATTAAATTTATATTAAATATAAACATATATATTTTTATTCCCTATTCAATTTCTGTTCCCCATTAATTTCTATTTCTAATATATATACATTTATATATATATTTTCAAATAAAAAACTTTTTTTTTTCTTTTATATTATTATTTTTATCTTAATTAATATTATTATAAATAAAAATAATAATAATAATAATAATAATAATATAATAACAATAGTATACTTTTTTAAATAAAAAAGGCGAATTTTTAAAATAAAAGATTAAATTATTAAGAAATTATGATTTTAAAATAATAAAAAAGGATTATTTATAAATGAAAAAATAAACGTATAATTAAAAAAAAAAAAAAATTATATATAAATTATTTTGGTTTGGATAAAGTATATCTATCGTAAGTGACATACATAAGTATTATTGTAATATCATCAATTTTTCTATTGATTTATTTATTATTATTTAAAAAATATATTAATAAATGATAAATATATTAATAAATGAATTTTATTTATATTTAAAAAAAAAAAATAAAAACAAAAATATAAAATTGTAAAAAAAAATATTATATACAATATATTTTATAGATAAAAATTATTAAAATAATAATATATAATTTAATAAAATAATATTTACCCTCCAGAATAATATTGACCTGCATTATTAAATTTTTTTGAAAATGGACTTTCTCTATACCAATCTTGGGAATATTTTTTAGCTTGTTGAGTTAATTGGAAAGATAGTCCAGAAAGTACTTCATTAGTATCCTTCTCCCATTTTAAATATTCTTCTCTATTTTTAACTTCAGCTTTTCTTTCCTTAATATCATTAATTTTATCTTTTAGTATATTTATTATATCTTCATCATACATATTATCCCATAGGCCATCAGTACCCATAACAATAACATCACCTTCTTCTACAGTTAATTGATCATCATAAGCGTCATGAGGGGTATTTTGTAAATAAGCAACTGAGGTATCTGGAATAATTGATAATTGATATGGAGCATTGAAGTAATGTTGTTGTTCTTGAGTTTTGAAAATAACTTTATTATCTCTTATAACAGTAAATCCCGAATCTCCTAAATTAGTACTATAAACAATACCTGATATCTTTTTTTTACAAATTATAAATTATATATAAATTTTTGTACAAGAAACATTATTATTATTATTATTATTAGTAGTAGTAGTAATTATATATTTAAATCATAATTAAATAATATTTTTTTCCTTGATTAATAACATTATTATAATTCACACACAAAAAAAAAAAAAAAAAAAAAAAATCATCTTTACCTTATCTAATGTTAAAATGCACGCTGTAGAACTTCCTGCTTTTACTTCTTTTTTTCTTACCACTGTATCATAACCATCAATTAAAATAGTTTTTGGATCTGGCCAATCTTCTAAATATTCTGAAGCTTCCTTGCAAGAGTTCATTAAATCCCATGCAAAAAGACTTGGATCTACTCCAGATTTATTCCATCCACCAACGCCATCAGCAATACCAAAAACCATGAAATTCTTTTGATCTAATTCAAAATAAGCATCTTCACCACAATCTTTTTTACAAATAGCTGGTAAACTAGTTGTACGATAATTCTTTGGTTCATTACAGCATGAATATCTATTATTAACAAAAATTATATTAATTATTTAAATTTATATAATGATTATTATAAATTCAAAAATAAATAAATAAATAAAAATAAATAAAAGAATATAAAAATAATTAAAGAAAAATTTTAAATGGATACAAAAAATAAATGTTATAAAATAAAATAAATATTTACAAAATTTTAAACACATTAGTATGACGATTTTCTAAATCCCCTACTAACGAATCATCACTATGAGTAATACTTGGTGAAGAAACAATAGTAGCTTCAGAATCAGTTTTTTCTGCATCTTGAAGCTTTATCTTAGCAGCATATAAATTATCATTGATATTATCTTTTTTATCGAAGTGACTATCACCTAAAATATCCAATTCATCTATTATAATATAAGTTTTTAATATATAATTAACTTTCATTTTCAAAATTCATAATGTTATTATATTTATATTATATTAATAAAGCATACCTATAGAACCTATTGAACTCACATCACTTTCCGTATCAACATGATCTAAGTCATGTGAAATATCTATTTTTAAGAAAACATATTCATTAATATTTAATTTTAACCGTTAAAAAAATATATGTAAATATTACTAAAAAAAAATGTACCTTCATTAATTTTTGTTTTAGCATCATCTGAATCACCATCACTTTCAGAAAGTACATCTATATCTTCTTGATTATTCGTCAATGAAATGTCTTTAAAGGCATTCTTCTCAATATTTTCATTGATAATAACCGGTTGCGTATTGTCTAAAATTTGGGTTTCTTCAACCATTGTATTATTTTGTTTTCCTAAATGATAAATTTCAACAGATGGTTCAAAAGGTATATTGTTTATATTAAATGTTTTTGAAGTATTATTTAATGTTGATAAATTTTTTGAAATAATATCGTTTTCTTGATATAAAGATTTATTATTTAAATCCGATTGTAAAAATAAAGATTGATTTAAATTATTATTTTGACTTAAATAATTTGCACTTAGAAAAGTTATTGGGGTTTGAATTGATTTTGATAAATTATTATTAATTAATTTTTGTTTTGGAAATACACTTATTAAATCAACTGAATTTAAAGTATATAAGTTATTCCTGTATGTTTGAATATTATTAAATTTATTATACATTGATTTATATGTTTTTTTATTTATTTTTTTTTTTTTATTATTTTTATTATTATTTATATTACTTTTTATTTATTTAATATATTATTCCAAAAATAATAAATAAAGAGTAATAAATGAAACTATTTAATATTTCGTTTCAATTTTAAAAAATTTAATGATTTAGTATACAGTATATATTTTTAAAAATAATATATATATATATATATAATATTTTGTTATTAATAAAATTATTATAAATTAATATATATCAGAACATATTTTTTTTTAATAATTACTAATATTTATATATAAAATTTTTATCAAGATAATTCTATTTATATATATCTATATTTTTATAAACTTTAAACTTTATAATTTTTTTATATTAAAATATATTTATTAATTTATTATATTTATTATTAATAATCCTTTTTGTTTTAATAGTTTATTTATTTTCTATTATTTACTTCTTTAATTCTAAATTTCTTTTATTTATATATTTATTTTATAAAACTATAAATCTTTTTTTTTAATGAATTAACTCTTCACTTATTTATTCATTTATTCATATTTATATTTAATAAATAAATAATTACATTATGTTTTGTTATAACTGTCAAAATGAATAGAGATATTAAATAAATTATTGTTTGTTTATTGTTTTGTTTTGTTTTTCTCTTTTTTTTTTTTTGTATTTTGATTGTTTTTAAAAAAAAAAAATATATTATTAAATTAGCCTTAGCTAATACAAAGAAAATTTAATATATGAATATGTTAAATGAAGATAGGTAATGTTTATTTATTGAATATTAAGGGCAAGAGAAATTAAATTGAAAGTTTAATTATTTTTAATAATAATTATTAAAAATAAACTTTCATCTATAAATAAAATTAATCTCTTTCTTAATAATTTACTTTAATAATAATTCAATTATTATTAATATTTTAATGATAAGGAACCAAAAGAAAAAAAGAAAGTGAAGAAGAAGAAGAAGAAGAAAGAAAAAAAAAAAAAAAAAAAAAAAAGAGAGAAAGAGTGAGAGAAAATATCGCAAAGTAAAAAAATATTAAAAAAAATTTGAAATTTTATAAAATATTAATAACAATAATAATAAAAATTACTGCCTACCTATAAATTTAATTATATAAATAATATTATAATATTATAATATTATATATAAATAGTATATTATATATATATTATTACTATGTTTTAAATTTTTAAAAATTTAATAATAAAATTTTTAAAAAAAAAATTAGTTAATAATAATATAAAAAAAATTAGATTATAAATATTTAATATAAAAATAATAATATTTTAGTATATTTATTGTATATTTAACTTATTGATACAATATATTATATATATTATATTAAAATGATACTTTTATATTTCAAATACATTAAAAACAATAATTATTATTTATCATACTATAAAATAATAGAATTAATATATTTTAATATAATACATAATACATTCATAAATTTTAATATCTTTTATGTTTAATAATTTTAATAATTTTATCAATTGTATATATATTTAAAGTGTATTGTTATATATACAATAAATCTTTATTAATGAAATTTGATTAAATTGGAAATAATAATAAATAATTGAATAATAAATAATAAATAATATAGTTTATTATTTTTATTGTGTTCGTATATAATACATATTAATTAAAATAGTATATGTCATTAATTATTTAATCAATCAATCCTATATTGATATTAAAATATTATTAGGTAATTATTTCCTAAATTTTTTGGGTAAAGTGTTTTTTTAAAAAAAATATATATTTATATAGATATAAACTTTATTTAATAATAAATTTTATTATAAATAGAACAAAAATCTGGAATGAATTATATTAAAAAAATAATAATAAAAAAAGGGAAAATTAAAAAAATAATAAAAATAAAAACTACATATCTTAATAATTAAATAATTGAATAATACTAAAATAATAATACTAAAATAATAATACTAAAGTAATAATAATGGCATAATAATAATAGAATAAATGTATTACTTTTTTTATTATTAATAAATAGATAGTCGAAATTATTTATTTTGTATTTATTTAGCAACAAAAAAAATAACAATAAAAAATAAAAAAACCCTTTATACAAAATATATTTAAATTTCATAATTTTAAGCTATTTATTTTAAATAAAAGAAAAACAGTAATAAGACATATTTTCTTGGCTTATATTTTTTATTCTTTTCAATATTATTAAAATTATTGATAAATAAATGATTAAATAAAAAAAATATATATTTTAAATAAGACTTTGTTAAAATATTTACTTCGTTGTATTAAATATAAATAATAATTTTTTTATTTATTTCTTTTTTCTATATATTAAATATAAATAATAATTTTATGTTTAATATAAATTAAAAATTGAATAGTTTAAATATATTTTAAAAAATAAATCAATTTCAAAAATAATATTATATTCTTATAATAGAAAAAAATTATTTCAATCATTATTATTTTATATTTAATATTTTAAAAAATAAATCAATTTCAAAAATAATATTATATTCTTGTAATAGAAAAAAATTATTTCAATCATTATTATTTTATATTTAATATTTAAGGTTAAATATTTATTTTGCTTTTAATAAATATATTATTATTTTATCATTATTTTTATTTATTTATCATATATTATTTATTTATTTATTTATTTATTCATTCATTCATTCATTATTTTGTGTTTTTATTTACTATATATCATTTGTTACTTATTTTATTATCTATTATTAACTATTAACTATTTTTATTATTTATTTATTTGAAATAAATAAATTAGTATTAACTTCTATCATATTTCTTATTTTGAATAATTAACTGCCCTCCTAATAAAAAAATTTAAATTTCTCTTGAAAGTCATGATAGTCATCATACTTTAAAAACCTTAAAAATTTTAAAAATATTTATTAATTATTAAAAAACTATAAATAATTAATGAACCAAAATTTATATTTAAAAATATCATTGCATAAACTTCTTAATGTTATAGTATTTTGACTCTTAAAATTGTTCTTATGGTTATTTTAACGATATTTTGTTTGCATATATTATAGATAAATTTAAAAAAAAAAAAAAAAAAAAAAAAAAAAGAATTATAAAATTAATAAAAATAATTATTAAAACTTACATAAGTATTTACTCCTATATTTATAACTATTAATTACTAATATTTAAATAAGTCCTTAATTATAAATAAAAAATGTTTTTTAAATTACCATTATTTACGTTTTTAAAATTTTTATCTAAACTATATATAAAAAATTTAAATAATGTTTTATATCCAAATTTTATTTTATTTTTTTAAAACAATTTTATTAAATTTATAAAGGTATTTGACTATATAATATAATACGTATAGTAAAATATATTATATTATATTATATTATATTGTGATTTATCATTAATTTAATTTATTATATTCATAATATTAAATTTTTTTTAATTTAGTATATTCTTTTTTTTTTTCCTTAATGGCTAATTCAACTAGGTTAAATTATAAATTTCCTTTTATAATTAATGAAATAATACTTTATATGGAAATATCTAATTTTAATTATAAATTAGCCTTAATGTTAATAGATTTATTAACAAAACATCTAATCAACAAATAATAATAATTAAAATTTATAGATTTAATTTATATATATTAAAAATTTTTTTGATCTATCTAACTACATATTTTCATATTAATTAATTCATTTACGTGGCTAGCTTTTTTAATTGTACTATACATTTATGGAAATTGTAAATAAAATATATATAAATATGTGCCGTTTAATTCAAATTCTAACATTCAATGTATAATAAACTTTTACTTTTAAAGTACCTATTTAGGTATTATTATTTATATTTATTTATAAAATTTATCATATATGTGATGTTGATGTAAATAAATTATATAATAATATTAATTTTTATTTATTATGAATTTATTAATCTTTTTTTATATTAAAAATTGTATCTATTTATTTTATGCTTTTTTATTTTTTACATTATTATTATTAACAATTTCTATTATTATTATTATTTTATAGTGATTTCTATTATTAATATTATTATTATTATTATTATTATTATTTTATATCGATTTTTGTTATTATTATTATTATTATAATTAATTTATAGCTATTACTATTATTATTATTATTATTATTATTTTTAACTATTTCTATTATTATTATTATTACTATTATTATTATTATTACTATTATTATTATTATTATTATTATTATTATTATCACTACTATCATTATTATTACTACTGTCATTATAATTTCTATTACATATATATATATTTTTTCCTTATATTATTATTATTTTATTAATATTAGTATTTTATTACTATTATTGTTATTATTTTTTATTATTTATTAATACGGTTTTATTATTTATTCTTTTAATTATTATGATATAAATATTTTCATTATTTCTATTATCATAATTTTTTTTAATTACCATTATAATTATATTTATTACTTAACATTAATAAAATTAATATTAATATCATTTATAATATGGGATCGACGTCGTACCGGTATGGCAGTTAATCATACACTTATATTAACATATGGGGGAAACAAAAGTCTTCAGTCTATAAAAAAAAAAAAAAAAAAAAAAAAAAAAAAAAAAAAAAAATTACAAATAATTATATAAACTTTTATTCATATGTATAAAATATATTTTTAATAAGGATAAATTATGTAATAAATGTTTAAATTGAATTATTTATTATTATTTAAGTTATATTCTCTTTGAATCGTACTTTAAATAATTCAATTAATTGAAAAAAAAAAAAAAAAAAAAAAAAAAAAAAAAAAAAATACAAATGCCCTTCATAAAATATTAATAGATAAATTACCAAAGTATTTTGATAAACCATAAAACTTTATTTATATAAAATAAATATATAAATAATGTTTTTTATAATCTACTATACTTTAGTTTTTGAAATAGATAGTATTTTTAGTTTCTAGAATTTCAACAAATTAAATTATTCCAAATATATATTTTCGAACTGTAATATCACTTACAAATTTTTGAATTGAACTATACTACTCTTTTTTTTTTTCATCTTTATAATAAAATTTTAAACCACCTATCATATGAATAGCCTTATTCTAACCAGAAACTAATTTTCTTGTAGACTTCCTACCAATTATAACTCAATTTTATTTAATATGCTTTATTAAATAAATTACCATTTCAATTATAAATTATATAACTCTATTAAATAATTTATTGAACTCATATTATCGTTTGCATAGTTGAAACAAAAATTTTCTACTATTAATTTCATTAAATTTATTTTATTTTAATTAGAATAATATTAATTAATAGTTTATGTACTTAGATTTCTCACATATTATTTAATATCATAATAATTCATAATATTGTTTAGTTTATAATTAACTATTTCTCTTACAATAACTTTTTTTTGACCTTTTTCTTTTGTTTTATATATGTTTGTTTTAATTACTATTAATTTTTAGAATAAATGTAGCGTTAATTATCTTATTAAAAATTTCACTACAAAATTTGTTCCTTATGAGTCCTTAAGGCTAATTTCCATTACCATTAAGTTAATGATTATGTTATATATATGTATATATTTCCTTTCAAAAATTTTTAAAATTAATAATCAAACCCTAGAACTAAAGGGTTAATTATTAATTAATAACTTCATAAAATTAAAGTATTCATTATTTTCATATAGATATTATTCAAAAATTAGATCATTGTTAAAATAAATATAAATATTTTTCTTTAACAAAAAAAAAAAAAAAAAAAAAAAAAAAAAAACTTAATGAAGAATTAATTTTATATTTTATTCTTTCTGTTTCTTTCACAGCGATTATATAATTTATTCTAAATTATATTCGTTTACTTTCCTTAAAATCTATGTTTTAATTAATTTGACATATTCACATTAATACATAAAATATAGATTTTTCTTTATTTATTAAAGTTTCAATTAAAAAAATATATATATTTTTAAATTTCGTTATTAACAAAGATCGTAAAAAATATACATTAGTAATAAAGATTGTTAATAATCTCTATTATTTTTAAAGTTTTGTTAATAATATACATTAGTGTAAAGTTTTTTTTCAACATGTTTATTTGAAAAAAAGTTTTCTTTCAAAGTAAAAAAAAAAAAAAAAAAATCATTTATCATCAATAGAAATAAAGTGATGAAAAGTATATATATATAAAAAAAAAAGTGACTTAAGTGACTTAAAAAACTACAATTTAATGATTAAAAAAAATATAATAGGAATAATTGGCTTCTAGCAAGTCAATTATATTCTTATGGTATTTTTTATAATACATCTAAAATTTTCATGACTTCACTGAGCATTTTAAAAATTGAGGCAAATTGATGTAAAATAAAATATATAGTACTATATTTTCCTTATTTTCTGATCGTATGTTTAATATAAAGAGAACAAAATACAAGATAAATTTTCTGAAGAACATTATGAAAAGTATAAAAAAATTATAATATGGTTAGAAAAAAAAGGGAAAAAAATTTTTTTTTTTATTAATTCTTTTTAAATAAATAAAAAGCTATTTTTAGTATAAATTTAAATATTTCAAATTACTAAAATATATAAAAATATATTATAATAAGAATTCTATTACTTTTAATATCATTCCTATTTAAAAAAAAATTAATTTATCATTAATAATTATGAAGAAGAATTTAATATTGCAAAATAAATTTATTATTTTTTATTCATATATTTATTAATAATACAATTTATATACATTCTTATAAAAATAATATCTTAATTACCAGAAATAAAACGAAATAATTAATTTCTATTTATTTATATTATAAAAAGAAAAAAAAAAAGTATATTTAAATATTAAAATTTTATTATAATATAATATTTCTTTTATTTTTCAAAATGACAAAATAGGAAAAAAGGGAATATGTAAAGATATTATTATTTATCGCCTTTAAATGACTATACAATATTTCAACTCATTAATTTATTTTTAATAAATTCAAGCTCATTAATTTTTATTATTTTTTTTATATGCTGAGAATTTTTCAAGTACGCTTTTTTCTCGGAGGGCTTCTTCAGTTCCTAACTTCCCTTTGAAGCAAGGTCAATATAACCTAACCTATGTAAATTCATAAAACGTCAGAAAGATTTCAATTTAACAGAATATATCTACATTACTTTAAGTAGAAAATATATATACATGGATACATTAAATTATATACCAAAATGCTAGTAATTCCCATGTAACTATATTAAATGATAGTACTCGGTGCAATCTTCTCAGGCCCACATTTAGGACAGTATCTTGTTGATATATTATTATCCTAAATCTTGTCAATAGTACTAACCTTATGTATGATAGCCCACGAACCAACAACCAGGTTTTTAAAAATACTAAAAATTATTTTTTTTTTTATTGATAATTTAATTAAATGATTCATATATATTTTTTTATGTTCGTATAATATATTAAAATATATATTATATAAAAATTAAAAAAAAAAAAAAAAAAAAATCATAAAAAATGAACAAAAACTATTTAAATCATTTTAGAAGTATTGAATGATCTTTGTTACTATATATATAAATATATATTTAAAATTTTTATTTAAGGGTATTATTGATATTTTGACTTATTTCATGATTTTATTCACGAAAGACCATAAAAAAAATGAAAAATCTTTATATCTAATAAAATAAAAAAACTTAAAATTTATTAAAATTAAAAAAAAAAAAAAATGTATTTTTTGTTATTAAAACTATTTAATATATAATTATTACTGATACACTATTTTTGGATAATGTTTAGTGAATTTAGAAGAAAAAATAATTACATATATATTATAACTATCCTTCATTTTTAAAAATTAAAACTTTAATTTTTTGATTATACTTTTCTAATGTACTTTTTTTTTTCTGTTAAAATAAAATTTTATCATCATATTAAATCATTTGAAATAAATAAATTAATAATTAAATTATATTGAAATATATTAACGGAAAAAAACTTTATGTTTATTAAATATATATATATTTAATATATATATCGATAAAGAAAATAATTAAATTAAATTTACAAATAATATATAACTATTTAAAAAAAAAAAAAAAAAAAGATTAAATTTTATGAAGATTTAAACTTCGATTTTTCATTTATAATAAATTATAAAATTTATTAAAATTCAGAAAATTTAGAATTTCAAATTTAAAGTCATAATATATCTAAATTTTGAAAATTTAGATATATTATGAATGGATTTTTATGATTATTATATAAAGAAATTTTATATTTATATCAAAAAAAAAATTAAAAAATAAAAATAAAAGTAAAATAAAATAAATGTATAATCAACGGTAAAATTATACATAGTCTTTGTTTTTATAAAATACTTTATCTTATTTTTTTGTTTTGTTTTTTGTTTTATTGTTTTATTAAAAAAAATTAATTTTTTTTAGAAAAATTTTAATTATAATTTTCGATAGATTAATAATATTAGGAATTCACGAAAAAAGCTCGAAAATGAAATTTTTAATCAACTTATAAATTTGTTACATTTTTAAAATTTTTCTATGACACTATTGGCTAGATTAATCTTTTTTTTTTTTTTTTTAATCTTTTTTTTTATTTTTTTTTATTATATTATTATTTTTAAAAAAATTCAATTAAATATATTAAATTAAAAATTATTATATATTATATATATTATAGTATATTATATTAATATAGAATTTTAACAAATCAAAATTAAAGAAAAAATTTAAAAAAAAAAAAAATAAAAAAAAAAAGATATATTGAATATACAGAATATACTGTAAGAAAAATTTAAAGAATAATTTAATAAATTACAAATTTATATATAAGAGGAAAATCGTGTTATTATTAAAAATACTACACTTTGTTTTTTTTATTAAAACTTAGTACCTGTAGTTAAGAAGTAAAGGTAATAATAAAATTAAATAAAAAAAATGAATTTTGATATGTATAAATTAAAGTAGATAAAATTAAAAGAAACCATAGGTTATATTAAAAATAATAATAATAATAAAATTTATATAAATATTTTATTTTTTAATATTATAAAAAAAATAAGGAAAAAAGAATAAGGAAAATACTAATTTATTAAATTACTATTAATAAAATTTCTAATTATTTATTTTCATTATTTATAATATATTTTTATATCTATATTTTATATCACAAACGTTATATAAAAAAAATAATAATGATAAAATAAAATTAATTATGAAATTCCAATTTAAAATGATGAATTTATTATTTTCAAATGAAATATATATATAATTGTATTATAAATAAAAATATAATAAAAATAAATTTAAAATGTTTAGATGACTGATCACTCAAAGTACGCTAGTCCTTTAACTAATAGATATGCCTCTAAGGAAATGGCATACAACTTCTCTGATGACAAGAAGTTCAGTATTTGGAGACAACTCTGGATTAATCTTGCTGTTGCTGAAAAAGAATTAGGTATTACTGATATTACTGATGAAGCTATTGAACAAATGAAGGCCAATGTTCACAACATTGACTATGAAGTTGCTGCTGCTGAAGAAAAGCGTAGACGTCATGACGTTATGGCTCACGTCCATACTTTTGGTTTAGTCGCTCCGGCTGCTGCTGGTATTATTCACTTAGGTGCTACTTCTTGCTATGTTACTGATAACTCTGAATTAATTAACATGCGTGATGCTTTAGATATTGTTATTCCAAAGTTAGTCAGTTGTATTAAAAAATTATCTGATTTTGCTGTTAAATACAAGGATCTTCCAACTCTTGGTTTCACTCACTTCCAACCAGCTCAATTAACCACTGTTGGTAAGCGTGCCTGTTTATGGCTTCAAGAACTTATTTTTGATTTAAGAAACTTCAATCGTGCCAGAAATGATATTCGTTTCAGAGGGGTTAAGGGCACTACCGGTACTCAAGCTTCTTTCATGACTTTATTTAACAGAGATCATGATAAGATTGAAAAACTTGATGCTCTTGTGACTAAATTATCTGGTTTCGATAAGTCATACGCTGTTACTGGTCAAACTTACTCCAGAAAGGTTGATTTAGATGTTCTTAGCGTTTTAGCTTCCTTCGGTGCTACTGCTCACAAGATTGCTACTGATATTCGTTTATTAGCTCACTTAAAGGAAATTGAAGAACCATTTGAAAAGGATCAAATTGGTTCCTCTGCCATGGCTTACAAGAGAAACCCAATGCGTTGTGAACGTGTTTGTAGTTTAGCTCGTCATCTTATGGCTCTTTTAACTGATGCTCATCAAACTGCTTCTGTTCAATGGTTAGAACGTACTCTTGATGATAGTGCTAACCGTCGTATTTCTATTCCAGAAGCTTTCCTTACCACTGATGTTGTTCTTACTCTCTTACAAAACATTTTTGATGGTTTAGTTGTTTATCCAAAGTCTATTGAACGTCGTATTAACCAAGAACTTCCATTCATGGCTACTGAAAACTTCATTATGGCTCGTGTTAAGGCTGGTGGTGATCGTCAAGTCTGTCACGAAGAAATTCGTGTTATGAGTCAAGAAGCTGCCAGAATGGTTAAGGCTGAAGGTAAAGAAAACGACTTAATTGAACGTATTAAGAAGAATGAATACTTCCAACCAATCATTGGTCAATTAGATTCTTTATTAGATCCAACTACTTTCATTGGTCGTGCTCCACAACAAGTTGAAAACTTCATGAAGAATGAAGTTCAACCAATTTTAGATCAATATGCCGATGCTTTAAAGAATGCTCATCAAGAAGAAGTTAACGTTTAAGCAAAAAAAAAAAAAATAGTTTTTCTTCTTTTTTTTTTTTTTTATTATAGAAAATAATTAATGATTTAAAACTAATATAATAATAATTATCAAAAAATATATATATATAATATTTTCATTAGTAAACCTAAGTATTTTTAAATTAAATATTAATATATTTAAATAATATAATATATAAATTATAAATAATTTTTATTTTTAAATTAGTTTAATAAATAGAAAAAAAAAAAAAAAAAAAAAAAAAAAAAAAAAAAAAAAAGAATAAGTAAAAAAAGAAAATGAAACAGAAATGGAGTTGGATAAAAATCATAAAATAATAAATAATTACAAATTTTAAATACTATTTATTATATGTACATATATATATATTTATAAATAAATAAATAAATAAAAAAACAAAAAAATTAAAATAAAAATTAAATAAATAATTAACTAAATAAATATAAAATTATAAAATTATAAAATTATAAAAAAAAAAAAAATTTTTTTTTTCATTCATTTTAAATAAGTACTGTCATGAAAGAAACTTTATAAAGAAATCAAAATTTTGAAAATTGAAACATATTTAATTATTAATAATAATTAAATAAAATTATATAATATTAGGATATTAAATGATTTTAAATTATATATTTACAAAGATTTTTTGAAATGATAAAATTTTATTTTTATTTTTTTTTTTTTTCCTTAGGTTTATAATTAATATAATAGAATAAACTTTGATATGGATAATGAAATAAATAACTATTTTTTTTTTAAAAAAAAAAAAAATTCAAAAAACTTTAATATGGCAATAATTGATTATAATTATTATAATAAATAAATAAATAAATAAATTTTAAAATATATTAAAATTTTATAATATCATTCTCATTTCAATCAGATTAATCTATTTTTTTATTTATTTTTAAAAGAAAAATTATCTAATTAGTAAAAAAAGAAAATAAAAATAAAAATAAATAAAAATAAATAACAATACTTCATTATTTGTTATTTTTAATTTATATCATAAGCATGTTTAAATAATTGATATTTTATAATTTTCATCATTTTATTATAAATAAATTAAAAAAAAATATTAATAATATACTAATTAAATAAAAAATTTTTAAAATATAAATTTTTAATTTACTATTCATTATAAACATAACCTAATAACCTAATAAATAATTATAACATTAAAGAAATCGATGGTCATCAATCATATTTAACATAAATTTTTCATTCATTGGATAATTAAATTTTAATGATGCTTCTTTAAAAAAAAAAAAAAAAAAAAAAAAAAAAAAAAAAAAAAAAAAAAAAAACACAAAACAGTAAAATTTCTTTTAAAACTTTAATTTATATGAATTAATTAATTGGAAAGTACAATAGTTATTTATAATTAAAAATAAAATAATATGAATTCAAAGTAATTTTTATTTAGGATTTAAATTATAAATATATATCTTTAAAATTTTTAAAATATTTTAATATGATTTTAATTTTTGTATTTTTTTTTTTTTTCCTGCATAGATTAAACTTTGATGTGGATAATGAAATAAATATCATAAATATCTATTATTGTATTGTAAATCTAAAACTTTATTTAATGTGCCAATAAAATCAATTTACAATATTAAATAATAAATAGTAAAATAAATTAATTTCTAAAATAAAAAATAAAAAATAATAAAAAAAAAAAAAAAAAAAAAAAAGGCAAAAATTAAATAATTATATAATAAAAATAATAAAAAATAACTAAATAAAAAAGGAAGTAAATAAAATATATAATACAATAATAAATAAATAATAATAATAATATTTTAAATTATGGAATATCCATTTCAAATTTTAAATAAAATTTATAAAGTATAGATCAAATTTAGATGTAAATAATACCAAATAAAATATATTATTTATGTTTTTTATATTATAAATACTATTTGATTAATAATTAAATATTATCTTTCTATTTATAGAAGTTAAAAATTTATATGAACATTTTTTTATAATGTATATATATTTCTCATTGTTTAGAGAATTAAAGATAATTAAAAAAAAAAATTTTTTTTTTTATAAATCAATGGCGTTCATCGATAATCGATGTGGTCAGAATTATGTAAAATTTATTTATTATAAAAATTTTTTTTTTCTGATATAATGAATAAAAAATAAATATTAATTTTTTTTATATATATAAATTAAAAATACATATTTCATATAAAACTATATGACATTTATTTTAAACTTTTATAAAATTATTAAAAAAATTTAAAATAGTACTTTTTTTTTTTTTTTTTGTGAATGTTTGATATAATTAATTATTTAAAAAATTAGTATAAAATAGCTTGTTTTTTTTTTTTTTTTATAAAAAAAATTTATTTTATTATTATCTTTATTATTTTTATCTTTAATTTTTATAATTAATTTTATATTATTTTAATTAACATTATTATTATAAAAAAAAATAGTAATAATAGTAAAAAAAAAAAAAAAAAAAAATTAAATATATATATAAATAAATATAAAAATGGCACCAAATACTTTTAATTTAAAAGATGTTGTTAGACCAAATATTTGGGCTTTAGACCCATATAGATGTGCTCGTGATGATTACTGGGAAGGTATTTTAATTGATGCTAATGAAAATAGTTTTGGAACTTGTGTTAATTTTAATGACAGTGAAATTTCTTTACCAAAACCAAATCCAAAACTTAGTAATGATATGAACTCTGATACCCATATTGAAAGATACCCAGATCCACGTCAACTTGAATTCAAAAAATTATTTGCAAAATTACGTGGTTTATCCTCACCAGAAGGAATATTTGTTGGTGTGGGAAGTGATGAATGTATTGATATTATTATGAGAGTTTTTGGTGTTCCAGGTAAAGATAAAGTTTTAGTTACCCCACCAAATTATGGAATGTATCCAACATCAGCACAAGTTAATGATCTTGAAATTGTTAAAGTTCCATTATTACTTCCTAATTTCCAGCTTGACGTTAAAAAAGTAAATATCAATGATGATAATAGTATTAATTATTATTTTTATTATTATTATTATTATTTTGTGATCATTATTATTTTTATTATTTAGTATTATTTTAAAAATTTTTTTTATAATGTGTAATTAATAAACTTTTTTTTTTAATTTTATACAAATTAAATAAATTAAATATTATTAAATATTTAATATTTAATGAAATAAAAAAAAAAAAAAAAAAAAAAAAAGGTTAAAGAAACTCTTAAAAATGACCCAAATATTAAGATAATTGTCCTATGTTCACCAGGAAATCCAACTAGTTCAGTTATTGCTTTAAATGATATTCATGCAATTTTAGAATTTGAAGATTTTAAAGGTATTGTTGTTGTAGATGAAGCTTACATTGATTTTGTTGAAGAAACAGATAATAAAGGAAGTGTTGCTAAATGGACTGAAAAATATCCAAATTTAATTGTTACTCAAACTTTATCTAAGAGTTTTGGTTTAGCTGGTGTTAGGTTGGATATTAAAATTTTTATTTATTTATTTATCTATTTATTTATTTATTTATTTATTTATTTATTTTTATTATCAATACTATTATTATTATTTATGTATTATCTAAATTATAATAATTCTTTTTAATTAACTTGTTATAATAATTTTAATAATTTTTATGATAATATTTTTTTTCCCTTTTTATTAATGATCTTTTATAATAATTTTTATGATAATATTTTTATTATTATATGTTCTTTATTAATAATAGATGCGGTGTTGCTATTACAACTAAAGAAATTGCCTCTATAATAAACAAAACTAAAGCACCATATAATGTTTCAACTCCATCCTCATTAATTGCAAGAAAAGCACTTTCAGATGATAGTATTTCTCGAATGAGAGAAAATGTTAAAAAAATTATTGCTGAACGTACTAAATTGATTAAAGCCTTCACATCTCTCAATGGTGTTGGTGGTATTTTAGGTACAAGTGATGGTAATTTCATTCTTGTACAAGTTGTTAATAAGAAGGGTGTTCCAAGTAGTAATCGTGCCTTTAAAATTTATAAAGGCATGGCTAATAATGAAAAGGTTGTTGTTCGTTATCGTGGTAATGAATACGGTTGTGAAGGTGGTTTAAGAATTACAGTTGGTAATTCTGAAGATAATAAAATTTTAATTGAAAAATTTAAAAAGTTATTAAATGAAACAGTAGATGAAGAATAAAATATATATTTTATTTATTTATTTATTTTTTCTTAATTATTAACAAAAAAAAAAAAAAAAAAAAGCATTTATTTTAGAAATGTTTTTTTTTATTATTATTATTAAAAATTTTAAATATATATAAATATATTATTATTATTATTAAATAAATATATTTTAAATTAATACATATTATTTTATAATAAAAATAAACCAAATAAAAAATAATATTTTTCGTACAAAAAAAAAAATAAAAATAAAAATAAATCTTTGGTAACTATTAAATAAAAACTATTATAATTAAAAAATAATTAAAAAAAAAAAAAAAAAAAAAAAAATTATTATTAATATTTAATAAATATATTTATATTAACAATGTAACATAAAGAAAATATTAACAAAATAATTAAAATATTTAATAAAACTATAATAATTTTATAAAAATAAAAACAAAAGCATTTATTACAAATATTTATAGTTTAAATAATTTTTTTCACATAATTAATTTAAAAATAAATGTATTGTTAAAAATATTTGTATTTTCAGTTTAATTATTTAATCAGTCCTTTAATTTCTATTATAATTTTAAATATTAAATAGAATATTACAAATAAATAGGAAATATAATAATAATGTTTAGTTTATATAGTTTATGATAATAAATAATACAGTTTAAAAAAATTTTATATGCGTCTTTAATATAAGAAAATATGTATGCATGCTTTATTGAATGTATTTTATGAATATAAAAATATTTAATCATATATTATTGAAAAAAAAAAAAAAAATTATGTTCTTATAAATAAATAAAAAATCTTAGAAAAAAAGTAAATATTTATTATAATATTTTATATTAAATATAAATTCCAAAATTAGTATATGTAATATAAATTTTTTAAGAAATAGGTTGATAGATATTCTTTAACGATTCTACATTTGAGTTAAAATTGATAAAATATTATGCAATTTTTATATTCTTTATAGTTTTTAGAATTAATTATACTAATATATTATTAAATATTAATTCAACGTACTTTTTTTTTCTTTTTTAATATAATTAAAAAAAAAAAATTATAAAATTTAAATTCATTACAATTTTTTAAAATTTTATATAAAAACAGATACTCTCATTATTAATTTTACACTATTTTGTAATGGAAAATAAATGATAGACACTAAAATATTTATATAGTGAAAGATTATGTAATAATAACTTTTAATAGTATTATTATTATTTATATAATTATATATATAATAAAAAAATTGAAAAAATTAAATAAATTAATAAATAAATAAATAATTTATTATTAATATTTTAATAAATAATAATATTAATGATAAAAAAAAGATTAATAATAATATATATTTTTTTTATTCATTTTTGAGAAAAGTATATGTGTTTTTTATAATAAACTTTAATTTTTTTGTATTTATTTAATACATAAATTTTATTAATGTAAAGAACTCATCTTTTTAAGATAATAAAAATAATTATTTTTTATAGTAAAAATTACATCTTTAATCATGTGATTATTCTATGAATTAATGCACAAAGATAGATGTTACACAACATAAAAATATAATAATAAAATATTAATATAAGATAAGAATATAATATTGATAATAATATAAGAATATAAAAATATAATATTAATAATATAAAAATATAAAATAAAATGTGAATATTTTAACAATTTTTTAAAAATATATATATATATTTATATAAAAGGGTTAGAAATAATTTAACCCTTTTAAAGATAAATTATTAATAAGGGTTAATATTTTTAAAGAAAAATTTATAATTAATGTACAATTTATTACAATTTATTTGAATAATTATTACAGTTAATAAATTTAAATATAGAAAAAATTTAAACAAATTACTATTTCTTAAATTATTATTTATACGATATAATTTTTATATTTAATAAATAATATCTTTATTAAAATTTATTTATTTATTAATATTCTATTATATTTATGGATATTATTATTACTATTAATATTAAATCTTATAAAAGAATGAATGAATGAATGAATGAATAAATAAATAAACAAATAAATATTTATATATATTAAAAATTAACTGATTTATCTAATACCAATTAAGCCAAGACTTTTTAATATAGTTTGAGTAAAAATTATATTTAACTTTAAATTTCTAATATATTTATTAGAAATTTAGAAGTAATAATGGAACTTTAAGATCATTGAGCAGAAACGGGAAATAATACTATAAGAAGGTGAAGTAATTAAAAAATTTATATTTTTTCCATGAATACCATTAGACGTAGGTGATCGTAATAATATTTTTATCACTAAAATTATTGTCATTATAAAAATGATGACAATAATTATTGAATTTTGAAAAAAAATTAAGAAAAATATATGTCTACATTCAGAAATGCTGACTTTATTGACTTATATTTATTCTTGGTTTAAATAGATTGAATTAAATCTAATTAAATAAAAAAAAGAAAAAAAAGAAACAATATGATATTTATAATTTATAATTAATGTTTCATATTTAATTTAACATTTTTATATATATATATATATTTTTTTTTTCTTTTCTATTATTACTATTTTCTTTAATTGAAAGTAGAAATCATAAATATTGATTACTTTATTATTAAATATTTGTTAAAAATTACATATAAAAATTGAAATCCATTTAATAATTTAATCAATATTTTTTTTTTTCTTTATTAATATATTATTTTAATAAATGCCTCAATTAATTCATATATACAATAAAAATATTTAAGACCTGTGGCTTAATAATTTTTTTTTTAATTAAAAATCATTAATTTCTATAAAATAAATAAATAATAATAAAAAAAAAAAAAAGAAAAAAAGAAAATTCTATTCAAAATTTCTTTTTAAATAATAAATAATGCTAATTTAAAAAAAAAAAAATATGTTTGTTAAATTATTAATTCAGCGAACAAATAATTTTACAGAATAGTTTTAAATGAATAATTGATAATGACATTGAAACTTTTTGTATTTTTAATTTAATATATTTTGTTTATTGTACCATCATCATAAAGAAATTTTTTTTAGGTCTAAAAAGAAAAAAAAAAAAAAGAAAATAAAAGAATAGTCAAAATTATGAGAAATAAAAAGTTAAATATTATCATTTAACAAATAAAATATAAATAACAGATTATTTAATTGTATTGTATTTCAATATAGAAATGATAATAGACATATACTAAAATTTTATATTTAATACTATTTAATTTTATTTCTTTTTTAAATTAATTGAATTTTTAATTATATTAGTATAATTTTTTTTTTTGTTTATATTAAAAATGATATATTATTTGATATTTTACTATTATAAATTTTATATAATTTTATTTTTTTATAATAATAATATATATATATTTTAATTTTTTTTTTTTTAATGTTTTATTTAAAAAAAATTTATTACAATTTTTTTTTTTTTTTTTTTTTTTTTTTTTTTTTTTTTTTTTTTTTTTTTTTTTTTTAGTCAGTCATTTTGGTTACACAAAACGGATTTAATTTAATTATATAATTGCCAAAACTTAAATTTTAAAAAATAATAAAAAATGAAATAGTAAGAAAAAAAATACATGAAAAATAGAAATATAAATGTAAAGTGAGTAGAATAATAATAAAGAAAATAAAAATATAAATAATGAAAGAAAATTATAATTATTTGTAGTTATGATTTATAATTCTATAATTAATTAATATTGAGGAAAGGAATATTAATATCTAAAAAAATAACTATTATTTATTTAAAAGACAAAATATTTTAAAATAATATTAATATTATATTATTTAATTTTAAAAATATATCTTATTATTTAAACATTTTTTGTTTTTTTCCAAAAATATTTAATTTTTTTTTCTTTTTTTAATTTAAATTAATAATTAATAATATATATTTATTTTTACACATTATAATCAAATAAATTATTATTTAAATTATAAAATAAAATTATATATATATATATTAAACAATTCACTAATTATATATATAAAAAGAAATAATAATAATAAAAAAAAAGTCTTAATAATAGAGAATTGTTATAAATAACTAGAACAATGAAATAATAATAATAATAAAAAAAAAAAAAGAAAACCTAATATAATAATAAAGAATTAATACAAAATTAGAATAAGAAATTACAAAAAAAAAAAAAAAAAAAAGACTCCAAGCAAAAGTTTTAATATTATTGTTGATATCATCATAAAAGATATATTAAATATATTAAATGATGTATGTTAATGAATGCATAAATTATTAAATAAAATATTTATTACCGTATAAAGAGATAAAAGTATGACAATTTATATTAATACTTATGCTAATATCTCCCTTACCGGTTTAAAAAAGGTAATTTAATTTGATATATATATTAATTTTTTTTTATTTTTTTTTATTTTTTTTTTTTTTTTTTAAAATTAAAAAAAAAAAGAAAAATCTAATAAAAAATAAACATATTCATGAAAACTTAAAATTTTTTTTTATATATAAATATATCAAAATTTTTAATTTTTTTTTTTTTTTTTTTTTTTTTTTTTTTTTTTTTTTTTTTTTTTATTACTTTCAAAATAATCATTAAATAAAAAATGTTGTTAAAATTTGCAACAATTTTGAATATTGGTAAATGTTAAAAACAAAATATCAAAAAATTTTTTTTATGATAATAATTCAAATGATTATAAATTTATAAATTGAAATTGAAATTTATTTATTTTATTATTCATTAACTTTAGAAGACTAAAATTAATAAAATATAATTAATTATTATGTATTCTTAATAATATTAACATAATTAATAAATATTTTAATATTATATTATTAATTTATATTATAATATAAAATAAAAAATAATTTTATTAGCTACCATTGCTTCAGCAGTAAATACCTTTATTGGTAATTATAAACGTGCTGAACTTTTTGAAAAAACTGATGACTTTGTACCCACATTCAGAGTAACTCTAGCTCAAGAAGACTTTGATGCTTTAATTCTTGATGTTAATACTTATGAAGGTCCTGGTGGTCCACCAGTTAATTCTAATGACCCTATGCCACCACCTCCAGGTGGTATTGAAGGCGGTGGAATGCCCCCAATTGATTTTGATGATCCAAATGCTTTTAGAGTTGCAGAACCTGATGGTTTCAAGACTAAAAATGCAAAGATGACTGTTGAATTTGATGAGTAAATAATATAAATATTTTTTTTTATATAACTATTTTTTTTTTTTTAAAAGAAAATATTTTTAAAAAAAAATATATTATATTACTGATTTCAAATTGGGAAATATATCAATAATAATAATCAAAAGATAATATATATATATATATATAAAGTGGAAAAAAAATTAAAAAAAAAAAATTTTTATCTATATGTATGAAAAGAAATAATGATTCAATGAATTTAATATTTGTGATAAATGATAAAAGTAGTAGATATAATCAACATAATATTAATAATAACAATAGAAAAATACTAATTATTATATAATATAATTATTTTATTATTAATTAATTTTATTTTATATTAGTTAAATAATTAATATAAATTTATTTTATTTTATTTTTTTTTTTTATTTCAATATATATATATTAAATATATAAAACTAATTTATAATTTATTATTTATTTTATCATATGAAGTGAAGTTAAATCTTTTAACAAGGTTACTTTTTCTATTGGTGGTAGTTCTTCTCGTGCTTTGTCTAAACAAGGTTTTAACATCAAAATTCGTGGAAATAATAATTTATATGGTCGTACTCAAATAAGACTTCGTCCTGATTTCCGTGAACCAACATTATTAAGAACTAAATTAGCTTGTGATATTCAAAATCGTATGGGTGTTCCATCAATTTCAGCTAATTTTGCTAAATTATATATTAATGACCAGTTCATGGGATTTTATGTTTTGATTGATGCTTTCAAACTTTCATGGGTTGAATCGGTTTACGGTGAAAAAGATTCTACTTCGTTAATTCAATGTAAATATATGGATAATAATTTAACCTATAAGTATTCTATTGGTGGATGTTCCAATGAAAATGAAGATGTTACTGATAACACTGAATGGGCTAATTTATTAACTGCTTTTGATAATGCTCAAACTCCAGAAGATCTTGAAGATTTCTTCGATATTGATCTCTTCTTAAAGAATATAGCCTATGAATTCTTAGCTGGATCATGGGATCATTTCCTTAGCTATGGACACAATTTCTATCTCTTTAAACCAAAAGATGGTAAATGGCAATTCTTATTGTATGATTTTGATACTGAATTTGGTATTGATTGCTCTCAAGGTATTGGTGAGCCAGGTACAATAACTACTGACTTTAACTTTTCTGAATATACACTTGATCAGTGGCACAAACCACGTCACTTGATTGACGTTTTAATTGGTCAAAATTCTACACGATTTGATAATATTCTTAGACAACAAGTTAAGGAAGTCTTCAATCCTGAAGTTGTTTTCCCACATATAGATGAATTAAAAAAATTTATTAAACCTTACATTATTGAGGATTATACTCCAGATGAAAATGGTAAATATCCAGGTAGAATTAATGAAAGAGCTTCGAATCCATACAATCTTACTCACTGGGATGCTAATATTGAATTCACTACGGTTAAAAGTGCCTATCATAATGCTGCTTATGGTCTTAAGATGTGGTTTCTTAGAAGATATAGATCTGCCTGTAAGCAATACAACATTGATGACTGTAATGAAATCTATTTAGATGAAAATTATGAAACTCCAATTGATAAATCTGTTGAAGTTCCATTAAGTACTTCTTCTCGTCATGCACCACCACCACCACCATCACAAAATGAAAATGAACAAGATCAAGATCAAGGTCAAGATCAACAAGAAAATCCAATTTCTTCTGAAGAAGCATCCACTACTCCTACTACTTCCACCGATACCACTACTGTTGTTGAAGAATCAAGTATTCCAACTGATGTAGATGAAAGTAAATTCGATTGTTGGGTGGCTCAATTTGGTTATCCATGTTGTAGTAGTAATAACAGAGTAGTTTATGCCTCAGATAATGAAGGGGACTGGGGTTACAATTTTGTAACAAAAGAATGGTGTGGTATTACTCCCTATGCCGGAAAGCAAAATGATGAAGTTTGCTGGTCTGAAGTTCTTGGCTATCCATGTTGTAAAGGTTGTACTATTTTTGAGGAGGATGAAGATGGTCAATGGGGTTATGATTTCAAGGAAGCTACCTGGTGTGGTATTCAAACCTTCTGTAAAAACTAGATTTGATATTTAGTATAATTAAAAAAAAAAAAAAAAGAAAATAAAAAAAAAAAAAAATAAAAAAAAAATTTTTTTTTAAATAATATTCATTGATTAGAAATTAAATAATAATAATAATAATAATAATAATAATAATAATATATATATATATATATATATATAGTAGATAATGTTTATTTATTGATTTTTTTATTTTTTTTTAAAAAAAAAAAAAATTTTTTAAAATAATAACAACAATCATAATATAAATATATTTAATAAAACTAAATTTAAAAAAAAAAAAAAAAAAAAAAATAAAGTTTTATTATATATCTATATATATAGTTATATAAATAAATAAATAAATAAATAATTAATTAATTTATTATAATTAGTAGAATGAAATATAACAGAATTAAAATCAATAGAATAAAACATAATGGAATTAAAAAAAAAAAAAAAGATAAAAATAAATAAATATTTAAAATATTAATAAGTTTAACAAAAAAAAAAAAAAAAAAAAAAAAAAAAAAAAGATGATAAAAAAAAATAAAGTATTATAAAATTTCAAAATAATTTAAATTAAAATATAATAAAAATAATAATTATATATAAGAAATTAAATATATATATATGTTTTTTTTTTTTTTTTTTTTTTTTTTTTGTGCATTGAAATGATAAAATTAAAAAAAAAAAATTTTTTTTTCTTAATTATATTAATATTATCTTGTTATTATTTATAAATTTAATTTTAATATTTTTTTTATTTATTTATGTATTTTTTTTTTTTATTTTTTTTTTTATTTAATATATATATATTATCTTTATTTTTTTTTTTTTATTTTTTTTTTATTTTTTTTTATTTTATTTTTTTTTTATTTTATTTTATATATATATATATATTTTTTTTTGATATTTTTATTTTTTAATCCATTTCCATATCAATATTTTCATCATCGGTTGAATTTTGTTCTTGCTTTTGGAAATAGTAAATTTCTTCTCTAATTTGATGGACTTCTTTCTCTTCATCTTCTTCCTTCTTCTTATTCTTTCTTCTCTTCTTCTTTTTCTTCTTCTTTTCTTTACCTTCTTCTCCTTCTTCTTTCTCTTTTTCATTACCACTTATCATACCATTCTTTGGAGAACTATTAATAATAATGATTCGATCATCGTCAGTTGTTGTTTTTCCTAAGGAATTCCTTTTTAAATGTGAATAGAAACTTTTGAGATAGTGATGATTAAAAA